>JARHVA010005232.1:0-345000 GCA_037957365.1 Torreya grandis | reverse complement strand
TAAGATATATTGTTTGATTATGAATCATGGGGTTTGTGTTTAAGGCACTATGATATCATTATAATGAGTTGGAAAATAGTAGGGGTGAAATTTGCATTCATAAAATCCCATTTTATCTACATGATAATTCACTAGATGTCATGGTCATCAAACAAAGTGGTATACACAATGTAATAGCTAAATTGGAGGTATTCCCTTGTGTATACCTAATCGATAATATTATTTCCTTTCATCTTATCATAATTACATAGTTCAATCACTAAAAACTAGGAACTCAATTTCTTATATAGTTGATGTCTCTTATAAAGGATATTATGGAATGACATTAGGCATAAGAGAAAACCTAGTGAATAATCTAATTAACCATATTTAAGCGTATTATAGATATAAACTAATTTTAAAATAATAGATAATATTAAAGTGCAATGTGTTTAAGTAACAATAAAATCATGATATATATGACAATTAATGTATAATTTTAGTAGTAAACTTTTATTATGTTAAGTTATGTGAAATATGTAGGATAAAGATATGTTTGGTGTTTATGTACTTCCTAAATTCATTATTCCATGTCTATCTCCTCCAAAGAATGGAAATGTACATTATTATAAAGTGATAGAAGATGAATAATGTTTTAAACTATTAAAACATTTTGTAATAACCACTTCATAACCGAAGAGTGTTGTAACATCATTAATTATCATTACTAATGAGTTGAGTGTTGTACTACTGACACTTTGAGAAATTCAAGTTGATTTATAAATGGAATAAATTTTTTAAAGAATTGCATGTAATTATGGAACATAATACCCATGTTGCTAATGTTAGCACAAGTCTAAATATGAAACAATGGTAATTCTTAGTTAGATCTAGTGACCTAGATCCTCTTAAGTAGTCACCCATCCTTGAATAACATTGTTCCCCATTTCATCCACTTGATAAATAAGATGTGGGAATAAATTTTAAACATTCACTTTATAAATAAATTTCCTTTATAAGTAACTTCACTTGATTTAATGATCTGGAAGAGAGTGACGTCTTGTTTATGTATATGTTTGACCTAAGTGATGTAGTAATGGTTCTAGATATCAATAAAGGGATCTATTAAATCATGCATGCATTATAATACATAGTGGTGATCATAATAAAATGAAAAAATAATTCAATTTTTTATTTGATATCAATCAAAAGGAAATATAACAACATAATGACAAAATAATATCATGATATCATGATGAGATCTGTTAAAACATTGGATCCATATATATCTACTTTTTAACTCATTTTTTTTCATTCCAACTCTTAGTTCTAATATCTCTACTCAAACTCTCTAAAAAAACCCTTTTCCAAACCATAGGGACATGATTATATAGATGCAATTCCCAATTACATTAGTTTATTTCACCCCAATAATGAAATTATATTAGTTTAGTGAGTCCAAAACCTTAAATGTCACAAATATTAAATATATTCACATTCCTAAGGAATAAAAACATGTTAAAATTTAAAACATCCTAGAAAAATAATGGATAATAGTAAATGAATTATTTTATACTTATATGACTTTTAGAATTAATTAACAGTGACTCCTTCCATAACACATCATAAATGATTACAAATGTTATCAACACCACAATTCATTAAAGCCAATAATTATAAATAAAGCATTGGTACCATGACTCTTACATCTTCTCTAGAATGATGTGGAATGTTGCCATTTTTTATTCAATGGAATTGAAACTTGACATGCATATTACTTCAAAATTATTGAATAAGATCAAATAATATCTCCTAACCATCTAGTTATGTCATGAATAATATTCTAAAATAAATATTATTATTCAAATAAATTTCACAGACTACCAAAAAAAATAATAATATCTCTATAGAGTTATATGTTAACTATATATTCTTTAAATAGTCCACATTAGGTTTCTTATACTAAAATATAAATTATTATTTTATAGATATGAAATAATATATTCATGTATCATTATAACATGTGCACTCACATACAATAAGTAAATTCACTAAACAATGAACTCACAAAGCATAACATAAAGCATCACAAATTCTATAAATATAAAAAACAATACTTTCATAAAATCAAAATTGAACATAAGTGTAGTAAGAAAAATAACATAATATAACACTTAAACAAATTATAAATTAATTTTTATAAATGTATGTATGTATTTGTGTGTGTGCGTGTGTATGGTTGATGTGTTATTGCTTTTTAACCCAAATTATCTTGTATCATACACCATGGGTAAGAAATGAAACACGTGCTCCTAGTCCTGTAACTTATATAAACTTTCTTAATAATATCCATTATGTTTTATCTTGTGATTTCCTAATCTATGTTAATATTCTACTTTTAGTCCTTTACACTTTAATAAATATTATTAATATTCATTATTCCTTGTAGGCTTTCCAACTCGCATGTCAATCACTTCTTCTACATCTTTACCGTATCTTTCAAGAATCTAAAATATTAAATATGTTTATCCAGAATATATTTAATTATTTCCAATGCTATGTCCTTCATAATACGGATTAAAATTATTCACATTGAAAACATTTTATATTTATATACCTTTAGTTAACTCCTTTTTATGTTCATTCATTCAAAACATTCTCAAAATTCTGCAATGACCAATATTCTTCCATTTCAAATTATTATTTTTACCTTTTGGAGACCTAAATTTTCTAAAATATGCTAAGACTAAGTCTTCCACTTGATTTTCATCTTATCTTATATTATTATATATAGTATTTATACTATGATGTATTTATTGTCAATTGTCATTTTACTTGATTATGAAAATCTCCCATGTGCTCTACAAAACATTCTACTTTAATACTTTTATTTTTATCATTCCTCATGTATCATAATTTTGTAACTCATATTAGACTTGACCCATAGAAAATATGATGAAATTTATTTCTTGTAATTATAAAAATTGATTTTTTATAAGCAAACTTAGCTTGTGCTAGAACATTATCCCATGTTCATAAACTTCTTTCAACTAAATATGTCAAAAGATTACACAATATTCTATTGACCAAATCTCTATATCCATGTATTTATTTATGATATGTTGAAATGAATTGTGGCTCAGTAATAAATATATTCCACACTATTCTCTATAAATTTCCAAAATTTTCACATATATGTATGATACTATGTTATGTGGTAAATCATACAATCTCACAAACTCTCTAATAAAAAATGTTTGTTACATCACTAGTATGTTTGAATGCTAATAAATGTGGTAACTTAAAAATTATATCAACTATCACACATATTGAATCATATATTTTAGTTTATTTATGCAAATCTTAAACATAATCCATACTTATATATTCATATAGTTTTTATGAAATTAATAATGTTTGATACAACCCTATATTCTGACTTGTCCATTTCTCTAGTACTAAACATATACATTTTTTAAAAAAATCCATAAATATATGCTCACCGTTAGACAATAGAAATATTTTTTCTATTTATGTGAATGTTTTTTCATAAGAAAAATGACAGGTTAATCTTCCACTATTTTCTCCTTTAATCAAATTATCCCACATTAAACCTCTCAATATGCATAATTTTCTTCTTTTGAATAACAAACCTTTCTGAATAAAATAATGTAACCATGGTGTTCTATTTTTATTCATTATTCATCTACATGACCTCCATGTTTTTGGAAAATATTAATCTTCTTTATAATTTTATTTCATAACAAAACATATTATGACTTTAACCCTTAATTCAATCAATGAAATAATTATTATACTCAATGCATCAACAAACTTTTGGGACCAACATACCCCCATTTTTGAAAATTGAGACCCTAGAGAAACCCTAAAGTTTGAACATTAAAATTTAGCATGATAAGATCATTTATATAATCTAAAGATCATCCACTCTATTAAAGGTAGGCTTACATGGTTTTTTTTTGGCTACAATTTTGACTAACATCATTAACAAATGTTCTTTATAGCTCTAGTTTCAAGTTCAATGGTGTTTACCCTTGAGAATTTCATGTTTCAAAACCCTGGGCAAAGCCCTCAATATAAATTTGAATGTTGGTGGGAGATAAACTAGCAAGAATCTTTGAAAATTCATTTTGGACCTAAGTATAAAATTTATATTCTAATTTTAATCATGTTTATTAATAGAACTAAAACTTAGTCTAAAGTCCTTAGCCCCATCTAAGAGTTTTTCGCATACCTAACCTTTGTTCTAAAAGGTCCTTTTAATATTTTCTAGCATAGACTAAGATTTTAACCCTGAGGCCCCAAAATATTTATTAAATACTAAAAATACTTTAGTATTAATGTCTTAGCCTATGTTCCAATTTCCTATCCACTTTTATGTTAACTTGGCCCCTTGTTTATACTTTAGCCTGAGGTTTTAAGTTTAAGTCCCCAATGTATTTTTTAATATATTCATGACCTTAGTTTTAAAACATTAACCTAAGTCTTTATCTATATGACCCTAACTTAACTTCCTTTCATCTTGTATGATCCAATGACCTTTGCTTTATTGTGGCCTTTGATCTAACAGAGTGAGAAAATCCCAAACACAGCCTTAAATAGTGTGCATCTTGGATGATCTAGTGGTTCACATTTCCCATGGCCCTTTGATAAGATGGTACAAGGAAAACCAATGGAATCCTTCATATATCCCATTGGACCAATCACATTCAAGCCCTTAGATTGTGATCAACACTTTTCAATTGCTTTCAAGGACTCAATCAAATAGTGTGAGGCATAGTTAAAAATTTAAAAGACTACGGAAAGCTTGAAGGATTGACATGTGGCACCTTACATATGATGACCAAAAATAAATGGGTCCCCCACAAAAAAAATAAACTAATCATAATTATACTCCAAGATCATGATCTTATGGCTAACTCTTCATCATCGATTAAGATCTAATGGAGCGAATTAAGTCCAAAACCCTGGGAAGCCTCATGGATGTGCCAAGTGGCATTATCATATTGGGTCATAATAATTTGATGGGCTTAAAATTGAAACTTGTGTGACCATAATTTGATTTTCCTAAGGATGTATTTTATGTTTGAATAATCGTTAACTTTAATCCCATAAAATAAAAAACTTCATTAGCCTAAAATTGATTTTGACATAACCAGCATTTGAAATTTGCAAGGATGTATTTGACATCTATGAGAACTTAAAATTTAATCTAATGAATTATTAATCCTAGGGTTAGAATGCACTCCAAAATCTTTCTATAAGGCTCAAAAATAGCTTTACGAGCTAGACAAAGTGCTTAAAAAATGCTCAAACACTAGAAGTCTTCAAATTACAAAATGTGGAAATGGTCTTATAATCTAAGTATGTAAAATAAAATTAGTCTATGTCTATACTTAAGTCCCCATTAAATTTTATTTAAACATCACGAACCTTAAATTATAGACTTATACTAAGCCTTATTTTCAAAAAAGAGTCCTTATAGTGTAAAATTTAGACCAAATACATCTAACTAAAGGTTTTAATGTGTTCTTCAATACAATAACAACCTATGTGTTATTGGACCATTATGTCATGTTAATCCTTTTAAACATATTTTATAAGCCTTGGCATAAATATTATAGACCAATGTTTACATTGTGTTTATTAAACATGACATAAAAGTTGGCTTAAAATATTTAGGGTATGCCCCCCTTACATATAAATAGGATAACTTAAACATAAATCATTTACATAAGGTTTATTTCATGCTTAATAAATCAAAACAATCCTTAGTCTAAGAGACTTAATCCCAAGTTGAAGTCTTAATAATATGCTAACTTAATGTTTAGGTATCTCTACATATCAATGGCATGTACTTTGCCACTAGATTAAGCTCCAATGATGCGAAGGCACCCAAAAAAATTTAAATGAGACCTTGAGATCCCACAAACTTGATCCATGGTGAAAATGCATTTGAGGTAGAGCTGACAAGATGATCTGATAGTTCACACTTTGTCACTAGATTTTGAACCAATGGTGTGAAGGCACTCATTACTTTTAAAAGGCATTTAACATCATCATGTGGCCAATGCTCATTCATAAAAGGACTAACATAGGATTAGAACCATGAGGAAGGCACCCAAAGATGCCTAGTGTCATAATTACAATGCTTAAAATAAGAAGAACTAATCATAGGCAAGGGTTTGGATTACAATCAATGGCTCATGCTAATCTTGGATTTTGATCTAATGAAGTGAAATGAAAGAGGCATTTTTAAATGCCAACAGTTGTCACTCAAAAGTCATTTATGAAAAATTCCATGAAAGGCCTAGAACAATGCCACATAGGCACCATGCAAGTAAAAAAAGATAAAATATATGATTTTATAGGATCAAAAATGTAAAGGTATAAAAGAAAAGGTCTAAATAAAATCCAAGGAATATATAAGTTGAATCTTAGATATATTCTACCATTAAAGCTCTAAAACCCTAAACCTTATATAAAATCAACCTAAATTGGCTTAGTTGGTTATAATTTGATCAAGGAGAACTTAATTTTGTTTCTTAGTGCAAGAAAGCTTTCACATAGATCATTTAAAATATGGTGTGAGAAATTTGTAAGAACAAAGACAATGATAGATCCCAAAAAAAATTAAAATAAAATATTTAGATCTACTGGTCAAAAGATAATGAAGGTTGGATCTTTGGAGACACTAAATTAGACATTGTAACCCTAAATATCTCAAGGATTAGGAACTAGTCCAAACTCTTCTTCATGATTAAGGAATTGAAACCCATCAAAAAATAGGAGTAAAGAATTACTGTAATAAGCCAGAGGAACTATGACCTAGTCATTATTTAGATGGTTGGCCTCTACTATGTTGTGACAAAATGTGAGTTATTACACTATATATACATCTTTACTCCCATCTTTGTTGACTGTAGAATTGATAATGAATGGAACATCAGGAAGGGAAATTCCAAGGAAATGCCATATATTTCTCCTATAAAATTCTAGAAATATTATAAGATTCCTCTTCCCCATGTGGATTTATCCAAGATCAAGGAGTGGACAAGAAATAATGACTTGGACTCTATCCTTAGACCCTAGCTGCACCAAGGCCCTCATATCTTTAATGACTTTGAAGGCAAAATCCCAATAGTCCAATTGAGAGAGGGCATTAGGGTTATAATGAACCTATTGAACTGAGTCTTTGGATCCTCTTGAACCACTTATGTGAATAAAATATGGGTCTCCTTTATCCATTTCATGGTGGAACATAATTTGACCCCTCTAATTTTAGATATAATCATTATCTTCCTCATCAAGCAATTCACTGCCATAAAAAGAAGACCTACAAGTAGTTTTATATGATGTCATACTTACTAGACACCTTGTTTACCTCAATAAACATCTTGGGTACTAGAAATTGGTCCCTAGATGGCAAAACCACCATTTCACATCACTATTCTAAATTACATATCTTTAAGTATAAGAACCACATGGATTTTATATGTGACTGTGTTCATCCAACCATAGTTGAGGCCATCATAGCTGTTTATATGCCTAGGGTCCAACCCCTCATCAAGAAGTATGTAGATATGTTAGGTGATATATGGTACTACCCTAACTACACATTCATCAAGATTGAGGGCATCATGTCCCAGCATTTTAGGTTGTCAGTTTATGTTCCTAGAAAACTAGAGGAATAAGAAATTACTTCCTAGTTCCTCCATGGAATTAATGGAACTTGTAAAGAAAATAAGAAATGATTTCTCCACCCCTTCCCTTTGACCATTAGAAGGACCACACTACAAGACTAGAAATAAGTTGATACTATGGATGAACACCAAGATTCATTTGTTTCTCAACTTGATGAAATTAAGATGTGGGATCCTACGGGTATAGTGGTTAGCCAATTGGAGGACAAAAAGCTCCCAAAGCCTAACTATGTATATATAATTTATGTTCATGACACCATATATATTAAGGCTAAAAATTATAAAGAAGTATTAGCTAGGATCCATGGCCACAACATCAAACTTGAAAATACATTAGCAAATGATGATAATCCATCTAGTGAGGCTTGTAAAATGTACCCCTTGCTATATCACTTGATACCTGGACTATTTCGAACGGCCCAAGAATAAACTAAAGTAGAAAAACCATACCCTTAGGGGCATCTTGAATAAAAACAATATTAACAAGGTAAGGATAATGAGAAATTATGAAAAGTAATATTGGAGGAGAAATGTATGGAGGGACCCTCAACTTCAACACTACCCCAAAGGCCACCTTCCCCAATTCAATACATAGACATGATAGCCGTGGAACCAGAAGAAACACTGAAGGGTACTCTTAAGGAGATTATAGAGGCCTATGATATAGATAGAGAAGGGGAGAAACTTGAAGAGGCCTAGGTCTAAGAGGGAGATCCTAGAGATGATAAAGGAAAATAACTTGTCCTTACACCATCTAAAGAGAAGATGAAGGTACAATTAGCATTGGTTCCTATTGGATAAAGGAAGAGGCCAAGATTTTCCATCCCTCACCCCATAATTGAGGTGAATTTGTTTAGTGATGGATTCCCATTTCATGGACCAATCATTCTTGAATGGTTTATTTATGGAAAATTACAAAAGATTCCCTATCTCTCACAATTATGGGCAATGACAAAAGTTGTTGACATCATAGTACATGATGACATGAAATCATGGATTAGAGATATGGTAAAGAAGCAATAAGAAATAATAATTTTGGTCACCTAAGGACTAAAAATCAAGAAGATAGATACTCTAGGAGCATCTAATAGCTCAGATGTGGAGGTCCCAAAACCTCCGAAATTGAAAAAGCCAATCACTATCATCCAATTCAACCTTGAAACAAATGGATTGGAAAGGGTTATAACTATGAAAATCATGGGTAGAATAGAGGAAATCACCTTGTAAAAGGTGGATCCCTTTGTTGGACTAACCCTTATAGGAGGTCAATAACTTCATGAAGCTACCATTCATGAAGAAGATGTGAAAATCTTGATTGAGGCTGAGTCATCATAGACCAAGGCTAGAGTCAAGGGCATGAAACAGAGGTCCTAAATTTAGAAAGGGAGAAAGAAAAACTAAAAACATAGGCAATTCCATCAATACCAAATTCCATGACCAAGATGCTTGATGAGTCATTATATGACACGTTTGAAGCACTCAAAATAATGAAACTAAGGTAGAGTGCATTAGAGGGGAAGAGTGTATTATCCAAGAGTTTAGTCACATAATGGCAAGCCTTAGAGGAAAAATATCCAAAATTCTCAACATTCAAGCAAGGAGGTAGATCCCATGCTTCAAAACCATAAATTTGGGACACTTGAGTGTAATTTTTGGAATTATGGCAGACAAAGTTCAAAGATTAAGTGCATGGAAAAATAATGTGGAAAGGATCCTAAAAGATGTTAAGGAATTAATTTCAAGGATTGAACAACTCCTTGGGACCATGCATATAAATCTTACACAACCTAATTCCATTAGAATCATAATTGGTGAATAAATTAAACATTTGGCTACTTTGGTAACCCAAAAAATGAAAGGAAAAAGCCAAGTTAAATCTAGGGCTGATAACAGTAAAATCTTAGACATGATATTTAATGTAGGAGAAAGGTTAAATGAAGCTAGGAAAATTAAAGAAGCCATTGATAGGAACAATAGATAATTTTATTACTTGGTAGATCAAGAGGAGGAGAATATCCTAAAGCCTATTGTGGATCTATAACTAATTAATGATCAACATGCTAGTGCCATGAGCATTCTCTAGTAACAATAGTTAGAGATCCTACTAGAAAACTAAGTAATATTCAATTTTGTAAATTTTTTAAATATAATATTCCATTTTAAAGGAATATGCTAGTTTGTTAGCATATTTACCTCTAGGTAAATATGGTTGTGAAAAGTACGTGTATTTAAGAGATTATAAGGATAGCTATCCTTATCTTTGAACACCTATACTTTGAAATTGATAGGTATAATGTTTGATCTTTTTATAAAATCATGTATTATTGTTTGTAAAAGGAAGATATTTCTTAGAAAATTCTCTACACTTGAAGTAATTAATATAATCAAGGAATTCTAGAAATATTATCTATATTTGATATGTCAATTGTTAATATAAGTGTTTCTCTCAATTGCTAGTAGGTGTCTTGAAATTGAATGGTGTCTATTTTCATTTCCTAATCACAAGGTTTCTAATTTTTGGATATGATAGATTAGTTGGAAGATATTAGGCTTTGTTTCATTTCATTTTTATTTGTATTCAGATGTACAAATGCTATTTGATTATAGTAGTAAATGTTTAAAGTGGACCTGGTTCTTACATATGAATCTTAACATTATCCTTTGAAGTTTACTTGATATATAGTGGGATTTAAGATAGGATATGTTACATTATATATTAGTTGAATTTATACTAAGTTATAATTAATAATTTTTCATAATGTTTTACACTAAACTTAGCAATCACTCATTTCTTTTTTACCTTACCCTTCTCCTTGATCTTTTTTTATTGGATCACTTTAGTTTTAGCTTCATTATAAATATCCCCTTAGATTAGTCTATAGCTTAAATATGGATATAATTCATTAAGTATTAAAATATATTCTATATAATTCACAAAAAATGGATGAAGGTGGCTCTTAACGACAAAATCATATAAATATTGTGGAACAATTTATCTTGCTTTGATGATAATTCACCATGAGTAACTAGATTTTCAAAACCTAAAACTCATGCTGTAGATTTTATATATCTTAAAATGAGAAGTGTTCTTTAAACACTAATAGAACATGTGGATCATTTATAAAAATCAACAAGAGAATCTCCCTATGGCACTAGAAAGAGGGCATGAATCCTTTGAATCCTTGTTGGTCATAGCATAATTTGTGTTAAGATCAGTATATCTTTATGTTTTTGAGTGAATTATTTGCTTAGAAGTGTAAAAACCATTGATATTTTTGTTCATGATGCATCTTTGTGCTTCCTTAGACAAATATTGAAGTCATTTGGGATTTTTTGCTTGTTTTTAGTAAGTTTAGCTTGAGCTTTAAATATCCATAGTATCTGATATTAGAATGGCTTGTTTGGATACCAAAATGGGAATATATTTCATATATATTAGTTTCTTTTAGGCTTAGACTTATAAATATAGACCATATTTATTTATTTTAATGGTGTATTTGAGCTAATTCAATCAAAGATCAATGTCCTTTACAGTTTTTCATACCACCTTTGCAAAATAAGCTCAATTTTTAGGTTTAAATCTTATTCTTTATAAAATTTAAATTGATACATTTTATTTTAGGTAGTATCTTCAAATTTCAAGTTGGAATTGACTAGGATTAGAAAAAAATCACACTCAGAGACCAGGGAGCCTTTTCTCAAGCTTGAGGTCCACAAAAAGCTAAACATGACAAAGGTAGACATAAAAGATCTAGATCTTTGCCAACTTCACCTCTTCAAGGAAACTATGCCATCAATATTCATCCAAGTATGGCATGGTTGGGAGATTCCTCAATTAATGTACTAGGTGTGGTTTATGACCTCCCACGAAACCCTAAAAATTGATTTCCTACATTTATTCCAATGGGTATACTAACCACTGAAGAGCATATAATATATTTTAAAGTAGCCTTATGATTGATAAATGTTATGCATGAGGATGTAGTTTTCATTTTATTCCCCTTCATCTTTAAGGATGTTACTTATGAATGGTTTTTGAACTTGCCTAATAATTACATCACAAGATGGGATGATTTCAATAAAGCATTTATAGATCAATTTGGCAAGATTTTAGTACTTGTGTTACCTACCATTAGTTCACAACCATTGAAAGAGATGAAAGTGATCCTATTATATCCTTCAATGCTATATTTTATAAAAAATTTAGTAGGACCATTGACCCTTATAATCCTAATGATGTCTTAGCTCTAGATATTTACAAAGATGTGGTAGATCTAATAACCTCAGTGTTTTTGAAGAGATCCATGCCATCCATAACTTCATTAGCTAGAGCTTATGTAGAAGTAGTAACCATCAATGATCAAATGCAACCCCAAGGGTAAATGGAATATTTTGTTCCAAGTATCAACCCATAAATTCTTGTGATGAACTTATTCCCAAATAATAACTAAAATATCCCAACATTAAACTAGCTCCCAAAACTCAGTTATCATTGAGTCTTACAGCTCCTAATCAAAAATTAAGATTCTTCAATCATCCCACTAACAACTTCAATTTAGGTGATAAAAGAGCTCTGGTACCATATCCTAACAAAAACTAGGTACATATTTATGAACATCCTAAAAAGGAGAATGAATCTATCTTAAAAATGGTCCAAACATTAAGCACTAATTTTTATTAGTTGTAAAAACAAGCTAGAAATACTATTGAAAGTTTAGGTAGGAAGTTCTCATTTCAAAGGTTTAATAGGCAAATTAATAATTTTAAGAATGATAGTTTTCATAATAATAGGAATAATGATCCATATTTGAAAAGAAGACTATGGACATTAGCCTCATTGATATTGCATTACCTGATTATTGTAGGGTACGTTACACAACTAAGCATTGGGAAATTGATTTTATAGAATTTTTCCAAAACTTTATGACTTTCTAAGAAGATTTGAATACATTTGAAGTGATCCTTACCAAGTATATAGGTCCAAGTACCTTTGTATCTAATCCATCTTTCAAGCCTTCATCATGGACACCTTTGATTTCCCCTTTCAAGAGGAAAATGAACCTGATGAGATCCCTAAGGAGATCCAAGCCTTTCAATAGTTCTTGAAGAAGGCTGACCCCTTGAGAAATAAAGAGAAGATGTAGACATTGACTACCTCAACACCTCCAAATAATTTTAGAACTCATCTAGACACTTCTTCAAGCAATAATCATGAGCCACCTAAAGGGAGTACTTTTAAAGCCAACCTTAAAATTCTTAGTTCTCATAAGATTGGTTATAACATAGTTGAGGACATGAAAAAGATAAAGGATAATGTTAAATTTCATGAAATACATAGACTACAAAGCAAAGGGACCTCATAATTAAATCTTTGTCAAAAGGATCCAACAATCCACCCAAGGATGATTATGCCAATGTGACTATATACAAGGCCAAGGTTGAATCTCCTTTATTGATCACTATCAAGATGTTTGGTAAAAACTCACATAATTTCTTATTAGATCAGGATGATATACCAACATCATGAT
This sequence comes from Torreya grandis, assembly GCA_037957365.1. Lineage (NCBI taxonomy): Eukaryota > Viridiplantae > Streptophyta > Pinopsida > Cupressales > Taxaceae > Torreya > Torreya grandis. The sequence goes on along the minus strand of JARHVA010005232.1, from coordinate 331,769 downwards.
TTTTGGTATATGAAAATAAGTTGGCTTGACTCCTATTAATTTTGATAAGATTGTTACCCAATTATACAAATCTAGAGCTAGGGTAATTGGGGAGCTTTTAAATGTTCACATGTAACTAACTTCTAAGCCTAGGGTGCAATAGTTCATTGATATTCAATTCTTTTATACACCTAATTTTTATGGAATCTTATTGAGTAGGGAATAGACCAAGGATTTGAATGATTACATGTCTACGTATTTCTCACATCTATGGTTACCTTGGAGTGGAGTTCCTAATCAGATCAGGGTTGAGAGAGAACCAAGGATGAAACATATGATAATTGAGTACATTTTTATTAATGATAGGGTCAAATTAATAGACTCATACTTAGGGGTTTTCACCCTAGATACTGATAAGGTATGTGATCCCAAAAATGTTCATGTTGTTCCTAGACTATGGAGTTTGCATTTTGATGGTGCTAGGTGTAATGCTAAATTAGGTGATGGTATTGTTTTAACTGACCCAACTTATATAAAGTACCATGCTTATTATAGGCTCAAATTCCCTTATACTAATAATATTCATGAGTATGAATCCTTTACCTTAGGTTTATATTTTTCTATAAAAAATAAGGTCAAAGAACTACTAGTTTATGGGGATTCAGAACTAGTGGTCAACTATGTAGGAAGCATATACCAATGTAAGATCTCATACTTGAAAAGGTATAATTTAAGAGTTTGGGATTTGATTTAATCCTTTGATGACTTTGGCATCATTTTCATCCCAAGAAGACAAAACCAAATTGTTGATGAGTTGGCATCTACTACAACCAACCTCATGCCCATCTAAGATTCCCCTAATTTTGGCATTGATCTAATCTCTTGTCCTTTAGTGACTAATAACATTAACCATTTCTAAGTCCTAAATGATGATCAATAAATATTGGAATTCATGGATAATTATAGAGAATTTTTTGCTCATATTATTGATGAGACTAATTAATGTACATCTAAAGAGGACAAATTTGATGATAAATACATTTAGCTAAATGACAACAAGATCCCCAAGGGGATGATTACTTTGGAGAGACTGTTTGATCAGAACAAATTGGATAAAGTTTCCAAGGTTCCTAAGGTGAGTGGGAATATTATAATTTTGTTTATCTTGGTATCCAAGATCAAACCTTGATGGTGAATGTTTGAAAAGGCTGTACAAACATTCAAAATAAGAAAGCCAAAGAACTCCTTACCCAATTCAGAGATGTCATCAATTATTCCTATGATGACTTCAAGATATTTGACCCAAGGTTCATTAAACATAATATACCCTATAAGGAGAGTTATAAACTATTCAGGTAAAAACATAGGCATATAAACTTTATCTTGAAACCTATGATCTTCAAGGAGGTCAAAAGATTATTATATGCTAGGATAGTCTTCCCCATTAGGCATTCCACCTGGGTGGCTAGTTTAGTTCCAGTCAGGAAGAATAATGGTGAGATTAGACTTTGTATTGAATTTAGAAACTTAAAAAAAGCATTAGAAAAGGAAAACTATCCCCTTCCTTCCCTAGAGAAAGTGATTCAAGTTGTTTCATGTTTATCTATGATGCCTTTTCTTGATGGCTTTTTAGGTTACAACCAAGTTTTGGTTGATAGAGAGGATAGGATGAATAAAAATTTCACCATAAAGTGGGGGATGTTTTCTTGCAAAAGGATGCCCTTTAGGCTAATCAACGTAAAATCTACCTTACAAATAGATATGGAGCATGCCTTCTAGGGCCCGATAAGTAAGTGCATCATTATTTATATAGATGATCTTATAATTTTTTTAAAAATAGGGAAGATCACTTCATATATTTGTATCAAGTTTTTGAAAGATGTAGAAAGTATGGCATTTATTTAAACCCTAATAAGAGTATATATTTTTTGACTGAGGGTAAATTATTAGGTCAAGTTATAGCCAAAGGTTGGATCTCTATATATCCTAAAATAGTGGAGGCCATATCTAATATAGAACCTCTAAATATTAAGAAAGAGTTCAAGTCATTCTTTGGTAAGATAAATTTTGTAAGAAAGTTTATGTTTGGTTTTGTAGAAATTGTTAAGCCACTAAATGACATATTGAAGAAGGATTCTAAGGTCGCATGGAATGAAGATTCTAGAAATGAATTCAATGAGATCAAGAAGGCCATTATCCAAGCTATAGTCCTTATAATTCCTCATTTCTTAAGTGGCTTCTACCTCTATTCTTCTGCATCTAACCACACTATGGCTACAAGATTGATTCAAAAAATTGAACGGTGTGACCACCCAATTGATTTTATGAGTACTAATTTTAAAAATGTTGAGTTAAATTATTCATTTATTGATAAGAAGGCATATGCATTAGTTAAGGTAGTTAAAAAATTTATACATTATATCTTTAGAAATAAGGTGCATGTTATCTTACCTAACCCAACCACCAAAATCATGTTAAGTCAAAATGAATTAGGAGAGTGTAGAGGTAAATGGATGTCATTTTTATATGAGTGAGACTTGGAAATTAAAATAGTAAAATTGTTAAGGTGCTAAGGTTTGCTCTAGATGATTGCTAATACTAACCCTAGGATAAGTATTATGTAAGTGGATCAGTAAAACATTCAAGCTAGTGAGTGGTATGATTTAATCATACATTTGATAATCAATGGTAGTTGTCCTACAAGTCTATCCAAGGAGAAAAAGAGGGACTTAAGATTGGAAGTTTCCCACTACTTAATCAAGGGTGGGATATTGTATAGAAGAAATTTTGAAGGAATTTATTTGAGATGTGTCTCACAAGAAGAAGCCACCCAAATCATGAACACCTTTCATGAAAAGCTACATAGTGGACATCCATATGGGAGGACCACAGCTCATAAAATTAATAGGGATGGTTATTAGTGTCCAACTATCTTTAAAAATGCTCACAAAAATGTGAGGGAATGTCACTCATACCATATTTTTAGCACCAAGGAGCCAAAGGCATCAATGCCACTACAACCAGTCATGATTGACAAACTCTTTGCTCAATGGGGGAAAGACTTTATTGGGTTAATTAACCCTAGCTCATTTTAAGGTCATAATTATGTCCTTACTACCATAGACTATTGTGAAAGGTGGACTAAATATGTAGGCACTAAATAATGTAAGACTGAATAAGTGATCAACTTTTTGGAAGAAAACATTTGTACTAGGTTTGAAACTCTAATATATCTAGTATGTGATAATGGGTTTGCATTCATATCCATAGAGATGATAGAATGGGCTCATGATAATGGAATAACTCTCAATTTTACATCCAACCATTATCCCTAAAGGAATAGAGTCTCTGAATCTACAAATAAGAATCTAATGAAGGAAATCAAGAAATATAAAGTAGAAAAACCTAGGACTTGGCATAAGCTCCTTGAATCTGCACTTTGGGATGATAGGATAAAAATCAAGCAATCCTTAATATCCTCACCATTTCTATTAGTATATGGATAAGAACATATTTTTACTATCACTCTCAAGTTTCCCACATACATATTTATGCATGAAAACATGGAAGAGATCTAAGAACTTGTCAATTCTAGATTGATAAACATAATTTAGATGGAAGATACAAGGAAGGAAGTCCTTATTGATTTTATCAATCATTAAACCATAGTAAAGATATGGTTTGATAAAATGTCCAAGATCAAGGTGTTCAAATAGGGAGACCTAGTTATCTTTTAGGACAATGTATTTGAGCCTAAGGGTAAGCATGGTAAATTCACACTCTTGTAGATTGGCCCATACTAGATTATAGAAACATTTGGGAAAAACACCTTCAAGCTCAAAGATCTATAAGGTGCAGACTTTACATTGGCCACCAATGGGCAATACCTCAAGAACTACTTCTCTACTCCTCCTCTAGAGGTCTTCATGGAGTAAACTATAAGATGGTTATATTTAGAGTAGGTATGCTAGCTAGTTTTATTTTAATTCTTTCCTTTCTATCCCTTATTTTTGCATAAGCTGTAATATCCCCTGTTTCCCTTCAAATCTAAAACTAAATATTTTTGAATTGCTTATCTGTATTTGTGCAAATTATCTTCAAATAGATAAATAAATCATAGTATAATCTCTTATTTATTTGCTCATATGCTTACAATAGAGGTCCTCTATCAAGTATACAAATAATATTGAAAATATGGCCTTAATAGCCTAAGTATTCCACAAACTAGGAAATAAATTTAGATCTGGTACATCTCAGCCTGCTATGTCAAAAACAAAGTTGCCGATGTCGGTTATACTACCATCGTCAGTCGACTAGGGTCATTAACCTACTGACATCGGTGAGAAGTCAGTTGATGTCAGTCTCTGTAGGGCTCTACCTGCCAATGTCGGTGTCTGATCTTTCCATTGATGCGCATATATTTTCATGGATTTGTATGGACTTCATACGGCTGCCAATATAACATAACCTGTATGCTTGAACCTGATCTGAAAGAACTATGGGCTGATACAAAGATCTATATTTTGATAATTATTGAATCAAACCCAAAATAAAGAAATACCTGTGAACCCTTATGATAGCTTCTATATGAAGTTATCTCTCAAACTTGTAAACCCCTATGATAGCTTCTATATGACGTTATCTCTCAATTTGGCAATAGATCAGTTGATCTCTCACAACCTCTAAATCACACACAATGAAGAGTTGATGTTCTTTAATGCAAATGGAATCTTGGAACCCTTGGCTCAGTCTTCATAGAAGAATTCTTAGCAAAAACAATATCAATAATCAATCATGAATACAAACTCTCTCCCATGAGAAACCCTTATACCCTCCAAAGGTGTGCTTGCTAAAATTAGATTTCCTTAAATTAGACTTAGGGCTTCTTAAATTAGAATTAGGGTCTTAAAATTAGACCAAAATATTAATAATTAATAATTAATTAATATTTAGTTAAAATTAGACCAAATAATTAATATTTGATTAAATCAATCAAATATTAATATCTTCCTTAATTCATGTTCGAATGAGCCCGAATGAAAGCCAAGCCTAGCTCCATCAAGACCCCTATCCATCCCATTAGCCTATGAGGGTCGCATATAGGCTAATCATCCACTCAGAAAGATGTCAACTAGAAGGGGACATGACAGTCTGCCCCTCCTGAAATTGCTTATCCTGAAGCAATCTCAACTCTGGATGCTATAGAATATCCTCACTTTCCCATGTCGCATCCTCCACTGGCAAATCTCTCCACTTTACCAAATATTCCCTGATAGTCCTCCTACGCAACTGTCTCTCTCTATACTCTAGTATAGACTCAGGTACTAAAATAAACTTTCCCTCATCATCTAAGGGAGGAAAAACTATAGAAGGTATCACATGGTGTCCTAACACCTTTTTGAGGCACGATACATGAAAAACATTATGTACCTTACTCTCTGTCGGAAGCTCTAACTCATAAGCCATCTCTCCAACACATCTCAGGATCTTGAAAGGACCGTAGTAATGTGGCTTAAGCTTTTTTGCCCCACTCTTCCTAAGAGTAGACTGACGGTAAGGTTGTAGCATAAGATAGACCATGTCACCCACATCAAAAGATCTCTCTATCCTCTACTGATCTGCATACTACTTTTGTTGATTCTGCACCTTAACAATATTCTCCTTGAGAGTCCTCATAGTATCCTGAATTTCCTATAATAAGTCTCTAGCACTCGGCACTCTATTGTCGCTCAGTAGCAAATCTAGAAAACTCAGTGCCTCATACCTGTATAATGCCATAAAAGGAGACATCTGAATAGTCATGTGGAAAGTCATGTTATATCAATACTCGCACAAATGAATCCACTTGACCTAAGATTTCTGCTGCCTTACAATGTAATTCTTGAGATAGCCCTCCACCCATTTGTTCACTATCTCCATCTATCCATCAGTCTACGGGTGGTAGCTGGTGCTTAGTGTAAGCTCGGTCCCACAGAGTCAAAACACCTCCTACCAAAAGTGACTCAGGAATTGACTATCCCTGTCGCTCACTATGCTCCAAGGCAATCCATGCAATTGGAATACCTCTCGAAAGAAAACCTCTGCTACCTTTGTAGTTGTGTATGTTGTGGTAATTGCAAAGAAGTGGGCATACTTTGTTAACCGATCCATGAATACATATATGTAATCTCATCCTTGGGCTTTAGGCAAGCCCGTAATGAAATCCATTAATAAGCACTCCCACTTCCTATCAAGCATTGGAAGTGGCCGCAATAATCCTGCTGGGTACATGTTCTCCTACTTGTTCTGCTAATAAACAGGGCACTCACACACATATTGAAGAACATCTACCTTGAGTGCTTTCCATGTGAATCTCTCTCTAATCTGTCTATAGGTCTTGAAATACCCAAGATGTCCTATAGTAGGTACATCATGAAAGGCTCGCATGAGAATGTTCTTTACCACTGATCCTGGGATCAAATAAACCCTATTCTTATAAATGATCAAGTCATTCACAAGAGTATATCTAGTGTCAACCATCAATCCCTCAACAATGTTGGATGCTCATGTATCCTTGGCATACTCTGCCACAATCCTATGTCACCAATCCTCTGTAATGTGGACCATAGTACTCAAATACGGCCTGCGTGAAAGAGTGTCAACCACTACATTCTGGGTGCCCTTGATGAAAGAGATGTCAAAGTCATATGCCTGTAATTTGCTCACCCACTTTTGCTGATGATCATTAAGGTCTCACTGCCCCAAGAAATGTCTCAAACTATTGTGGTCCATTTTTATGCAAAATGTGCTGCCCACAAGATATTGTCTAAATTTTGCCAAGGCATGCATGATAGCAAGAATCTCCTTATCATAAATGCTATACAGCCTCTCTTGTCCCCTGAGCTTATGGCTCTCATATACTATGGGGTGCTTTTCCTACATAATCATCGCTCTAATGCCCTCACCTAAAGCATCACACTGAAGCTCAAAAGGCTTTGAAAAATCAGGTAGTGCCAAAACTGGGCACGTAGTCATCAACTCCTTAAACCTTATGAAACACTCCTGTGCTTCAAGTGTCTAACAAAAAGCACCCTTTTTCATTAAATCTATCATAGGAGCTGCATGTCATGAATAACCATTCATGAACCTATGATAAAATCCACACAAACCTAGAATTCCCCATAGTTGTGTAAGGTTTGCTAAAATAGGCCAATCTATGATAGTGCGGATCTTCTCAGGATCCATCCGCACTCCCCCTGCACTGCCAATATGACCCAAGTATAACAATTTGGTCATTCCCAAATCACATTTGGAATCCTTAGCGTACAAGGATTCCCTCTCCAAGATGCTGAGTACAATCTCCAGATGAGCCAAATGCTCCTGCCAAGTCTTACTGTATATAAGAATGTCATAAAAAAACAAGTACAAACCTCCTCAATAGTGAATGGAAGACTCTATTCATGGTGGACTAAAATGTTGCTGGTGCATTAGTGAGCCCAAATGGAATCACTATAAACTCATAGTGTCCATAATGCAATGAAAAGTTGTCTTCTCCACGTCCTGGTCACGAACCCTGATCTGATGATAGCCTGACCTTAAGTCTATCTTCATGAAGTAATGTGCACCATGGATCTCATCAATAAGCTCATCAATATAAGGTATTGGATACCTTTTCTTAATGGTTCTCTTATTTAGGGCTCTGTAGTCAATGCACATGCATAAGGTGCCATCCTTCTTCTTCACCAATACAACCAAAGATGCAAACGGTGATTTGCTAGGCCGAATGTGACCCATAGCAAGTAACTCCTTAATTGTTTTTTCGATCTCATCCTTCAACCACTTGGGATGTCAACAAGGAGTAATCATAACGGGATTAGCACCCTCCTCAAGCTCAATAATGTGCTTTATGCCCCTATCTAGAGGTCTCCCTAGTGGAATATCACTAAATACCTTATCATGCTTGACCCTCAACTACTGAATGTCAGGATGATACTCAGTATTCTATTGTCCCACTTGTATTGGTGCCAATGTGCACTTGGCTTCCCACTCTACCATGTCATGTCTCATGAGCCTCTCCATCTAATGTAAAGAAATCATTTTGATGTTTTCGTCCCATATTGCCTTAAGAATGTGAGTCTTCCCATCAACATCAAAATGGATCTCCATGTCCTTAAGATGAAGAGTGACTACCTCAAGGGAATGAAGCCACTTCATGCCCAAGACCAAATCTATATCACCCATGTTCACCACATAATAATCAGCCATGAACTCATAGTTGTTTAAGCATAATGGGAGATCTTTGATCATCCATTCACACCTAAGGGTGTAATCGTCAGCTACCTTAACTCTAATGCCCTCAAAATCTTTTGTGGTGAGTCCATGCTTCTCCAAAAATCTAATATCAATAAAATTATGTGTGGCTCCCATGTTAAGAAGGGTGATGACCCTCTATCCTACCAAAACTCCATGGAGTCTAAATGACCCCTCGTGTTGGATGCTAGATAGACGTGCCTCCTAAATCTAGAGCTCTAACTCTACCTCTACCCTAGGCTCTAAAGCCTCAACCTCTAGCTCCTCAAAACAATCATGATGTTCAAAATCTTCTGATTCCTCATCCTCATAATAGGCCCACATCACCTGATTTGCCTTGCCCTTAGGCCTCAAAGGACAATCGTGATTGGCATCATAGGGACCTTTGTAGTAGAAACAAATCTTCTTCCTGCTTAGATCATTAAGAGCCTCTCTATCCAAAGGTGGTGCTGTTGGGTTGGCCTTTGAATCATTCTTAACACCTGATTTATCTATGTTGAAACCCAGTCTTTCTCTATTCCTATTAAATCCCTTACTGTCCCTGGATGAAGAAGTACCTCTAGAGTTAAATCTACTTGATGGGGCTGCCATCTCCATACTACGCACCTTATTCATAGCTTCCTATAATGAAGGAGGATCAAAGCCTTTGATCCAACCTCTCAATGGTTCTATCAATCCCTCCATGAAGAGCACTATAAGTTGCCTCTTTGAAATGTCAGGAACCATGACTGATAACTTCTAGAAGTCACCAATGTAAGACTCTAGACTGCCACTTTGGTGCAACTATGCCAACTCTCAAAAATAGGACTCCATATCCTTCCTGTCAAAATGCTCCACCAGCCTATCCACAAACTCTTGATAAGATGTGATCCGATCATGATGGAGTGTCACCATCCCATGGTGCCACCAATTGTGAGTTACTCCATCAAGATGTAGTGTCACATATCTGATAGCATCTCCCTCAGCCATCAGTCACAATGTGAGAAATGTATCTAGCTTACTAACCTAGGCTTGTGCTGTCACCTTACCACTACCATCAAACATCGCTAGTGTGAGCCTACTCGTAGCATGCTTCAAATCATTATTTTGGTGTTTGGGTCTCCCATCTTGTCTAACCAATCTATAGTGCTCTCTACTCAAATTAATAAAATGATCAAAGGACATCTTCTCTCGAACCTGAGGAGCTAATAAGTCCCACTCATCACTTATAGCCATGAGCACATCTACAAATTGGGAATCTTCTACCTCTTCTTCTACTGAAACATCTGGTTCCTCTTAAACAAATGTAGGACGTGTAGGTCTATCTACTATTCTGGAGTGGGCCTGCTGGGGTCTCTAATTAACAGTAACACCCCTATTATCTCCTTATTCCCCATTTTGTATATTAGTTGGGTTCATCCTCCTTACCATTTTAGTAAGTGCCTAAACTGCCTATGTCATCTCATGATAGACTTCTCTGGTACCCTGATCATCATTATGTTGGTGGCCCCTGGGTGGGCTACCCTCACATCTATCACTCATGATAATTGACTGCTATTTTAACACTTGGTTACCTTCAAGCAAGGCTCTATTGCATGTGTTATACCTGTGTGGTCCCAACTCTTGTGGCTGCATAAGATTGTCAAACCCTCAGGATGGCAGGATTTAGCTCTCATACCACTGTAATATCCCTTGTTTCCCTTCAAATCTGAAACTAAATATTTTTGAATCGCTTATCTATATTTGTGTAAAATATCTTCAAATAGATAAATAAATCACAATATAATCTCTTATTTATTTGCTCATATGCTTACAATAGAGGTCCTCTGTCAAGTATACAAATAATATTGAAAATATGGCCTTAATAGCCTGAGTATTTCACAAACTGGGAAATAAATTTGGATCTGGTACGTCTCAGCCTGTTGTGTCAAAAACATAGTTGTTGATGTCAGTTATACTGTCATCATCGGTCGACTGGGGTCGTTAACCTACTGACGTTGGTGAGAAGTCAGTTGATGTCAGTCTCTGTAGGGCTCTGCCTGCCACTATCGGTGTCTAATATTTTTGCTGATGCGTATGAATTTTCACAGATTTGTACAAACTTTGTACGGCTGCCAATATAGCACAACTTGTATGCTTGAACCTGATCTAAAAGAACTATGGGCTGATACAAAGATCTATATCTAGATGATTATTGAATCAAACCCAAAATAAAGAAATACCTGTGAACCCTTGTGATAGCTTCTATATGAAGTTATCTCTCAAACTTGTAAACCCCTATGATAACTTTTGTACGAAGTTATCTCTTAGTTTGGAAATAGATCGGCTCATCTCTCATAACCTCTGAATCACACACAATGAAGAGTTGACATTCTTCAATGTAAATGGAATCTTGGAACCCTTGGCTCAGTCTTCACAGAAGAATTCTTAGCAAAAACAATATCAATAATCAATCATGAATACAAACTCTCTCCCATGAGAAACCCTTATAACCTCCAAAGGTGTGCTTGCTAAAATTAGATTTCCTTAAATTAGACTTAGGGATTCTTAAATTAGAATTAGGGTCTTAAAATTAGACCAAAATATTAATAATTAATAATTAATTAATATTTAGTTAAAATTAGACCAAATAATTAATATTTGATTAAATCAATCAAATATTAATATCTCCCTTAATTCATGTGCGAACGAGCCCGAATGAAAGCCAAGCCCAGCTCCATCAAGACCCTCTATCCATCCCATCATCCTATAAGGGTCGCATAATAGGCTAATCATCCGCTTGAAAAGATGTCAATTGGAATGGGACATGACATAAGCATGTATATATCTATTTATTTTTTGTTGTTATCTTTCTTTCCTCCTTTTTTTTGTGTTTCTTTTTTGTTACTTTATACCTTGATTCCAATAAGTCCCCTTAGGTAATAATTAAATTAAATTTATGAAGTTTACTTGAAAGTTTCAAAATTTTGTAAATGTACGTATGAATCCCATGCATATGGTGATCATGTACCTAAAATTTAAATCACAATGTTGTAATTTGTAGAAACTAGTAAAGGCCAATGAAAGAAGTCAACTATTTCATGGGAACCTAAGCATTTTTATATCCTTAAAATAATTTAAGAATACTTAAACTTGTAGGATAAAAATTCAAACCATTATGGTATAGTCATACTAGCACTTAATCAACATCCTTTCCTAGAATAAGGTTGCAACCATAGATGATTTTCTAAAGACCAAACACTTGCCTAAATCCTATAACCTAGCTATTTTGGTTCTCAACCTTGCTAAAAGCATAAAAGCCTCAATAAAATTCAAAAAAGAAGAAATCAATACAAAATCAAAAGCTTTATAATCATAGGTGATCCTAGTAATCTCTATCAAGGTTATAGATTCTTAGCTAGTAGTGGAGCAAGGCCTTGAATGGAGCTAAAGGCATCGCTATCAGGCCTTGGATGCCTTGCTAGTAGTAGAGCAATGCCCTAGCCTTCCCTAGGTTAAAAGGATAGTTCTTAGTGAACATCCTAATATGCTATAAGTTAGTGATATCCTCTAAGGACATGAAACCTATAAGTTTTTTCTTGAACGCCATGGCAAGTAGTAAGTAGAATCAAAGCACATACACAATATAGCTATGTCTTGGTGTTTGACCCTAACTCTACAAATGTAAGGTTTGCTTCAACCATAATCTGACCTATATGATGATATTGATTAAATGAATGGATGACCTAATTAATTTTCTAAACTAGAGTCTCTAAGTTCTAACATATTGCTATGTTTCCCCTTTGAGTTTCCATTTGTTGGGACCCTAGAGAAACCCTAAAGTTTGAACATAAAAATTTAGCATGATAGGATCATTTATAGAATTTGAAGGTCATTCAATTTGTTAAAGGCATGCTCACTTGGTCTTTTTTTGGCTTTAATTTGGACTAACATCTCTAATAAATGGTTTTTATTGCTCTAGTTTCAAGTTCTATAACATTTTCCCTTGATAATTTCATGTTTCAAAACCCTTTCCATTTGAATGTTGGTGGGAACCAAACTGGTGGGAATCTTTGAAAGTTCATTTTTGACCTAAGCATAAAATTGATGTTCTAAGTTTAATCATATTTATTAACATAACTAAAACTTATTTTGAATTCCTTGGTCCCATCTAAAATTTCCTTGCATACCTAACCTTTGTTCTGCAAGGTCCTTTAAATGTTTTATACCATAGCCTAAGATTTTAACCCTAAGGCCTTGACATATTTATTAAATACTAATAAGACCTTAGTCTTAATGTCTTAGCCTAAGTTTTAGTTTCTCATCCACTTTTATGTTAACTTGGCCCCTTGTTTATACCTTAGCCTAAGGTTTTAAGTCTAAGGCCCCAATGTATTCATTAATATAATTAGGACATTATTCTTAACACCTTAACCTAAGTCTTTATCTTTAGAACCATAAATTAACTTCCTTTCATCTTGTAGAATCTAATAGCCTCTACTTTATCATGTCCTTTGATCCAATGGGGTGATAAAATCCAAAACTTGGGATTAAATAATGTGTATCTGAGATGATCTAATGGTTTGCACTTCCCACAACCCTTTAATTGGATGGCATAAGTAAAACTGATGGAATCCTACATATAGCCCACTAGACTAATCAAACTCAAGTCCTTAGATCATAATCAATGATTCTGACTTTTTCAAGAAGACTCAATTAGATGGTACAAGGCACAATTAAAAAGTTAAAATTCTTTAGAAGGCTCAAAGGATTGACACATGTCACCCTTGTATTTGATGACAAAAAATAAATGGGTCGCCCCAATAAAGTGAAAAATCAAAAAGAGACTCCTAAATCATTATCCTACAACTGACACTTTATTATTGATTAATATCTAATGGATTTAATTAAGTCCAAGATCTTAGGTAGCCTCATGGATGTGCCAAGTGGCATTCTCATATTGGGTCATAATAATTTGATGAGCTTAAAATCTATGTTCATGTGACCATCATTTGATGTCTACAAGGATATATTTGATATCTACATGATCATAAAATTTAAGCCCATCAAATTAAAAGCTTCACTAGTCTAAAGTTGACATTCACACAACCATCATTTGACATTCATGAGGACATATTTAACGTTCATGATACCATCAAATTTAACTAATGAATTAGGATGCTTAGGGTTATAATGCACCCTAAAATCTTATTGAAAGGATTAGAAATGGCTTTACAAGCTAAGGGAAGTGCTAAAGAAATTCTCAAACATATCTTCAAATTCTAAATGTGGAAATGATCTTATAATCTAAGTATGCAAAATAAACCTAGTCCAAGTCTATACATTAAGGTCCTCATGACATTTTATTAAAACATCATGAAACTTAAATTATATACTTAAACTAATCCTTATTTTGAAAAAAGAGTCCTTATAGCATAAAATTTAGACTATATGAATGTAACTAAGGGTTTCAATGTGTTTTGTCAATACAATAAAAACTTATGTGTTATTGAACCATTGTGTCATGTTGATCATTTTGAACATGTTTTCTAAGCCTTGGCATAAATATTATAGACCAATTTTTATGTTGTGTTTATTAAACATGATATAAACATTACCCTATAATATTTAAGCCATGGCCCCCTTAAGTATAAATCAAAAAAATTAGGCATAAATCCCTTAGCCTAATGTTTATTTCATGCTTAGTAAATCAAAATAAACCTTAACCTAAGGGACTTAAGCATAAGTCACAGTATTAATAATATGATAAGTTAATGTTGGGGTATCTCTATAGATCAAAAACAAATGCTTCATCACTAGATTAAGATCTAGTCACATAAAGTCACACAAAGACTTTTAAATGATGCTTCAAGATCTCGTGAAGTTGATGCATGGCAAAAGCACATTTGAGGCAGAGCTAATAGGATGATCCTATTGTTAGTGTTTTATCACTAGATTTTGATCCAATGACACAAATGCACTCATGAATTTTCAAAGGCCTATGAGCTCATTGTGTGGCCAATGCTCATTTAGTAAAGGACTTACATAATATTTGAAGCATGAGTAGGTCACCCAAAGATGCCAAGTGTCAAAATCAAAATTCTTGGAATAACAAGAACCAATCATAGGCAAGGGCCCAAATTACAATAAATGGTTCACACTAATCCTAGATTTTAATCTAATGGAGTGAAATGAAATAATCATTTTTAAATGCCAATGGCTAGTGCTCAAAATGCATTTATGAAAAATGCCACAAAAGGCCTAGACCAATGCCACATAGGTTCCACATAAGTAGAAAAGGATAAAATATAAGATTTTATGTGCTCAAAAATGCAAAGGTGTAAAGGAAAAGGTCCAAATCAAATCCAAGGCATGTATAAGCTGAATCCTAGATATATTCCATCATTAAATCTCTAAAACCCTAAACCCTACATAAAAGTGACCCAAATGGTTACAATCTAATCCAAGCAAAACTTAATTGTCTTTATAAGTGATAGAAAGCTTTCATAGAGATCATTTGAAATCTAGTGTGAGTAATTAGCAGGAACAAAAACAATGGAAACTCATAACCAAAAATTAAAGGAAGATACCAAGCTCTACTTTTTCAATAGATAATGAAGGTTAGATCTTCAAAGACATTGAATTAGACCTTGTAGCCCTAAATATCTCAAGGACTAGGAACTAGTCTAAACTCTTATTCATGATCGAGGAATTAAAACCCATCACAAAAGAGGAGCAAATAATTTCCATAATAAACTAGAGGTACTATGTCTTGGTCATTATTCATATGGCTGGGCTTCACCATCCTATAGTAAAACTTGAGGTATTATAATATATAGACATCCTTGATCCTATATTTTTTGATTATAGAACTGATAGTGAATTGATCATGAGGGAAGGAAACTCCAAGGAAATAGCATATATTTCTCCTATAGCATTTGATAAATATTATAAGCTCCCTCTTCCCCATGTGTATTTATCCAAGATCAAGAAGTGGATAAGCAATCATGACCTGGACTCTGTCCTTAAAACCTACTACACCAATGCCCTCATATCTTCAAGGACATTGAAGGAAAAATCTCAATAGTCTAATTCAGGGAGGGAATTAGGGTTATAATGACCCTATTAAATTGAGCCTTAGGATCCCCCTCAACCACCTATGTAAATAAAATTTGAGTCTCTTTTATCCATTTCATGTTGAACAAAAGCTTACCCATCTAATTGGAGATTTAATCAGTGTCTTCCTCACCAAATAATTCACTACCATAAAAAGGAAGACCTATAATCAATTTCATATGATTTCATACTTGATAGATGCCTTGCTTGCCTCAATCAACTTCCTGGGTATTAAGAATTGGCTCCAAAATGGTAAAACCACCATTTCACATCACTATTCTAAATTACATATCTTTAAGCATAGGGACCACATGTAGTTTATTTGTGACTATATTTATCTAGCCATAATCGAGACCATAAAAAGTGTTTATATACTGAGGGTCCACCCCATCATCAAGATGTTTGTGGGGATGATAGGTAATATATGGTACTACCCTTACTTCATAGTAATTAGGCTTGAGGACATCATGTCCCAGCCTTGTAGGTTACTAGTATATGTTCCTAACAAGCTAGTTGAACAAGAAATTGCTTTGTAATTCCTCCATGGCATTGATATAACTTGTGAATAAAATAAGAGAGGACTTATCCACCCCTTTCCTTTGATAATTGGAAGTAAAATACTCAGAGACTACAAATAAGTTGAGATTATGGCCAAACACCATGATTCATTGAGTTTTCAACTTAATGAACCTAAGATGTGGGATCCTAAGGGTATAATGGCTAGCCACATGAAGGACATGAAGATACCAAATATTAAATATGTCCATCACCTTAGTGTTCATGACATCATATATATTAATGCTAAACATTATGAATTATTGGTCAGGATCCAAGGCCACAACATCAAACTTGAACATAAATTAACAAAGGATGAAAATTCATCTGGTAAGTCTTGACAAATGCACCCCTTGCAGTACCACTTTCTACCTTGACCATTTGATAGCCTTAGGGATAGCCTGAATAAAAGTAATATAAACAAGTCAAAGGTATAGAGAAATTAGGAGAATTAATATTGGAGGAGAGACCAGGGAGGGACCCTCAACTTCAAAATGACCACAAAGGCAACCTTCCCTAATTTAATACATAAACATGATAGCCATGGAACTATAACAGACACTTGAGGGTAGTCTTAAGGAGCTTATAAAGTCATATGATATAGATAAAGAAGGGGAGAAACTTGAAGAGGCCCAAGTCTATGAGGGAGACCATAGAGATGATAAAGGAAAATAACTTATCCCTATGCCATCCCAATAGAAAAGGCAAGTAGAGTTAGCATTGGTTCTTGTGGGACCAAGGAAGATGCCAATATTGACCATCCCCCACAAGTGAGGTGAATTTGTTCAATGCTAAATTCCTAATTCATGGACCAGTCATTCCTAACTAGTTCATTTATGGAAAATTACAAAAGATTCCCTCTCTCTCACACTGATGGGCCATGACAAAAGTTGTTGACATCACAATACATAATGACATAAAACCATGGTAAAGGACTAGGAAGAAAGAATAATTATGGTCACCCAAAGACTAGAAAGCAATAAGATGGATTATTTGAGAGCATCTAGTAGCTTAGGTGTGGAGGTCCTAGAACCTCCCAAACTCAAAAGTCTAGTCACTACTATGAAATTCAACCTTTAAATAGAAAGATTATAAAAAGATTACAATTAGGACAAATATGGTTGGAACATAGGAATTCACCATTAAAAATGTGGAGAATTTTATGTGACTAACACCTATAAGAGGTCAGCAACATAGTCAAGCCATTGTTCACAAAGAAGATGTGGAAAGCTTGATTGAGTCCCAATCAGCATAGGTCATGGTTGAAGTCTAGGGCATGAAACAAAGAATACTAAATTTGGAAATGGAGAAAGAAAACTTGTAAATTCAATAAGTTTTATCACTACCAAATGCCATGACTAATATGCTTGATAATTTATTTTTTGACATGTTTGAAGTACTCAAAATAATGAAACTAAGGTAGAGTTCATTAGAGGGGTAGAGTGTATTGGCCAAGAGTTTAGTTACCCAATAGAAACCTTAAAGGACAAAATAGCCAAACTTCTCAACATTAAAGCAAGGAGGTAGATCCCAGGCTTCAAAACCATTTATTTGGGATACTTGAGCATAATTCTAGGAATTGTGGTGGACAATGTTTAATGCTTAATTACATGGCATAATGATGTGTAAAGGATCCTCAAAGATGATATGTAACTAATTGAAATGATTAAACAACTCCTTGGTACTATGCTTATAGATCTTGCACAATCCAATGACCTCAAAATCATAAGTGATGAAGAATTTAAACATAGGGCTACTTTGGTAACCCAAACAATCAAAGGAAAAAGTGAAGGAAAATTGGGGGATGATAACAATAAAATACTACACATGATATTCAATGTAAGAGAAAGGATAAATGAATCTAGGAGCATTAAGGAAGCCATGCATAGGAATGATAGAGAATTTGATGACTTGGTAGATTAAATGGAGTAGTAGATCCTAAAACCTATTATGGATCTAGAACTAATTGATGAGAAATATGCTAAGGCCATGAACATTCTCTAGCAATGATAGTCAGAGGCCCCAACAACAAACTAAGCAATATTATATTTTTTTTTTAAAATTATTTTATTCAAATTTAATATTCCAACGTAAAGGCATATGCTATTTTGTTAGAATATTTGCTTCTAGGTCAATATGATTTGTGAAAAGCATGTGTATTTTAGAGCTTATAAGGACAATCATCCTTATCTTTATACACCTATATTTTGTAACTCACCGATATACTACCTAATCTTTCTAAAGAGGCATGCACTACCATTTGTAAAAGGGAGATATTTTTTAGCAATCTGTTTACACTTGAAGTAATTAATATAATCAAGCAGTTATGCAAAGATTGTCCATATTTTATTGTCAATTTCTAATATAATCTTTTCTCTTAATTGTTGGTAGATGTCTTGAAATTGAATGGTGTATTTGAATTCTAAGTTGCATTTCCTAATCACAAGGTTTATAATTTGTGCATATGCTAGATTAGTTTGAAGATTTTAGGACTTGGTTCATTTCATTTTTCTCTATATTTAGATGTGCAAATGTTATTTTATTATATTAGTAAATACTTAAAGTAGACCTAGTTCTTACTTGTGACTCTTTACATTATCCTTTTAAATTTTCCTAATATATAGTGGGATTTGATCTCAGGCTATGTTACTTTATTTATTGGTTGAATGCATACTCAATTTCAATTGATGCTTTGTCATAATTTTTTAGACTAAAATTGGCAATCACTCATTTATTTTCTACCTTACCCTTCTCTTTGCTCTTTTTTATTGGATAACTTTAGTTTTAGCTTCATTATAAATATCCACTTAGATTAGTCTATAGCTTGAATCTTAATATAAATCACTAAGTATTAACATATATTATCTACAATTCACAAAGAATGGACCATGTTGGCTCCCAACAACCAAATCATATAAATATTATGCAACGATTTATCTTACTCTATTGCTATTTCACCATGGGCAACTAGATTACCAAAACTTACAACTCAGGCTCTAAATTTTCTAAATTATAAAATAAGAAATGTTCTTTAAACACTAAGAGCACATGTGGTTCATTTAGAAGCATAAACACAACCGTATTATATTTTCCACTCTTATGTTTTTAAGAAAATGGATAACTCTATAAAAATTCAAACCACTTCATATGTCTCTAATTAAACTCACTCTGAATATTAATTAACTATATTTATTGATGATATGTATCTAATATAAATTCACTTGGAAATAAATAATATATTCATTTATTTAATGATTTTATAATGACATAAAAATCCTAATCATATACTAAATACATACAATTGGAGTTATTCAAAATTTCACTAAAATTAAAATAGGTGTTCCTTATTGAATTGATACATCTAATTTTGTGCCACTAGAATCATAATCAACCTTAAATACTCTACTTAAATTAGGTAATTCAAACCCTAATTCTTTGTTATCCTCTTATTCAATTTTTAAAAACTATGTTTTACTTTCAGAGTCCATAAAAATCCTATTTTTTCTTTCCACATCACATTAAGTATTAGTGCAAATATCCTAATTAAATCCATGATGAACTTCTTCTAAAACCTTTCTAGTCCATGAATACTATGCACCTCAAATGTACTATGTGATTATGGCTAATATTTTATAGTTCACACATATTTTGTATCCATTTTAAAACCTTATTGATTAATTAAAAATACTGATTATACAAATCAAATATGCATAAATTCATATTTATTTGAATTTCAAAGCAACATTTCTTATACAGTCATTTTACTAAAAATAAATATTTCATCAATATGCACAATTAAAAACTTATCCAACAATGGTTTAATAACTTCATCGAATAACCTCATAAATGTACTAAGGGTGTTAGTATCATTTAAGGGCATAACCATCCACTCATATAACCCTTATTGTGTTTTTATTAATGTTTTCCATTCATTGCCCTCTCTTTTTTAAATATGGTTATATCAAATTTTTATATCATTTGTGGTAAATTATATTACTCCACTTGATAAATCAATAAAATAATCCATACATGGAAATATAAATCTATATTTTATAGTAACCTTGTTAATTTCTCTAGAATGAATTCACATTCTCTACTATTCATTGTTATTACATGTTACTAATATTCGTGCTACACATGGGATGGAATTATTTCCTATTAATCCCTTATTCAATAAATTTTTAACTTTTTGTTTTACTTAATCATTATCTTTTGGAATTAATGCATGTTCTTTTCTTTATAAAATTCAACCAAGTATCAAATCCATATGATGACTTATACTAAGTGTTTACATAAAATATAGAGCTTGTAATAAACTAAAGGAAAATAGTTCCTACTATTAATAAAATGTATCCTATGATTTAGAAAATATGGGACCAAAATAATACCTATAATTACCAAGTGAAGATATACTTTGTTAAGTGGATCTAATCATTATTGTGATAGATTGTGGTTTCTAAAATAACTATGCAATATTTTTGTTACATGTACCTATGAAGAACTATAGTCTGGTTGTAAAGTAGTTAGATACTTTAAGCTTAAAATGTATGATTTCATTGATGATATAATTAATAGTTAAGGGTTAAATTATATATTTTTGGATGGAATGATGGAAAAATAAGATTATACTGATCATATTTAGAAACTTTAAGGTTGGATGATATTTGATCAATGAGTTTAAATGATTTTATTTCCATTTGAATATTTAGTTGATTTATGTTATTTTATAAGAGAGTTAACTATTTTAATTTAATTTTTATGTAATATTTAATTTATTTATACTATTTGATGAGAGTATTAATCAATTTAATTTCCCTTTGATGGTAGAGTTAATTCATTAAGTAATATTATTTAGGATGGGTAGATTGAGATTCAATTTTGATCAAGGACTTGAATGTGATGACATGGATTGAAATATGGGTAAGGACAATTAGTATTATATATTTATTTATTATGTGTGAATTAAATTTGTTAAAGATTAATTAACTAATTACTAATGATTATTTATCTAATTGATCATGTTTTGTAACTAGTGTGATTAATTGGGGTCAATTTAATCAAAAAGGTGGTGTTAGTGTAAGTTAGTTAAGATGCATTGATAATATAATTAGGTTTGAAGAATTAAGGTGTCAATATTTTCCCCTATTTTAAAGATATGAAAAAATATGCATCATATTTTTAAAGAATGTAAAAAAAAAAAAAAAAAAAAGATGAGAACATGAAGATCCCCATATTGACATGGTTTATATGGAGATTCCTCTTCAAGAGAGTGCACAAGGATGAAAGACATAGATGGAATATTGAAATAAGAAGAGGGGTTGAAATGTGAGAAGGAGGGTGAAAATGGAAACTTGTGGGATGAATAATTAAAATGTGATAGGAATGAATGTTAATTCTAGATAGTTAGTTATAATGAATGTTAAGGATTGAATATTTGTGAGTGTTCATGATGTAATAGTGAATGTTACTAATCTTGCACTAAATTCCTAATGTTTGAAAAACTTGATATTTACTATATCATATTATATGATGTACTATGATATAGATAACCATGATGATGTTGTTTTAATATGCATTAGGACTGACACAGATGAGTTAGATAAGAAAAAACATAATAATTAAAAATAATAAGAAATTAACAAGAACACACAAACTAAAAAAATAATCATATTGTATTTTGTCCCTTATCAAGTTAAAAACCTAATATTGAATGATTAAATATAATAATATCTTTTAACTTCCCAAATAAATGATGTATATATCATTAAAAATCTAATAATACTGTATTGGATTGATACTAAGGGGAACTCAGACTAAAAATGTTAAACACCATTTTATATCCTATGACATAATAGTCTAGGATCGTTAGTTATTCAACCAAAAATCCATACGATCATATATCATTTTTCATCTCAAGAAGGTAATAAATAATATCCATCAAATTTGTAGATTTACTACTTAAATGAGGGACTTATAATAATTTGATGTGCTCAAAATATTAATTTAAGCTATCAACCATTATTTTATAAGTGATGAGGTTTTCATATTTATTTGAGTACTCATAAATGACTTTATTTATTATGAGTTGAGATTCACCATAGAATTTTAAATGTTGAATGTTACATTGCATTTCTAGTTTGGGTCCCAAAATGAGTTTCATGTACTCGATGATATTATTAATGCAAGGAAACATAATTTTATATGATTTGGGGATGAGATAAGTTTTTGGTGTAAGAAACAAGATGCATACTCCCATTCTATGAGTGGTGAAGGATTCATCAAAATAAAATATCCATTCAAATGACTCATCTAGAGAAAAAAGGTTACCAATATTTAAATCCTATGATCAAAATGTCGATTGTTCAATAGTGGTAATTCTATTATATGTTATACAAGAACGTGTAACATTATAAATTTAAGATTTTCATACTCTATGTTGAACTCATTTAGTAACATGATATATTTTTACATTATACCTATGTGAGATAATGTTGTTAGATGATACTATAGAGGATCACTTTTTCAACATGTTTTGATTTTTTATTGAGTATATAGTTTTCTAAATGGGTCACAATTGAGGATCTATTTGGATATGATTGAATACATAAAGATAAACTAATATGGAATAATTAAATTCGAAGAAGAACTCAAAAGGGAAGAAGTTTGTCTTCGAAACTAAAAGTTGTATTAATGTTCATTCATTAGCCAAAATGTACATAAGAAGGTACATTATATAATGAATAATTAGGTCAACCAAAAAGGTAATTAACTCAAATAATAATTATAAAATGATTTAAATTAAATTTCCCTTAGTGACCTATTACTAACCTAAGAAATTTAATTACACCATGTAGGTAAAACCACATAATGGGAAAAATCCTACTCTAATACCCCTCTTTATGTGGATCTTAGGTGGGTAAAAAAAATGTTCTATAATAGAGGCTTGATGAGATACCCAAGTACATTGAGATGATCCCCCAAAGGTGGAAGAATTTGTAGCTACCTAAACCCTAAGAAGAGCCTATAAATAACATATTTACTCTTAGTGAAGGTTTTGGTGAAAATATCAGTAATTATCTACATTATCTAGATATAGTGGACATTAGTGACTTACTCATAGATGAATTACCAAATGAAATACATGTGAATTTTATATGCTTGCTATTTTAATGGAAGACTAAATTATTGTAGATCTAGATTATGATTTGGTTGTCATAGAACATGAATGTTAATCATTTAAATTGGATGCCAAAATTAGTGAGAATCACTAAAGGAAAATAGACTCAGTGATAGCATTAAAAACTTATGTGTATTATAACTTGGTAGAAGATAAATAAACAACATTATATTTATTACATGACCAACTAAGTAGACCTGAACCAAGGAAGAATCTATATCCTGAAGTTGACTTATGATTATAAATATTGTCAACCCAATATGAATCTATATAACTAATCAAGATGACATTGATGCCTGATCCATATTGAATTTGAAGGCATGAGTTCCTTAAATATATTTTATAATTTACTCAATTATTTTCCATTATAGCTTGTGGTTCATACATAAATATTGATACCATTCACACTACATATGAAATATTACTACTAGTGTGTATAAGGTATATGAGACTACCAATAAGTTATCCATAAGAGGTAGAATCAACCAAAAGAGGTGAATAATAAGTCTAAGGATTCACACTAGATATAAAATGGGTCATAACTAGCTTATAATAAGGTATGTCAAACCATGAAATCAAATCAAGATAATAATTGGATTATGTAATAATTGTCCAAGAGTCTATCAGACAAATTTTAATCCTAAGGAAGTAGTGCAAAGAGCCCAATTTAGTCATTGATAACTGGTCAAACAAATTATTTTTAACTATTATAATAGTGGATGAATAACTCTCTTGGTTAATATTTCATCCATATAGAAAACCAAAGTCAACATCAAATTGTCCTACATCAATATATATAAATTTAGATTATAATGGCATATGGTGAATCCAACCAAAATAAGTAAGGAGTCCATTTTAGTATACCAAGTTTGAGGAGCTTCTTTGAGGCCATAGATAAATTTTTAAAGTTTTAAAACTATGAAGGAAAATTCCATAAATATTTTTTATTTATATATGTATATTTCTTCTTGGATATCATCATGAAAAAAAAGCCACTCTTCACATCCATCCGATGAACATCTTAGTAATGTGATGTGGTAATAACAATAGTGAGATAGGTTGAGTTCAGTTTAGAAATTGGGGTGAATGTCATAATATAGTAAATGTTGGGTACTTGAAAGAAACAATTTTATATCAAATTTTATTTTAATTTGTCTATGGACCCATCTAATATAAATTTTGTTAGGTATATCAACCTATGTCAAATAAGTTTTCTTCCATTAGGAAGAAAGACTAAATCCCCAAGTGGGTTTTTCTAATGAGGAAGCATAAAACTATTCCATAGTAGTATCCTACTCAAGATTGATTGATGTATTATGAAATGACTATGGATCATAAGTGGATGTAATGAAATCATATGATGAATCCTAGAATTATGAACATGTGTTCCTAGTGTTTGATGGATATCCAATCCATTAATCAACACTTTGAAGTGTTTATCTAGTATAGATATGACTAATACTTAGAGATTCAAGAGGATACTATTCATCCTCTTAGGATATTCAATGAGAAGGAGGAGGTGATCCCTCATCACTAATATCATCATCAAAAATATAAGAGGAATCTAGATCACTAAGAAGATGTTCAGGAGGATCCAAATCATAAAAACTATAATAAAATCTCAGTACATCCAAGGAAGAGGGAGAGGTGTGAAAATGAATACTCCTATCAATTAAAAAATCTTGAATGGTGGTATGTATAAGTATGTATCCCTTAACACCGTTTGTGTATCTAAAAAATATGCAAGGATGACTCTAAGGTTAAACTACCTTACCATTCTTATTTGGATTGTAGAACAAATAAATAGATACAAGTAAATGAAAGTGCTTAACTATCAGTTTCTAACTTGTCCAATATTAAAAAGGAGTGACTCCATTTAATTCTCTATGAGTGACTTGGTTTAAGATATAAAAATAACAATTGGTGGCCTCAACCCAATACATAGGTTATAAATACTTAGAGTGTAACATATAATTGGTCATTTACATAAAGGATATGTTATTGCCTTTACAACACTGTTATGTTGAATACTATATGAAAATATGCATTGTAGTTTAATTGCCTATGAAGTGAATAATTATTCAATATGGTTACTAGCACACTCACCACCACTATCGATGTAAACAATATTGATGACTTTACCTAACTATTTTTATAAAATCATCTTGAAGTCTTGAAAATGATCAAATACCTTAGATTTTTTCTCAAGAAAGTACTATAAAGTGTACCTTGAAAAGTCATCAATGAAAGTAAGCAAGTATTTAGTCCTATTGGAAGAATGTTTTGTAAATATACTAGAAATTTCATGATGAATTAGTTCTAATATATTTTTATATCTCTATGATTTGCCTTTATCATACCCATCTTAAGGATGCTTACCAAGTATGCATCCTTAGCAAATGCTGTCAGAAAAATGAACATGTGGATACCTTAAAACCATGTCATGATGACTAATTTACTTGAGGTAGTGATAGTTGAGATGGCCAAATAACTCATACCATAATTTACTCCCCCCATTTAAATGAATGAGAAATTAATTTGAGGTTTTATTAGGAAAAAAATGGGGTAAAACTTATAATCATCACTAGTGATATTATTTTCTAAATTCAATAATGAATAATTGTCTGCTTCATTAATAACCCCTTAATTTGGTGTGAATTCAAATCTCTTGTCCTATATTATGTGAGTGATCTAATATATAGATAGGAGATTATTTGATGATGAGGGAACATATATAACATCATGAAATGTCCTATTATTAACTTAAAACATATCATCTCCTAATAATTTTTTCCAAATTATCATCACCCAATAATATGGAAAGCATAGAACAATGCTTCAAAGATGATAACATGTCATGTGATGAGTCCATGTGGTAAAATTCACTAAAGTTAATTACAAATTTAAAATGTTTAGATGTGTATATAAATGAAAATTAAGCTCACATATTAATATAGCATATCTTAGAGAAGATAAATCCTACATACACTTCTGATTATTGATATATTTGATATTCAAGGTCATGACCAAGATGGATCTACTAAATCTAACCAAGGGATATCTTTCCATAATAACATCACTAGAGATGCTTCTAAATCCTCTAGTCAATAAAAACCATGAAGTAACCCTAGATAGGTCTTATGTTTTCGCAATCATAGAGAAAAATGATAAGTAAATTAAAACCTAACCTAGTGTTCACCAAATCTTATGACACAAAGTGGGGGTAATAAACATAAAATTAAACATGAATATGAGAATACTAATTAATGTATTTATAGGTAAAAACATAATAAATGGGAGGTAAGTATAAATTCTAATATATATACTATTATAAAGGAGGAATAAACTTATGAATACTTACCCTTGAAGATAAACCCATTAAGCCTAAATCCCTCCCTTGGCCAAGATGCTTTGCCATAGGTTTTTGTGGTATGTAAGGATAATAAGGATAATTTATCTATAGGATACATAAGTTAACTATGAATATAAAACAATTATCCTCAAGACAATATCCATATCTCTAAATAAAATATTAAAACACTAAGCTATGCTTCTAAAGTAGAATGGTGGATAAGTAGATGCATAATATAATATTATTCTTCTTCTCTTCCTCATAAATAATATAAATGGATGTGTATATAATTGATCATAACCCTAAATTTTTTTGAAATTTTAGAAGATAGGGTGGGCTTGATAAATCATGTATCGTTAATTGATAAAAATAAGTTAGATCTTAGTCTATGTCAACCAGAGTGACCTAGACCTGCAACATGTTTTTAACAATTTGAATATAGGGTCGGCCTAGGACAAAAATGTAATGTGCACTATCACAAATATTTTTAGGCTTATGTAGGAGACAAGGAATGTAATAAAATACTTTGAGAAGTGTGAAAGAGAGGAGGAAAGGCTGAAAAAAGTGTATAGGATAAGGTTGTATAGATAGCAAGTGATATTATAGGGGACACCAATCTTTCAAAGCACCAATGTTCTTCCCACTCCTTTCCTAGTGTAGACTTTAAGGCATGCACTTAGATTGAGACTTGAAAAGTTCCTATAGGAGATAACACATAAGTAATTTATAAAGTTTAAAAATATTATTTATACATATGGCTCATTTGATGTTCATCACATGTCATGTAGATGTAACATGGGCTAGTGCTTTAGGAAAAAAAATAGCAACACACAACAATTAAGCTAAATAAATTTTAGTAAGAAGATAAATGTAAAGATAGAATTGAAAAACACATACCTTTACTTACCATAGTGGGTAAAAACATAATACCATGTCCCACTTGTTAACCACAAAAAAAATTAAAAAATAAATCGTAAAAAATACTTAAAGATTTTTTTTTAAAAAGGAAAAATGTAGATGCACTACATATTTGTATATATAGTCTAAAATATATCTTTTTATCAATTTCAATGACCCAAACTTAAGACCTTATCAGGAGAAGATGAAAGTGTATGTGGCCTCTTTATGCCAAAAAGTAGGACACATTATTATGCTTTGAACCTAGTGTTGTAGATAATAAATGAAGTCAAATAAATGTGAAGGTGTGTAATGTAGGGAAAATTAGGTAAACCTATAGAAATTAGTGAAAAAGAGTGAAAAAATGATTTTTTTTCAAAACATACATGTAATATGTGAAATGATTCTCTATGAAATAAGGATTCTAGAACATCTTATGGTTAAAAAAAAGAGCTAGTAAAAATAAAGATATGATCGAAGAGCAAAATCTGGTTCAAACTATTTTAAAGGTAATAGTTTTTAATAGTAAATATAAATAGGGTGAAAAATAATTCATTTGCTTTTTTTACTATTCTAAGAAAATATATCTCTTAGAGACCCTAATTGAGCCTAGAGAGTGACCATGGTTAGGAAATTATACCTATAATGTGAAGGACACTTAGTGGATACAACTAGTGAAGCAAAGGTATGAAAACATTAATTTCAATTTTTGAAAATCAAAATATTTGAAATTAAGATAAATAAATAAATAAAATTGACTAGTAGTAAAAATATAGGCACCAAAATTGACCCTAAATTTTTTTAGGTAAATTAGGGTTAGAATGAGGTACTGGATATGAAAATGTTAGACCAATAAATGCCTAAGGCATTTATTATAAATGATTACAAAGTTACGGTAGACAAAGAACAAATTCAACATGGTCAACATAGTTTATAAGGTGAGAATGTAAAAAGGGGTCAAATTTTTGATAGTGATCCAACATAGTATTGCTAAAGGTGGCTGACTATGTAATAGTGGGATGACACAGTCTAAAATAAGAACATGGTTGACATAGTACCTTCTTGTTGATGTAGTTTACAATATGTGGCATATACATTTTTATAAAGGGGGATAACAATGTACTAAAGGGCCAATGTAGTATGTTAAATATAGAAAAGGGATGATTTAGTATCTAATGGGTTGATATGGTTTGAAATAAAAAGAAAAATTTAGTATCAAATGGGTTGATAGCGTATAATAATACTATAATAAGGTATATTTAATATAAAATGAGATAATTGTGTATAAAAATATAAAGACTAGAAAAATAAATCAATGAAGTTGATGAAGTAGTTAATTTATGAATGTTTGAGAATGTATTTGAATTATTTATGGCCTAGAGATCTAATACATCCTATGTTTTTTGATATTTTGCATAGACATCATAGATATTGGCACATGATAGATGAATCATGGCTACCATATCTATTGGAGTGTTTGGATGATGTAGATAGATCTCGACTAGTCACCTTGGGCTTTGATATGATCACAACATTGAGATAGACCCCTCTAAGTATTGGTCTCATTTTCATGTTCTTATAATCATGGGAATGGTTAACCAACACTTTATGATGGGAGGTGGATGGGGAAACCATTAAGGTTGGGATTACTTTAGAGGATGTCCATGCATTTCTTGTACTTACAATAGGCAAGACATCAGTGATCACTAATACACCATAGTTAGAGGATGGGAGATGAATGCTAGACCAATGGGATACTTGCTTAGATATGATCCATCCTAGGTTGAGAGTGATGTTTATATATATATATATATATATATATATATGTATGTATATATCCATCCATTCTAAACATCTAGAAGGTAGTGATAGGAATTGTGATAACATGAGTGTTATGTCATAAGTCAGATACAAAGGTACCATTGTATGTGATAGCCTTATGCCTATCCATATTAGATTAGGGATCAGTCTATAATTTTTGGTCTATCATCTAGGATCAAATCATGGATGATGTGTATGGTATGTTGTCAAGAGGATAGTAGATGATGGGACTAGTGATTTTGCTTAGCCCACATATATATGAGAGGTTCCTCATATATCATCCGACTACGTTATCCCATGTGATCTATGATAGGTTACCTAAATTATTATGATGGAGATAGGACCATGTAGTTTAGGCCATGCCCCATGGTTTATCCTTATATATTATCACATGATGGCATATGGTGTGATATACCTACACTTACATAGCTTCTATATGGCCTAGTTGGTCTACCATTACAATAGGGTTGGCACATGTGGGGATCATAGGCCATTGCACTTCATGTGTAGAGCCTCATCTAGTGAATCACATAACTATAAATATAGGAATACCGCATCCATTATCTCCCTTAGTAGGACTACTTATTGGGAACAACATGCTAGAGAGCTAAAAGGGAGAAGATGCAGAGGGGTAGTTATAGATATACTCATGAACAAGCCTTGATATGCTATACCGTGGCCTAGTTTAGCATGATAATAGGATGTTTTAGATCCATCATGAGGAAATGTTATGGATGTGTATGCATGATCAAAATATGCACCACAACATGGGTAATAATGACCACCATGGGATCATCAAATACAAAGGCACTATTAATGCAATGAGGTACAAGTTCTAGTTATTACATAGAGGGATCTAATAGTTTGCTCTAGGACATAGTTAGTCTATAAATAGACCATTGAGAAGAAGACTATGATGGTCTCAGGTGTTGACTCCTATATTTACATTAGTGTGGAGGTAATTTACAAAGAAGGTGATCTATGGTTAAGTAGATGAGGAGGCCATGATCGACAACACCAACATAGATGAAAATGTTGTAGTTAAATTTATGTTTTTAATAAAGAACACTAGTGGCATTGTTATTATGATATATATATATATATATATATATATATATATATATATAGTGATTTTAATTTTAGAGGTACAATAACTAAGAGGGGGTGATGAATCAATGAGACCAAATATTTCAATTACAAATATTGTCCTTTAAAACTAATAAACAATCAACATATATCAACTTGATCAAGCAATATTAACAAGAGAGATCATTCATTCAATGCATACATAAGATAAAGCACATAAAATATGGTTCTTATGAGAAACCCTCATGGGGAATAAAACCCACTCTCAAGCTTGCAACACATGGACTAGTAACCCATAAGAAATTACAAATAAGAGACTGGTCAAGTCCATTAGACCAAAAAAAAATGAGCTTTTCCTCTTGACCAAAGGACTTATAATAAATTACAAACAAGAGATTGGTCAAGTCCGTTAGACCAACAAACCTTGATCTTGTCCTCTTGACCACAGGCCTTTAATGGAATATTATTTCATAAGGAGTAACTGCCCCTAAGGAAGATCAAGTCCTTTAAACACATCCACCTTAGAAATGATCTATTCAACACATGATTATGGATATTTATTTTTTAACCCTTACACAAACTCTCTCTATCTCATATAGGTCTCTCATAGAGGAATGCCACAATCTCTCTCCTTTTTCACTCAAACTATATTCATATGCACACTCAAACCTCTTCACATATCCTCAACTTGCAAAATAAATAATTTGACATCAAAAATATGACATGTAGTTCATACACATAGTCTTCAATCTAATCTACTTATTAATTCCTAAACTGGGCATTCTACCTCTCCTTCACTCCATAAGTCTCACATACACCTTGCACTAGTCTCTCATAAGTATTCTACAAGCCTCCTCAGAAGTATATAAACTAACACTTTTCATTTCACCATTTATATAAAAATCATGAATTAACAAGATCACAATCTTTCCTTGTTATCCATAATACATGCCTTCATCCTTAAGGCATCTCACATGGGTCACACTTAAGCACAATCAACTTTCAAATAGACCTAAGTCACGTTTAGGTCTTATGGAGACCGATTCAACTCTTTGACACTTATTCAAGAAAATTAATAAAGTAGAAACACTTTAAAAATGGATGGACACATTCCACATGATCTATAGGTACTCCTTAAGTACTAACAATCATCATAATACCCTTTTACTTAAGCACAATTTTCATAAACATTCTATGCAACCAATCACCATGAACAAATACAAAATTGAATTCTAAACCTTATAGTTGATCAAAAAATTATAATACAAACATATTATCCTTATAGATTATAAAATATGATCCAATATATATTCATCATGAGACATAAAAATAACATTAACACAATCTCGAACATCCTTCTTCGGTTCTTAATAGTTCATGCATTAAAACACAATCAACTTTGAAGCCAAATATCTTTGTTTGTACATAAATTCAGACCTTGAAATTCATATTTATATATAAACCATGGATTCCTCTACATATTCAATTTTTAAACCATGGTCAAATTCTATATTGATCAAAATATATGGCTCAAAAACCAAGCACTAGTCTTTCCTTTGTTAAATTCAAATATTTGAATTCAAATTGTCATAGTTAAACATTGAACACCATGCTTGCATCACATGTCCTCACTAATTGATATTGATCATGCACCATCGATATCATTTTATATTTGATGCATTTTTCACAAAATCCCAAATGTTATACCTTTAAAATGTTGACCTCATCTCATCCAATATACAAACTTTGACCTCATATGCTCTGTCAATCTTTTTGAGATTGTCCTCACTTTAATCATGCTAGATAGCTATCACTTTGACCTATTGAATTTAATACATACCATTTATCTCATTAAGTATGAACATAAAATCATTTTTTATCCTAGAATAATCTTGATATTTATCTCTACTTAGTGTTAAACTTGAAACAATTTGACCTCTTTGACTTATTACACACTGTAGATCTATATGTATGAAATCCTATGCACCATTGATATCTATCAATAAATTAGGTCCTTATCAATCTCCAAATATCATTAAATCAATATTTATTATCACATAAAATCCTTAGGATCTCTATTTGGTCCTAGTATTCACCCTTTCTAAAAAATAACTATGGGGATAATTGCTTATCTACTTGGAAGGCTATCTTTGTACCTCCATAACTTTTATTGTGCTCACTCGCATATTATCAAATTTGGAACATGTGATCTCCTCAAATGGGATAATATAACCATGTGTCAAACTAATTATCAAACCTTCTCATGTGTTAGATATATCACCATTAAAACTCTCACTTAGATTTCTTTCTACCACAAAACCAATTATGTCAAGAAATGTCTGGCAGGCCAACTTTGTACATGAATAAATATTAACGCACTTCATCATATGAATTAAAAATTAGTGAAAATAAAAAAATAAAAAAATGAACTAAAACATATAATAAAATTATATTGAAACATCCATAGATGTGATATATGCCACCATCAAAATTCTTGCTTAGCTCTTTCTTACCTCATACAAATTTGGCTAAGTATGGGAAATATTGTAAAAATGCCTGAGAGCCCAAATTTGCACCCACATATATTTCATTACACTTATGTGCATGAAATTATATTTAGTGCATAAAAACTAGGGACTAATTTTATCAAAACCATATGATCAACTCCCCTTGACTCATCCACATTCGGCAATGGTGATGTCAGCAAACTACCTACATAGATTTTATACCATTAGACCCAACATGTCTTGATGAACACAATGGAATAATATTTGAATTAAAATCATGAAAATAATCCCTAAAATAATATATAAAATATTATAGGACCCATTTCACATGATAAAATCACCATACTTATCCTTGACAATCTCTAATCATGCCAAAAATAGAAGACTAACCAAGCCTCCTTCTAGCATACTAGGACAAATACGTTACACACTTAGGCTATAAAATCGATTCATCCACTCACAAAGATACATACATGATTTCACCATGACATAATTAATATATCTCCAACAATATCCCCGTTCTTCATTGGTGTCAACACACATCATATACAACTCACCTTTCTTTCTTTCTCTTCAAGCACTCCTAACCTTATGCAGTTTCTCCCCCTTTGACACAATGACAAAGTGGGCACCAACTGATCTTTAGAACCTTAGGAGAGCATAAAAATAGAATAATACCATATTATAAAGATATTAAAAACACCTCATTACCTTAAGCCTACCTCTTCTTTCCTTGATAACTTCCTCTTGCTCCATGCTAACACTCTCTTCAACCAAATAGTGTAACTAATGAATAAAGAATACACAAAAGTATTTATATATTATATAAATCACCAATAAACATCTGATAGGGACTCCACCTAATATTTATGATCTATTTAACCTGTTGATCATCTTAATATCTTCATACACCATGAAGAAACACCATATAGGCTCACTAGCATTCTCTTTCAAACCATCTTAAGGACTAGAAATAGAGATTTGTGACACTCACTAAATATAACACATGCTCTCAAAAAACCTAATAAATCTCCTTGAAATATACATCTCTTTTTTTTGGAAAAACTAAACAAAATGCACTCATCTACCCACTAGGCCTTTCTAGTCTTCTTATAGCCCTACCTAGAACTTGTAGAACCTAAAAAATTCAATAGGCACATCATCAAGACCCAAAAAATTATATATATAACACTATCATATTCCCACTAAATCATACAAATTTTCACCACTTATCTCAACCTATGGAATATGCTTCCTTCATAAACCAACTTACCAATTAGGCCTCCATCAAAACAAAAACTTGAAATATTTGAAATATAAAAACCTTAAGATATTTTTGAATCTTGATTTTAAAACCCATTTGTCCCTTTAAACATATTAAGAATCCTCAAACCTCAAATCACAAGGCAAACTACTTTTCTAGTAGAGCCTAAAACCCTAGAATCTCAAAACAAATAAGGTCAACACCACACCTTCTAGTTAACATCCACCTCTAAAACTTCTTGAAAACCTATAAAAAACCATTACACACTTTTGGACTAATATTTGAGCTTCCAAATATTTGGGAACTCATACATCCTATAACCCATTTTAGGATTTCCATACTCTTAAGCACAAACTAGGAAACTTTAGACCAAACAAAAATCTCTAATTTGACTTCGACAACCCTTCAGACCACAAAACCACCTAGAGCATGATAGAATAAGGTCATAAAACCTTTTTATGAAAAAATATAATCTTGACAAAAAACCCTTATTTTTTCCTCTTGAAAAACCTTCAATCTATTCTTGTAGACTAACTAAATATATCTATGACATTATTCTAACATCACCACAACATCTCTTCCACTTGGACATACCTACTCTAACTTATAACACTCAGCTCTAGCATTTTAGGACCATTTTGAGAACACCATAGAAAACTTGATTCTCCGCTTGAAAGTATTCTCTTAAGAAGCATAGATAATGACATCCTTTGCACTACAATGCACTAAAATAAAGGGAATATAGGAGTGGCTCACATCTCCTTAGTAACCACTATAATCATGTTATAGCTATAAGACTTCTTGCTCTTGGTCTCCTTATTCTTATTTAGGATAATGAAAACTATTTCCATTTCTATATCACTCTCCTTCTATTTTAAGATATAATTGATAAAATATGGAGTAAGTATGGAATCTTGACATACCTTTATATTTAAAGAATAAACCCTATATTTATGAACCTCATCATTGGGCACTCACAATTGATGTTCTTTATATGTAGCTTTCTCAACAATAAAATGATGTTCACTTGGATCCATGCTTATTAGTACCTCAGTCTTCTCCTCGAGATTGGTCTCTTAATTCTTAACATGAGCAAAAAATGAGATCCCTTGGGATTCTTCTCCTTTTGTAGAATTATCTACCATAGAAAATAAATTACTTGGACCTACAGATTAATCATGATTGATACTTACCATCTTTGGTTTCCATGAGATAACTTGCCTTTTTCTTTGTACTCTTAGATCCTGATTGAAACTATTTTGAATTGTAGGCCTCTACTTATAGAATCTATCAATGTGATCTCTCTTTTGAAATTTGAAGCACATCATATTTTTTTTAATAATCTCATTTTATCTTACCATATTTGGACAAAATATTGTGATGTGTCCTAGTTCATAAAAACTATAGCACTCAATATTTCTTAAAGGAAACTCAACTTGCCTTAATTTAAATGGACAATGTTTTTTAAAGTGTCACACATCATGATATTTGAGGCACTCAACCTTGCTCACACCTTTTGATTGATTACCGCCATAATAATTCAAATAAAAATCATTTTTAACATGTCTTATGCATTCTATAGCTATATGCCCAAAGTGATTAAAAGTATAGTAGTAACCATTTAAAGTTGCATACCTCATAGGATTTGGTTATCTAATCTATTTTATATTCATTTTTCTAGAACCTTCATTCCTTGTTTGATGATTTATCTTCAATGGATGATTGTCCTTGTTCACATTATTCTTCATCTTGTCTTGAGTTACAGTCTCTGGTTCTTCTTTGTATCCAATACTAGTGTTATCATTTGCATGCTTTTGATCATTTAGAATATTATCTAGATCACTTGAGATATTTTAAAATATCATAAATAACTTCACCTTATTAGATATATTCTCTAATTTATATCTGAATGACTCATTTCAATTACATACCTTGAACATTCATCTTCTTTAGCTTTCAAGCTTATATATAGTACATCCAATTGACAACCGAGATGCTTGACCATATCTTCATGATCTTTGGCATCTTCATTCATGTTTTACTTAAATACACTAAATTAATGCTCACAGTCTTTGAGTTATGACTTCATTTTATTTTTAATCTTACTCTCAATATTTAGTTCTTCAAGAGCATTTATCAATGTAGTATTTTAGTCCACCTCATCTTTATCATCATCTAGATCACTCCAAGTAAACTCCTTTTTATGTGATAAACTACCTTCCTCAGCCATAAACATATCTTCATCTTCAATAAGACCATCATCTTCATGATCATACTCTAATTCACTGACTTCACTCTCATCTAATGAGCTGCAATCATTTTTGGTGTAGAGACTCTTCTTGTCCTTGAAGTACATCTTGTTGTCAAACCTTTTGAATCCATTTTTGGTTATATTAGACTTGAATGATATCTTTCCATCATCATGACCTTGATCATTCTCTTCATCATCATCTTTTTTATACTTATGAGGGAACTTAATAGCAAAATGTCCTATCTCACCACAATTTAAGCATTTGAGGGGTACTTTACCTTTATATTGGCCTGAACGTGTTCTCAATTTAATTAAAATCAAAGAAATTAGTTCATCTTCATATATATCAAAAATTTCATCCTCTTTAGGTTTCTTACCTTGGAACTTCTTCTTTGACTTAATTTATATCTTGAAAGTTACTTCCTTTTTTGGTGGTATATCATCATTCTTCCTCATCTCATAGGCATTAAGGGTGACATGCAATTGATACATCTTAAATTAAGTAAGATCATGACTTTATTTTATGGTATATAATTTTGTATCAAACTATGGGGATAGAGACCTCAATACCTTTCTATTAATATTAGCCTCTTCAAGGTTCTCTCCAAAACCTCTGATGATATTAAAACTCTCATCAAATCTTTGGTGAAAGGATGCCACAAAGTCTTATTCATTCATCTTGAGACTTTAAAATTACCTTCTATGAGTCTACAACTTAGAAACCTTGAATTTTGAATCTCCTTTATAAATGATCTAAATTTTGTTCCATATATATTTAAAAAATTTAAAATGGATTAACTTGGTGAAATTAGTCTATGTGAGACCACAAGTAATGGAATTAATTTCCTTATAATTATTTTCAAATAGCTTCTTATCTAAATCAATAGATGGAAGAGTAGTAGGAACAACATAACCATCCACAAAATATTTCCATACATCAAACCCTAGGGACATAATGTATGTCCTCATCCTTTCATTCCAAAATGCATAAATGGATCCATTGAACATAGGTTCTTGATTAGTAGACAAATCTCCTTGATGAATACCCATATTTTATCTTGGATCACCTTTAATATATCAAGCCTTTATGAAAGGACCTGATCTAATACCAATTATTATAAGTACAATCACTAAGATGGGGGGGGTGAATTAGTGAGTTTATATATTTAAATTACAATTATAGTCCTTTAAAACAAAAAAAAAATCATCATATATCAACTTGATCAACCAACGTTAACAATACAGCTCAATCATTCAATACATACACAAGATCAAACACATAACATATAGTTCCTATGGGAAACCCTCAAGATGAATAAAACATACTCTCAAGCTTAAAACACATGGACTACTATTTTATAAGAAATTATAAAAAATATATTGGTCAAGTCATCTAGACCAATAAACCTTGATCATGTTCTCCTTACCAAAGGCTTTTAGTGAAACATTTTTTCACAAGGAAAAACTACCCCTAAAGAAGATCAAGTCCTTTAGACCCTCATTTTAAAAACTCTACCTTAGAATTGATTTATTCAACAATTTATCATAGAAATATATTTTATAACCCCCAAAAAAACTCTCTCTATATATATCTTATACATGCCTCTCACATAGGCATGCCACAATCTCTCTTCGTATTCACTCAAACTATCCTCGTATGCACTCTCAGACCTCTTTGCATATCTTGAACCTATAAGAGCACTATCTAGAGATCATAAATATGACATATTTATCATAAAAATAGTCTTAAATATTATATACTCATAAATTTATCAACTAGGCATCCTAATTCTCCTTCACTCCATAACTCTCACATACACCTTCCACTAATCTCTCACAAGTCTTGTATAAGCCTCCTCAAAAATATAGAAACCAACACATTTGGTTTAACCATTTATAGATAAATCATGAAATAAAAAGATCAAAATATTTCCTTATCAACCAAAATATATGCCTTGATCCTTAATGCATCTCACATGGGTCACACTTAAGCACAATCCACTTTCAAATAGGCCTAGGTCACTTTTAT
Organism: Torreya grandis; assembly: GCA_037957365.1. NCBI lineage: Eukaryota > Viridiplantae > Streptophyta > Pinopsida > Cupressales > Taxaceae > Torreya > Torreya grandis. The sequence continues at coordinate 293,488 of JARHVA010005232.1, read as the reverse complement.
GTCCTATAAAGACCCATTAAACTCTTTAACACTTATTAAATAAAATTAAGAACATATAACACTTTAAAAATGAATGGAATATTTCCACATAATCTATATGTCCTCATAAACTGATAATAATCATCATAGTACCCTTTTGCTTAAGCATAATTTGCTCAAACAACATTTTGTGCAACTAGTCACCATGAATGATCACACAATCAACTTCTAAACCTTTTTTCATAAGGAATACAATAGATAAAACCTTTATAATACACACATAGAATCATTATGTAATATAAAACATTATATAATATATAATTCTTCATGATACATCAAAATAACATTAACATAAACTCAAACATCCTTCTCGGGTTCTTAATAGTTCACACACAAAAACATAGTAAACTTTGAATCTCAATATCTTTGTCTATACATAAATTCAAACCTTAAAATTTATATTTACATATTTTAATTATAGTCCTATAGATATTATATTTTTACACCATGGTCAAATTTTTCATTTATTTAAATATATGGCTCAAAACCCAAGCACTAGTCTTTCCTTTATTAAATTTGAGTTTTTGAATTCAACCAGTCATAGTTAAACATCAAACACCATGCTTGCATCTCATGTCCTCACATCTTAATATTTATTACACACCATAAAGATAATTATATATTTTTTTCATAGTATTCCAAATACCAAATTTTAAACCTTGAACATGTTGACCTCATATGCTCTGTCAATCTCTTTGAAATTGTCCTCACTTTAGTCATGCTAGACATCTATCACTTTGACCTCTTAATTTTATTATGTGTCATTTATATCAATAATTATTATCATCCTCTCACCATTTATCATATAATAATTTATCTATGATTAGTGTTAAACTATAAACACTTTGACATCCTTTACTTGCTACACACCATAGATCTAGACGTACGAACTCCTATGCACCATCAATCTATATAGATCATTTATTTATTTATAAAGATCCATGAACCATTATATAAATATATATTATTGATAATGATCCATATGATATCCATTTGGTCTTAGTATTCACCTTTTCTCAAAAATGACTATGTATGGGGATTAGGAACCTTCATAACTTTTACTCTCATTCTCACTCTCATGTTTATAAATTTAGACCATATTATATCCTCACATTGGATAATATAGTCATGTGTCAAAATATTTATCAAACCTTATCATATGTGATATATAACACCATTAAAGTGCTCACTCAAATTTCTTTCTACCACAGAGCCAACTATGTCAAGAATTGTTTGGTAGGTCAACTTTGCACATGCATAAATTTTGACATGTTTCATTTCATGACCTGAAAATGAGTACAAATAAACTAGTCACAAAATTTAAAAAATGAATATAATCACATTCTATTGAAATTTATACATGTGTGATATATGCCACCATCAAAATGCTTACTTGGCTCTTTCTTGCCTCATGTAATTTTGGCTAAGTATGGGAAAACATTGTAAAAATGCTTGAGATCCCAACTTTTCACACACATATATTTGACTATGCTTAGGCGCATGACCTAATATTTATCACATAACAACTAGGGAATAATTTTATGACAAAAATATGACCAACTCACCTTGACTCATCCACTCATGGCAATGGTAATGTCAGCAAACTTCCTACTCAGATTTTGTACCACTCGACATAACATGTCTAGATGAAAACAATGGACTAATAAATGAATTAAAATAATAAAAATAAGAACTCAAATCTTATAAAACTTCTTATGTTACCCTTTTCACATGATCAAATCACCATACTCATCCCTGACCATCTCTAACCATGCCAAAAACTGAAGATCAACTAAGCCCCCTTAAAGCATACTAGGATAAACACATTACACACTTTGTCATTGTCACTTAGTATATCAAATAACTTCATCCACTCATTGGGACATATCCATTACATCACCATGACATCATTGAAAAATATCCAACATTTAATAGTTGTATTAATCTCATGAGTTGTACATAGATGTGGATGTGGATGCATGGATATATATATTTTCTAGCACATGCATTTAGATTTTATTGTATATGTTATAGGAAATATGTGATGTGTGTTTTATTTTCTATCATTATGTGATACACATGCATGGTTAAATATAAAAAGGAAAAAATTATTTATAAAAGTATAATTGATCAAAACAAATGTAATACACACTATATCATGATGAGAAATGTGTAAAAATAAAAGATGAATAAATATAATAAACCAAAGACTATAAAAAGGGCAACAAATATTTTAAAAATATGTGAAATATTTTTACCAAATTAAAAAAAATAAAAAATCATATTGTATCATGTTGGGAATTATTAAAATATTATAATAAAATGGAATGTATATGAAGGACCAATGGTATAAAAACTTAAGTCAATCAATCATACTAAATCATGTTGGGAATTATAAAAAGGACAAAAGTGTAAAAGGAAGTTAAATTAATCACACTAATTCAAGCAAGAAAGTATGGTTTTTTTTAATAAAATGGTTATAGGCATACACTCAATGAGAAAATAAGAAGATAAAAGTGAAAAACTTATGAAGTAAGTATAAAAAATAATAAATCAATATGTGAAGTATGTCAATGACATGTAACTCATAATCGAACATTACTTATCTGAAATTTGATGCTTGTAATTTCATTATGACTTGGGTATTGTAATGTTTTGGGTATTATAATAATTTGTGAATAGGTCATAGTTTTACCCATGGTCTTCCACTACAACTCACAAAGGGAACACCAGTGAGGTAGAAACAACTATGAGAATTATTTTAATAGATATTTATAATGTAGTAATTTATGATGAGGTTCTAGTCCTATCCATGGTCTTACATTACAACTCACAAATGGAACACCAATGAGGTGAATTTTAATAAGGAATTTTTTTATCATGGTAATTTTTTAGGAGAGCCTGGTCTTATCCATAGTATTACACTAAAAATCAGGGGAATGATTAGTTAACAAAGGGAACATTAGGGATGTCATAATGAAATAGTGAACCTAAAAAACATGGCATAGGCATCTATGAGAGGACCTTAGGTAATGTGAGGCATACCATGGACAATGCTGAGACACTAAGAGTCTAGTGACCATAAAAATACAAAGGAAACCTACTCACAATAATCATAAAGCTATATAGGAAAATAGTTGAGATGTAAATATCAACTCATATTGGTTATATGAAGATGAAAAGTAAAATGGTCATACCTTCCCATAACATGTTTCCCATTCTTTAGGACCTCTTATAAATACATCAGTCTAATATGAAGAATAGGTACTTGCCTGAGAAATTAGGTAGCTCTAAAAGATTTTTTATTCTCCTTTCCTAATCTACTGGGCTACCACACTCCAATGGATGTTGAATCTATTATGAGGACAAATTTGGATTTTGAGATTTGAATAGAAAAAGGAAATGTGATATGAATCACATCCTTTAATGTGATTTGACTTTTTAAATTTGTATTTTTCCTTTTATATCATTTTATTTTGTTTAAATAATTTTGATTTTAAATTTATATGGATTTTATGAGTCCTCCATATGAATCCATAATAACCAACATGAGTGATAAAAGTGATACACAATAATTAGATTTACACTTTGGGTAAAGGAGGCTAAGTCTATAAGGATATGACTAACTAAACATGTAGGATTACCTATAAACCATTATGTAATATCAATTTTCAACCCTATGTATACTTAGTATGTGAAAGGAATATAAAGGAATAAAGGGATATCCAAAGTAGATTGATAAGATATGAGTACAATGAGATGTATTATTGGATAACTAATCATATGGTGAAAAAATATTACTAAGGGGACCAAGGTTTGTATAACCAAGTCACAATAATAATTATCTAAGTTTTTAAATATAATATATAAAACAATTATTATAAAATAAAATAAGTCAATGAAATAAAATAACATGTAGACATAAGTGTGTGATCATGGAAAGAACAAAAAAATATTTAAGGAAATGAAATTAAATTAAACCATAATTCATAATATAAATATACATTTGAAATTGATAGGTGAAACTAAATTTGATGCATAGTCAAATGATATAATATATATAAGGATCACAAGTCCAATCCAAAATCAAAATGAAAAATAAAGTGAAAGAACACCATGTTGTGTTCACATATGTTGAAAAATTTGCCCACAAATGTTTTTTATGACATCTAAAACATCTTTATGATGTTGGATCCTAATGGAAGCTAGAGTATTATCAATCATCATGGAAATTTGTGTAAAGACCTCTCTCTAAATATACTCAAGAGAAAATGTAGGTGTAGTTGAAAGATCATGATCAAGAGGGATATAATGCATAGAATACTCATGGAGAGGAATAGGTGCCTAAATATGAATGGTATTTATGTGGAAAGAAGGAGGCACCATTGGTGGTGAAGGATACATAGGTGGGGAAGAAACCATAAGTGAGGAATAAATCATATATGGTGAAGGAAGTGCAATGGGTGAAGGAGGAGACTTATTACATGGGTAACCTATGGAATAAGGAATAATGGGTAACAAAATCATCAAAAGGTGATCATGAAGGTTCTATTTGAGAATACATAAATGATTAGTATTATGGGTATTGTACTAGTGCCAAATATAATATACCTCCCAATATTTTGGGATATACTTAGGTAGCAACTTCGGAGGAGGTATAGCCTTGTCTTTGTGATAAGGGTATGCCATAATGTTTCAATATTTTTTCAAAGATTTTTAAAATGGGTGGAAGAATTCTTATTTATTTTATGGAAGCAACAAATATGCTTGTTAGTCAACTTTGGGGGTCTAATAATGGAAGAGGTAGAAGGAGAAGCTAGGGAAGGATGATGTAACTGGAAATATTTTGTCTAATGACTGGAAAATTTATGATTATTGAAATAAGGTTTATGAGCCCATTGGGTGGGTATGGGATCAATCTATGGTAAATGAAGGATTATATCACCAAGGGAATGTGTGGTAGAATCATAAATTAGCCTAAGCTCATTATAAGGTAAAGTAGGATCATAAAGAGGATGAGGCCCAGGTTAAGTAAGAGCAAGAGTAAGAATTGGAGTAGGTTCAGCTAAAGGTAAATATGGACATGTGGAACTATTAATATCAATAAATAATATCTCTAAGGGAATAAAACTATAAGGATCTTAGAATTCATCAAAATGGTAAGGACTACTCGTGACATGATCCATGAGCATGCTTCTAAGAGGATATTCTAAAGCTTGAGGTGTACCATGCAATTGTTACATCTCTACCCTATGAAATTTAAAAAAAATAATAGAATTAGGCACTATGATGGACGGAATGTGATAAGATTAATGAAAAGACTAAAATAAATAATCATGATATGAAATAATCTCAACATCTATAGCCTAGATAAGTCTTCTTAGAAATGGGTCATCTAAAGCATAACCATCATCATAATTGGATGTATACAGGTTGATGGTACATGTAGGTATGATCATATCATATAAAGTCACATGATGAACATAATGCCCAGAATTAGTTAAGACCACATGTTTATCATCAATAAGAGGTTGATGAAAATGAATTTAAAAAGAGGGAGGAATTTGGGTGATGCTACGAGGGGATAGATCAGAAGTTTTTATTTTGAAGCTTATATCATTTGACTCATCATCATCATAATCGAGGAGGTTAGGTGGTATATTCCCAATGAGTTTTGGATGACCATTATAACCTCATGTAGAATTGATAGGATAATTATAATGTTGAGATTCCCTAAATGGGATAATAGACAAAGGTTCAAGGGTAAGAATTTGAAAAACACCATATGCTTGGAATTGTTCAAAATTATAAGGGTTTGTGTTTCATTAAATCTTATAAATATCATTATTATGTGGAAGTTTGATGCATGTTAGGAATATTAAATAGGGGGAAATATTAATGAATTAAATATGGAAATAAAATGAAGAAAACACAACATAATAGAAACATATATTTAATGTGGTTCACCTAATATGGGTTACAACCACACAAAAACAATCAATCCTTCTTATTATTCAGTCTAAAAAAAGAAAGGAAAAACTTGTAATACATCCACTACAACATCCTCTTCACTCATACATAGTATGATGCCATGATTACATTGCCCTCATATCAAAGTAGGGATATAGATTAGGGGAAAAAATGCATAAACATAATTTATAGCATTAGATTTGTGACCTAATAGTGAATGGTCCAAATTTACTATGAAATTACAATATTTTACAATGCATTTTTAACAAAAATTTTCTTCATTGGAGCTACCCCCCACACCCCCTCTATCAATAACTGGCCATTATAATATGATCAGGATCCATCATCCAACAACACATTGGAAAGAATATGATGCAACATACCTCATATGATGAGTCCAAGGTATAGAAAGAAAGATATCTTAAGAGAGGGGAAAGTTAAAGATCAAAACTTTCATGTATATGGTAACAGAAGGGATAGTAATAAGAAGCCATATGCAATCTAAAAGAGGGATTTGTATATTATCATAACATTGACATGTGTTATGTGTGGACTTGATATTTATTCTAAATATATAATATTTTTAATTAAATAATGGATGTTATGAAAGTACATAAACCCTCATCAATCAATGCATCCCTGATTTAGATACTAATTTAGATGTTAATAATTAGGGGAGGGTAATCTACACAAAGAAAAATCTCATCTAGAATCATGGAATCCATATGAAAATTTAGGTAAAAATAAGTGTCCATTATCTCATTGAAAGGTATCAACATCTCTTCTCATTATTAAAGGATACTATCTTCATAACTAGACCAGGTAGCTTTGTATCCTACTAGAGGTGGATGAGGGATGTTAATTTCAAATAGTAATTGTATTAGATGGTTTTGATGATGGGGGAGGTTCTAATTGGTTATAGGAAATGTATTTGAGATGGGAGATGATAAATTTATAAAAGGGGGTCCCATTATTCATAACCCATGGGGTGATTATTAGATAGAGGTCCATAATTTTATAAGAGCTCATATGAATAAGGGTTGGAAGTGGATGTAAACTTGTGTTGCCAAGATGTATTTTTTTTAGTTTGGGGACAAATAGGTTGATTATATTTAGGTGGTATGATGGTTATTTGAGGTATTTTTTGTGATTGGGTTGAATAAATGTGATTAGAAGGTTGGGAAATGTTTTTTACATGTGTAGATGTTGGGGAAAGAGTAGAGATAGTGTGAGAGGTATGATCTAGTTGATTTTTGTAAGGTTATTCTTGGAAAGTTATAAGGTCCTATTACTCCAACTCTATGAGATGAGATGGGGAAGAGTCTTTAATGATGTGTAATGTTTGAGAGGTTTGGGTCATGTGTTGGATTATAATTAATAAAAGTAATTACCCTTTCCATATTAGTCATATTTACCAAAATTTATTCATTGTTAGTGAGGTCTATAAGACTTTTAATTTTGTTTGTGGAAGGAGTAGTCTTTTAGTTGGCATATTGATGATTAGGAAGGGGATCTTTGTGTATAGAAATATTAATACTAGCTTGGTTTAAATCTTGATTTTTTATTTGTGATTCAAGGGATTTCAAAGTTATGTCACATGATTATTAGCACTTGTGAATGAGTGATTCATAATCAATGTTTACACCAAGAATAAAATCCATATCTATATTACATAATTATATACAAGTCTCATGAGAGTGGCCCCAAATTGTATAAATTCAACAAAATTTATTCATATCATACCATTTTTTCATTAGATGAATGGGTTCAAGGTGTCATGGGATAAAAGACTCTTTTGAAGATCAGATACTGATAATGGTCTATGGATATTGATGTTATTTGTTTGATCATATATGGGCATATTAGTTTCATTTGGGTTGGGAGCATAGTCCATAGTGTTGTTGGGAGAATTAGATTTAATGTTATGAATAGTGTCATAAGTATCGATGACACCATAATTGGCATCATGATAGTTTTTGTTATTAATTATTATGGGAGTACTTATGATAGGTTGAGATGGTTCAAATTAATGCATGATAAAATATTTTCACTTATCTTGGTTAAGGACTTCTTCCAAAGTTCTTGTAGAGAGAGTCCTAACTAGATATTTCAACTCAAGTTAGCTATCATTAGTGAATAGGTGGAAGAGGTTATCATCCACCATATTACACACACACACACACAAACATATATATATATATATATATATATATATATATAGAGAGAGAGAGAGAGAGAGAGAGGGAGGGAGGGAGAGAGAGAGAGAGAGAGAGAGAGAGAGAGAGAGAGAGAGAGAGAGAGAGAGAGAGAGAGAGAGAGAGAGAGAGAGAGAGAGAGGTGTACATAAATACACAAAATTTTTTATCTAAGTTTTACATACACATAGATAACATATCAGAGGTATCCTCTAACATTTTGGGATCTATGTGAAGGATAGATTAACTCCTTATCATGAGTTTTAGGTATTGGGTCTTGAAATGACTAGTGGTGTAAAAGTGATGAGTAATGCAACTATTAACTTGGTTGGTTCAAATATGGATGTAGATCCTAGATCTACTTGAATGAAATGGGGTGATGATGGATTTACTCTAAAGTAGATAGGACTCAAAGAAATTGCAAATAAAGGGTATGGTAAGGTTGAAAATAGGATTTATAAATAGATAACATGAATTCTTTCCAATCATCTTTAGGACAAGGAAAAATTCCAATTAACTAATGCGTGTAGACTATTAATTTAGCACATAGAGATGATAAACATAATGAACATGTATGAGGAATATAATGGACTTAGAGGAAGGTTATTAACTAAATATTTATTATTATAAATATTTTTATGATATATCTAAACTTTAATATTATATCTAATACAAAATATCATCTTCAACTTGCTATATCTCAGACTAGGAAGTTGCACCAAATCGTATCTCAAGACAAATTCCAAATATTAACTTATAACATAAAATTCATCAACCTAAATTGATATTGGACATTAAAATTTATAAATCCTTGTAAATTATTACAAGATACTCTATAATCATATTTCATATATCAACAAATACTAAGCTACTAGTCAGATCAAAATCCTAAACACTATAACACAAACATGAAAGAGACAACCATACAACATAGACTTGTAGAAAAACCTAAAGGATTTATTATCTATATTGATATGTCAAAATTTATCCTCCCTTAGAAATGTAGGAGACACATGTATTTATAGGCTTCAAATGGTGATGACTCATCACTAAATTTGTTCTCAAAGTTTACATATTTTTTATAAAATATGTCCTAAAGGATTACATAGAGGACACTTGCAAAAAGATGTCACCAATAAAAAAACTTATTACAAGAAAAATTGAATACCACTAACATCATTATTCATATAATTAATTAGTTTAGACACTTTTACTTTGGTATATATTACCATCAAAGTTGTTGTAAGACGGCCCTAGCCATTGAAGATGTTGGTGTATTCAAAATAGCTAGTGGAGGTGATGTGGCATGAGAAGCTTGCTTACTCACTTGAATTTGTGAGTAGAGATCATGTCTCACTAAAACTCATTCTCCATCATCATGAAGTCTAAAAGGGATCTCTTGAATATCTGGGGGAGCTTTTCCATTATTTTTTTGTGTGACTTTAATGTAACTTTGATCTCTAGATAGAGAGTCTTTATATTAAGGACACTTCTATAAAATATTATCAATTGTTGTATGTCATCATGGGTCTTATATATTATTACCTCAACATCTAATCTAAAATTATTTGCATTTATATAGATGAGGTACTCAATGATGGTATTAAGGACCAATTATCCACTCTAGTTAATCACACCATCAACTCTCATGTCTCGTAGAATGGTGATAATTTACCCCTCATAGCTAGTGAGTTAGCACACTAAACTTTACATCTCCTGATGCCACTCAATAAAGATATCTCTCCTAACAACAACATACTTTTGGGACAATAAAACCTATGGGATATTAATAAAATTTAGGTGACTATATGATTTCTCCCTAGTTACTTAACATATAAAATAAATATTAGGATCCATATTTTTCATGTTTTATACAAGGGAGAAGACATCATCTCATTTTCACTAGGATTCCTTATTTTCATCTCTTATTAATTGGAGGACATCATATAGCTTCTAGGTTTCTCCCTACACACTACCTATGAGGTCCTTTTGAGGATGAATGGTGTTCCTTTACTCTAAGTCCTCCATAAATTGATCATATACCCTAAAATTATGCTTTATTCCTCCCCCTATAAAGTCTAAAAAAGTATAGGGGTCTTTCCTATGATTATCCAAGTTAGGGGAGAGTTATTCATTTTTTAGTCAATTGGAACACATTTTCTCTTTGTTCCAACTCGATTTATTGTCCTTGACACACTATTGTTTTTCTCTTTATCTTTCTTATAGTCTTAGTTTCCATGTCAAAGTAAAACATGAATATGAGATGCTACAAAATGACCAAGTCCTACTTGCCTACCTCTACTTATTACATATTCTAGATCTACTTAGGTATATTTAGGGTAACTAGTTATTTTAATGATTCTACTTTGCCTATGGGAGTGGAAGAGGGAAACTACCCAAGGGGAAACATGGACTTAGGAGAAGGTGTTCCTAGCTAAGGGAAAGGAGGAATGTCTCTTATCCATCTAGTGAAAATATTAGGATCCACTTTATTAGCTATTATATTTCCCTTCTTTGACCCCTTTATTGAGGTAATGGTGGTAGACTCTGCTTGGGCTACTTGGCCAACTATAAGGTCCAATTTTGTCGAGGGATGGGAAGGAGTGACTAGGGAAACAAATATTGTGGAGGAGACTAGATTATAAAAGTGCTCTTATTTATTTATTCTAGATGACTACGGGATGAAGAAAGAAAAAAATGAATATGTAGGAGGGTATTGAGAAAGTTTTGTAAATAATTAATTATGGATGTATTGGTAGCCCCAATAGGTCCATTTAAATTTTGGCTAGGGTTTTTCATAACTAGAATTATGGGATTTAGGTTTAGTATTTTACAAAATAGCCCTATAGTGGCATGATCCTTATTTATTTGGGCCCAAGAATCCAAAACATAAAGAATAACTACTATAGGACTAACTAGGATAAAAGTAATTATTTCAATAAATAGGGAATGAGTAGTTTGTACACTCACCCCTTGTGTAGAAATACTCCATGAATTTTTTCTATAGAAACCAATGTCTTAATAGGAAGCATTGAAGCTAGAGATATACTCACTAAATGTCATGATGTTAAATTTGAAGATTTTGACTCCATTTCATCTCTATTTTCTCTACCTTAGTCCTAAGGTAATTCAATAGAGACTGAATTACTCTTCAAAATCATAATGTCCATAGACTGAGCTTCCTTTAGTACCTATTACTCCTATGATTAAATCTCTATGGTCACTAATGGTTTTAGACAAGGAGGTATTTGTACTATCTTCCCATTCTTCTTTAGTAAACCATTATCCTTGTAGAACCTTTTCCCTATCATATCCACCATTATCTAAGATTTTCATGGGTTTTACTTCCTCATATCCTTTTATTCTATAGTTTTCACCTCCTGAATTATCCTTATAGGATGCCTTTGATATATTTATTTGAGGGGAAACAAAGGGGGCCTTCATATTTATTTGGTATGCAAGAGGTGACCTAATTGGATTACTAAATGTTGTTGATTGAAGGGAAGTATCAACTAGTGAGATTAGAGTAGTAGTGGGTGGTGATGAGGTAATGGCAATGGTGGTTGATGGAGGTGGAACTAAGGAAGTAGGTAAGCTAGAAATTATAGGGAGGAAACATGGTAGGATTAACTCTTAGGATATCATGAGTGGAGGGAAAGGCACCATAGAAAATATCCCACTAGGCTGAGATATGATCACAATACTTGATGTAGTGGTAGTTGGGTGAGGGGGAGTTAACATTATGGTGGTTATTTCTATGGTGACCATTAAGATGGGATGTTTAGGGGGTCCTTGAGTTATTCTTTGTTCACTCCCCATAAAATAATGCTCAGATCATCCATCTTACTTATATCATTGAATTCTAACTTGTAAGAGAGGTTTAGGAGCATGATTTGAGTCCTAATGTTCTTTCTTAATTCTTTAAGGGTATTCCTTAGTGTTATTTAGATTTTAATGAATATAATTAGCCACCACCATAGACATATTTACCTTGTTCATTCTTTCTTAGACATCTATATCATTTGGATCATCCATGAACACCTCATCATGTGGGTATGACACAGGGCCATCATAAATTTTCACCATGGATTTGAGTTTTCCTAGGTGGTTGTTGACCCTTTTTCTTGGATCCAATTACCTATAGAGTACCCATTTGAAATCATAAGATGTTCTAGTCCTACCCACTAGTTGGAAATTTTATCCTTTAGTGTATTGAATTTGGTGAATCTTGATAGGTTTTGGGTGGATTGATCCCTATTTATCACTCAGATTAAAATATATGAAATTTACTAATTGAGCTAATATTTATTATTCTACCATCTTATCAGCACCAACTAAGGAACATACATGGGAAGGACCTTGGTTCCCTCTACTCTAATTATTGTACAATCTAGGTAAAGTTAGTAACTATTAATCCTTCTAAGAGTATTTTTGATTTGATCAAATAAGCTTGGCACATCCTTTCCATGAATGACCTGATACATCATTGAATAGAGGTCTTTGTTCAAAGGATTCTATTCTTCCTAAAATTTTGGATGTGGATGAGATTGAACATGTCATAGATTTTATTATTAGGATATTCAAGGGAAGATTCCTAGGGTTATTTAAAATTTGAGTGGAATGTTCTGGTTATACCATCTTCCATATAAGACACCATGTAAAAATTTTCATCTAGATGGTTGTTTATGCTAGTAACTTGGTGAATCAAATTAACATTGATGGTTTCCCTAATGGAAATGACCTTGATCAAGGTAAGTATGGTGTCCAATAGGGGAATCCAAACCTTGTTGATGTAGGTTATATATGGGAAACCATAAACTCTATTTAATAGGGCCATGATAATCCTAATTCCTAGTCTAAAAGTGGCAATTATGATGATAGAGATGAGCCCCTTGATCTTGAAGGTGGTTGGGTTAAGTTCCCACTCCTATAACTTGACGGTAACATTATCGCTTAATAACTATTGGTCAAATAGGGCATGGTTAGAGGTTACCTATGGGTTAGGAAGTTGGTAATACTTCTCAAAATAATGCCCATTAATGTAGACCATAATGTGTTATTCTAATGAACATGTAGATTATTTCCAAAAAAATGATCATTTGTAAATAAATCGTAAACTAGGTCTATGGAGGGAATTTTACTTCTATGTCATATAGGCCCACTAATTTTATTACCACAAAGCCTTGTATGTATCTCAATGTAAATTATAAGTGTTTATCTTTATATCCATAGGTCTTTACTGATCAAATTCTTCCTCGATGGATGAGTAATGCTTGAAGTCATAATTAAGAGTCACTTCCTCAAATTTGGTATTTATGTATTAATTGGACCTTAAAATATAGGGAGGTGGTATTTTTAATAGGAATCCATTTCTACCCACTTAATCTCTATATCATCATAACTATGCAAATACCTTTTAATCAGGTGAAAACTTGAGTTCTTGTAAGTGTTAATTCTAAAACAATATGATTTCGATTGACTTGGTTAATTGAATATACTACCATTTATACTCTCTTGATTTATTTAATTTAATGCAATTGGATAATTTGTGTGGATTAATGGTTCAAATTATTTTGGATCCTTTTACTTGTTTCATATTTGAATTTGATTTTTAATGCACCATCTTTGATCTCTACTATAACATAGCCTTTACCTAATTAACCTCGAGTGCTTTGTCACCTTTTTTTTGACACTTGTTAAATTAAAACTCTTCCCAAAAGCAATGCATTAGTGTTACTAAAAATTTATATAGTTTTAAGGACATGTAAAAAAATTTCCTTCAAATTTCCTCTTAGTTTTTTTTTTGCCTTGTTATATGCTTATTTTTATCCCAGACCCTCAAGATGGTGACACATGGTGAAATCTTGTGATATCACTCTCCTTAAGGGTATCATACAATCCTTTATATTTTGATAATCTTTGAGTGAAAGTGATGATAACACCTAGAAATATCTTTACTATCTACTTTCTCAAAAGTGCCTTACTACGCCTTTATTCTATAGACTCCAGATGAGTGGGATGCTGACACATTTGATCATCCTGATGTTGTGCTTAATCTAAATACTTAGAAAATTTTGGAACATTTTTACCATAATGGATCTATGGGATTAGGACACATGGATATATTTTACTACTCTTATTTCCTATAACCTATGTATACTAAAAATTTCATCCTATTAGTCACCATGTAATTGAGATTATGACACTAGGCAACATCTTAGTACTCTAGATAGCCATTATACTTGGAAATTTTTTGAATGTATGAATATAAATGGGTTAGTGGGATATAAACACATGAAATTTATTTCTATGAAGATTTAATTGTAAAACTTTTCCAAGTTAAAAAGGGCTATGAAGCTCTAGGATGTATAAGTTTATACAGAATACCTGATGGAAAAAAAGTTTGAGGAACATGTGTGCCACATAGAAATGTAAAAAAAAAGATATCTAAACACAATAGTGCCTACTAAAACCTTAGACAATTTTCACACCTATGAAAAATTTGAAACCAATTAATATGGTAGCCTATGTAGCATAAAGGATGAAAACTTGGATAGCTAGGACAATGCCAATTATTATTAGTAATAAGGCAACTATTCTTAATCTAAAACTTGGGAAAAATAATTCTTGGGGAATCATGTCATTTTTAATCACATGATAAACATTAATAAGTAATTCAGCCACCATAGTTAGTTACCTTTAGTCTATAATGGGCCCCTAATTGAATTTTTTTAAAGTAGTGTATGTTGGACACAAAAAATGGTGACTTACATGCAGAATAATCTAGAGTATTTAAGAACCTATAATATTTAATTTGAAATTAATAAGTGAGAACATGTCATACCTTATAATGATAATCAAATCATATATGTGAAATAAACTCCCAAAACATCATTCAACATAATAGCCTTGCTTGGATCTATGTGTAAAGGAGTGATTTTATTTGATCCTCATTTTGGGATTTTTAAAAAATACTTAGGGTAAAATATAAGTTTCACAGTGGTTTCCTTGAACTATAAACAAAATGATCACGGAGCTTAGGTATTGCTCTGTTACCATATACACATCTATAGTCCTAATAGAGATAGCTTTGGTCTCCCCTTTTATCCCTTTGTAAACCTTCATGATGCATGATACATTGATATTATTTCATCATGTGAGTCTTGATCACCTTTATATTCCATTTTAGGTTTATTTGATCACTCTTTAGGATGAATTGATCCCCCCTTTTATTTGTAATAAAGAAGGAAGAGAGGGTAGAGAACCATAGTGACTTAGTGTAAGTATAAAATAATAGAATTGAATTTACAAGAATGTCCCTATAAGTATCATCTATATCAATGATTATTATCTCAAAATAAATATTAGAGTGGGAGGTACATTTCACCTAAATAATAGAAAATCTTTCTAAATTTACATGAGAAATTGAGAGAAACTTTTACAGACCTAATGAAAGTATCTAATTGTGATATGACCATGGATTATTTCCTATCACATACTTGAATTTTATAAGTATCAATAAAAAGGGTGTAAAATTTGCAAATAAACTAGTTCATGCATTCTATTTTAGGCTTCCTAGCTTTACTCACCTTTACTTTTAGGACATGATCTCCTAATTTTAGTGGTTAGGTTCAAGCATCTACAAGAAGCATAAAATATTGGATATCATTTTGATCATTAAAAATGGATACAATAAGGATTCTATAAAATAAAGGAAATCTATCCTAGAAAATAGGGAGCTAAGCAAAGGAAATAAAATTCAGAAAATAGGAAAGGATAAGTTAGAAAGTAGTAAAACCTAGTCTAAATTTTTACTTTACCATGACTGCTTTATTAAAAATTTCCTTAGTGGTGCAGCCTAGAAGTGGTTCTTTAAATAATTCTCATTGAATAAAAAGTTTGGGTATTTTAATTCAAGGTATCTTAGGTAGAAAGTGTTATCGCCTTGGATTTCAGTTAGTTGATATAGTCTAATCCACAAGGAACTGAAATTATCCTGATATCGCTTCTTCTCATGGTCCTTATACCATAAGATAAATAGGTATTAAATTCTAAAGTATTTGATGTTGTATCTTTTATAAAACCAAAATTTAATAATGTCTTGGTGCCTATTGAATTTTACAGAGCTTCAGTTCTTGTTTCTCCTAGTTGGACTATTTCCAATAATTTGGACTAAACCATTAGATATTTTTTCATATAGTATTTCATAAATTGATAGGTTAAGAGATTAATATAAATTGGGAATATAGGATGTCATCTATTTACTAAAAATAAGGTTGATGTCTTGAGGACCCTCTTTTGTTTTATCCTATCTTCCCATAATGGCTATTTCAACATTAGGTGACATTCTCTTGGTTTGTCTTTGATAAACTTATTTATGGTGTCTATCAAGGTCTTATTTTTAGACTCGTCCACTCCATTACCTTACGGGTAATATTTTGAAGAGGAATTTATTTTAGTCTAGATATTAAAATCCCATTCAATGAATTTAGTTGATTAGAAAGCCAGTCCTTTATCACTGACCAAGTATATAGAGACACCAAATCTTATAAATACATTCTCTTTAAATAATTTTATGACATCCTAAGATCTAGATTTCTTGGTGGCTACATTCTTGTAATTTTTCGATCCATTTGCCTTTTTTTTCACCTAGCTCATTGTGGCTAAGAGTGATCTTGACTACAGGTTCTAATACGATGACATAAGTCATTTTTATTAGGATATAATACCTCAACTTATTTATATCTTTTATCAATGTATATATTTTCTTGTCTATGATTGAATATTTTAGCTTTGTTTCTCTCAAATTAGTATTCATAAATATGATTGGGCATTTTTTGTCTTATAAATTTTGAGTGAGTAGTGCATCAATGGTATGTTTCAAAGTGAATGAATATAGGTAGAAGTCTTCAATGAACTCAAGAATATTAAAACTGAGGCCTAAGCAATGGCCATCTTGATGTCCTAGAAGGAACTCTTTGCCTCTATTGTCCATTCTATTTTTACATCCTTCTTTAGCATAACATTCAAGGGTTTGACAATCTCAACAAACTCAAAGATGAAATTACACACATATTTGATGTAATTAAAGAATGATTTTAATTATTTTCTACTATTACGAGGTGCCAAATTCTAAATGCCTTGGACCTATTCTAGATTGACACAAATTCATTCCTTGGTTATGATGTGGCCCAATAATATACCCTATATCAACCCAAATATAATTTTAATTGGGTTGAGGGACACTCTATAACTCTTGAATATATCAAACACCTTTTACATGTAGTTTTCATGATCTTCCTTATTCTTAGAAAACACAATGAGGTCATCGATATAAATAATAATGCACTTACCAACAAGTCCATAGAATGTATGGTCTGTGTCTCATTTAAATGTCACCCTAGAATTTATAAGGTCAAAAGGTATGCTATTAAAATTATATGTGACCCACTTCATTTTGAAATTAGTCTTCATATGGTCATGTGCTTTTACTAGAACCTGGTTGTATCTAGAGAAACTATCTACGAAGGACATCATTTCATCCCCACTAGAAACTTGGATTACCTCATCCAAAGAAGGTAGAGGGTAGTTATCCTTATCTAAATATCAGTTCAAGTTCTTAACATTCACATATACCCTTATATCACCACTCATCTTCCTGATGGGTACCAAGTTTTCCACCCAAATAGAATGCTTCATAGGAAATATGATTATGGCATCTAATAGCTTCTAAATATTAGCCTAAATGAGAGGCTCCAATATGGGATTCATAGGTATATAATGTTTTCTAAAAGGTATATTACTTATAATTAAGGTAATATTACGGGTGATCACATTGGGATGAAAAATCCTTAACTCTTCATAGGTCCAAGTGATCACATCCATATAGTTCATCAATATTTCTCTTAGCTTCTACTTTTCATCATGAGTATATGCTAGACTAATGTTAACATATTGACAGAACTATTAATTTCCTAAATTCTCTTTGTCAAAGTTAGATTTATCTATCTTTGGTTTCCTATGTCTTTCCTCTTATGGATCTATATCAAATATCCTTTATAAATAAACCATTTGCATAGGGATTATATTTTCCTTGAGTTATTGTATACCATCCTCCTTAAGGTCCTAAACTCTCGGACATTCAAAATCCATTTCATATATAATTTGGTCTTTAAAGGCTAAATAATTATTTATTAATTGGATTATTTGTTGATCATCCTTGAATACTTATAAATTTTCTACATTGTCAAGCACTAAAGGGCAAGGTATTATCTCTAAAAAAATTTGCATCTTAGACTTTGGGATTGGCATCAAGTTGAAAGATAAGGATGGTAATGAATCTTCTATTTGGTTTTCTTCCTTTGGAATAACTTGGATGTTGAAATACTCAAAGGCTATAATCTGGTTGTAGGATCTATGTTTGTATTTATTAAATTACACTAACTTGCATTAATATATCCTTATGATGTAGTTGATCAAAAATTCTAAATCACTAAATACTTTTAGTCATTTGATGTCATGTCCAAAGTAAAGTTATAGGCCTATGATCAAGGCTTCATACATGTCTTAGTTACTAATGTAATGGAACTATAACTTATATCCTATTAGGTACTTATTTCCATAAAGTTTTATCAAGGCTACACCAATTCCTGATGCTTGTTTAGATTAAGCACCATCATATTAAAGGGTAAATGTGAAGGTCCTTTGAATATTTTATGTTAAGGCCTCTATTTAGTAGTGAAAGTCTATATACCATCATGTGAAGATATGAATATGACCTTATCATTATTATAATTATATTTTTTGATTAAGTATTTCATATTATACTCTTATTCAATCCTAATTTGATTAGATACACCCTTCCAAGGTAGTCACATATGTGAAAAATTAGTGGATACATATCCATTTAAACTTTTTAACTAGTTTTGGATCAGTAATAAACCATAGGACTCTAGGATGTTGAATGCTAGTATGTCAATAACTTGTTTTACACATGGCTCAAACACCAACTATATGTGTACATTTATCAACTACCTAATATAAGGCATTGAAATTTTTTCCAAGTGTAGGACTACCCTTTTTAAATTATTTTGGGTAGGTCCTAGATTTTTCCATATGGAGATTTGTATAACATTGGCTAAATATCCTGACTCAACTAGTCAATTGTATAAATTATTTAAAATATATATATATATTTCACTAAGAAATTTTAAACCTTAGTTTTATCCTTATATATCATTAAAATTTCTTGGGTAGTCTAGGATTTGTCTACAAAAGATCTTCTGGTCAAGGCTTTTAGTATTAGTTCCCTTTGGTTGGTGATATAAGAAGTAGTTCCCTTTGATTTGATATTTTTAATATCCTCTATGATATTTAATCCTCCTTTAATTAGTGGTTATGTGGGTTTCATCTTATCTCTATCCTTTAGGGGAGGTGTATTATTGCT
Organism: Torreya grandis; assembly: GCA_037957365.1. NCBI lineage: Eukaryota > Viridiplantae > Streptophyta > Pinopsida > Cupressales > Taxaceae > Torreya > Torreya grandis. Next base: position 273,838 of record JARHVA010005232.1, on the reverse strand, counting down.
ACTCTTTTCATCTAGAGGAGTGATAGCATTATTATTCAGAGTTGTATAGGTGTTCAAAGGTTACTTGATCCTTAGATTAAAATTATTTACTTGGAACTACTAGAAAATATGGACTTTATATTTGGCATCCTTTGGTTTATTATATTCTTACACTAAAAATTCAAAATCATGTGTATCAAATACCATAACATTATTAGAGTAACTTGGAGTGTTATGAGGAGTTGGCTCAAGCAGATTTTCCATTATTTTCTATCCATTTCCCATTAAAATATATCAAAGGCTAAATATATATCTTTTACATACAATTCTCCATGCTTGGTTATACTATAGACCTTGTATCATTTAGGTAATTTGGATTCCATGATGTTCATATAAAACATCTTGTTGGGATGCTACTTAGCATTATTACCATGCTGGTTAAAAGGCTAGTTGTATCTATGGTATCCAAAGCTATGGTTGGTGTTCTATATTCTGACATTTTCCATATATCATACATATTTAATAACTCATTACTTAAGTGTTATACCATCCTCAAGATGGAATATATTTCACAATTTTTATAATTATCAATAATACCTTGTGTAGTGGAAGCATTAACTGGACTATAGCTTGGCTTATATGAGGATTAGTTACTTTGATAGGATTATTAAATAAATATAGACTTAGGTTAGTAACCATATGTAAATTACATTAGATTAGATAATTAAAGGTTTAGGGTTGTGGTATATAGACCTTATTTTTGACTTGGAGGACCAAGATGAGATCAAAAAGACTACTTTGGCACTTGAGTATCATAAATAAGGCCATGATATGCATATCACTAGTCTCTAGGATTCTAACCTCATAGTTTATATGCACATCATAATGACCAAGGTTGAATGTGGTGATAGGTGAAAAGAGGTAGATATGGCCCACCTTTTTGTCATTCAATAAGTCATCATGGGAATAAAGCATAATTGGGTGCATTAATTTTTTTAAATAATTATCATGGACGCATGGAAAGCCCACCACTTACCCAACTAAAGGTTTACATGGGGTATGTTCCTTTTATTAATGGTGTTTGATGAAATTGGTGTATTTGAATACACTACTAAAGAGCTAAAATGGGTATAATCTCATGATAATAATTCCCCCATTAATTAGTTCAAAGTATTAACTTGACCTATACCAATAACCCCATCCCACAAGGTCAAAATAGATGGGTGATATGATGGGATGAAATAAGCCTTTTATAATGTGTGTCACATTTGAAAGGACTTACTTGGATAGATTAGGGACCAAGTAAAGTTTACAATAAAGCAACATTTTTCCATAGCACACATCTAGATGCATCCCTCTAAATAATTATTTGGATAACTAAAGTTACCATATTATTTCATGTTATGGTACCTCATGAACACCATCAACCATATATATGATGCATAACTAGTGTACATTGTTATAGAGAATATTGATTTGAAGACTCACACCATCTGTCACTTGTACATATACCCCAAAAAGAAGGCATATAGGGAACAACCAGAGTTGGATAAAACTTACATCAAACTCTAGAAAATTTTGATTGGAAATTCAATTCATTATTTTTTTACATGTTAAATCCTATGAAGAAATCATCAGGGAGTGCAAAAAGAGAGAAAGATAGAATCCCACTAAAACTAGTGCTAGATAAGAAGAATCAAAAGCAATCATGACATGATTTCAGTAGCATAGATTGTTCCTAAAAATGACTTCCCAAGTACCACCCAAGAAGAATCCACCAATAAGTCAAATTAAAGGACAAAATTGAATAACATAGACTGTTCCTTTAGAACATGAAACACTAGTGCCTATGGATATTGATTTATAAGAGAAGATAGATAATTCGAAGGAGACACTAGAAAAAGATTTTTTTATAAACTAAATGTAGGTAACCCTAGAATCCAAGATGGCACCTTCACTAGTGCAATGTGCATAAACCAGCCTTAAATAGGCACAAATAGAATTTAAATATGACATTGATAAAGAAAGGGATGATTCTAACATGAATTTGGAAATTGGTGAGTTTGACATCAAGGTCAATCACCATATCAAAGACGTGGATGTTAAAATAATCAAGAAATATCCCTTTAAGGGGAAATAATTGGTTGATAACTTTATCTTGAGGCTAAATATAATATATGTGACCAAGACCCTAGATACCTAGTATTAGAGGGGAGTGCCAAAAAGGATCTTGTACATGTTTTCACATTTTACACTATAAGATGCATCTAACTAGACTCAGCTAGAGTTGTCTTTCTCCCATGATGTTTATAATGAAGATTTCCATTTTGAGATACCTTGAGATATCCTAGTACTAGGTCTAGAATTTATAGAACTTTTAGATACCCTTTGGGTAGACCCATGACAATTTACCATATTACAGGCTAGCACAACACTTTTAAAGTTGATACATGATGATACAAGGGATAATGACTTATTTTATTTTGATGCCCAGTGAACCCAAAAGAAACATGAAAAAATTATAGTTTTATATCATAACAAGGTTTCTACAATAACAAAGCTTGAGGAATAATTATTTGAGGTCAAGTGCTAGTTAAAATTCAAATAGTGGCCAAGGTGAAAACATTAAACATTTGTAGAAAAAAATTAGCCAAAAATCAATACTTACAAATGGAGTACCCATTTCTAGTGAGGTAGTGGATAAACTAGAGACATTAGTAGAGATCTTGATGAAATTTTGTAAGTACTAGCTTGATCCTAGAGTGAATAGACTTGCACAATTGAGCAATTCATGAAAGTAGTAGATGTATGAAAAAGTTTCTTACATAGAACTAGGGATACCATTCCCATTTTGGATGTTTTTTTTCTTTTTTTTAAAATGTAGTATAGACCAACAATATTTTATAATCTAGGGTCTAGGAACATGATATTCAATGACAAACATTGGTGGATAATACCTTGTTAATAAAAGACCTCACACATCATGACAAAGTATTAAGGGATGTGGAGGAAATGGAGGACATAATAGGCACTCCCCATCAAGAAATAAATTAAAAATTTGTAGCATTCCAAGGACATGTTGTCACCAAGGTAACTTCACTTGAAGGCATTCATAAGGATGCTTCCACATCCCTTAACCATTTGGTGAATAAATTAGTTGAGTGTCTTGAATATCATGAGGAGACTAAGAAGCTCAAAATGGTGGTACAATAAATAATGTCCAAGTTTCAAAAAACCTTAAACCATTAGGAAGGTGTAAATAAGCAAATTGATTATATAGGATAAGAATTTTTGGTAGAGCCTGAGAATTGTGATTAGTTTAGGATGGACTAAAGGATTAGTATGGGGTGTTGTTTGTCCCTAATTTTGGCTAAGTACGTTTTGTAATAACTATCATGGAGTGACACAATATAGAATAATATGGCATGCACTACCATGGCATGAGATTACATGGTGTATAAGGATAGGTCACATGGAATATATGTGCATGTTAAATGGATAACCTAAGAATGATGGCTGTAAAACTTGGTAGAAGACTTGGGGAGTGCAAAAAATGTGGAGAATGGTTGTGGAGTGATTCATATGGATGGAAGAGAATAAGTTAAGCATTAATCTAGCACTAGCCCATAGGAAGATAGGAATTTGGTGATGAGGATATATCATCGAAGAGGGAGTATAGGGGTAGAAAGGCCTGAGTCCTTAGGAATTTAATGTAATTGGTTACCATGACTCAAATTTACTAATGATCATTGGCGAGTCTCATTGAGTGTATTTACTTTTGTAACTACTTGGTCAAGGAAAACTAAGTATAAATACCCTCAAAATGTTCTTTACAATGTTTTTGTTTAGTTGGATATTATCAATAGAGTATATACAAGTTAGTTTCATTGTAACTCTAGAACTATGTAATCTTTAGAGATCACTTATGAATATTATGAATGAAGCTTGTGTTGAGTTAATACCATTATTCAACTAACTATGGAAATAATGTTGCATGTACCATTTATGTTATTATTCAAATAAATGAGTTAATATTAATAGTTAACTTTTATGCCATATTTTTATTTTGCTAAGGTTATTAGTTACCTCAACTTGAATCTTTGTGAGACTATGTGGAAGGCAGATGATTTTTTTTAGTGAAGTACCTTTGGGTTCACTCATTTTAGTATGGTGGGTCATAAGAGGAGTATTTTGAAACATTTAAGCTAAAATTGGTTAGCACACCAATTCTATAATATTTAAACTAGACTACTCCATTTCACATCTATGTCAATGTTTCATGCTCCACAATTGTCACCATATTGGTACAACAAAGTGAGGGCAAGATGGAACACCCCATCTCCTTTGCATGTACAAAATTGATGAGAGAATATCATAATTAAACCACCACCAAGTGTGAGGCACTAGTAATGGTCTATACCTTACAAAGATTTAGGAAATATCTATTGGTGATCGTATTCAAATTTTTCACTAATCATAAGGCACTCAAATACCTTGTGAACAAGCCTATTTTACATGAGCACAGATGAAGATGTATAATTATATTTGAGGATTTCTAGTTCAACATTGTTTTTAATCCTATAAAGTAGAACTTGGGGCCAAACCATTTGTCCTGCATAAATTCTAGCAATGTAGCAGTACTGACTAAGGATAAAATGTTGGATGTGTAACTATATAGTGTCTATCACATCCCTAAAGAATTGGTGGAGATTTTCACTTTACTAACATCTAGGTTTGTGCCCTAGACCATGTTAAATAAGGAGAAGAAGTAACTTATTGTTTATGTTATCGCCTTCCAACTCATTAAGGAGGAGTTATATAAACTAATTAGAGATGAATCCCTAAGATGGTATGTTCTAGAACATGAAATGGACTCCATCTTATAAGAAATTCATGAGGGAATAATAGTAGGCCATTGAATTAGAGACACAATGGCATACAAGATATTAAAGTCAAGATTTTGTTGGCCAATATTATTCTAAAATGCAAAGGAGTGTGCCAAGGTATGCAACATATGCCAGTACACTAGGAATCCTAACCACCAGTATGAGATTCCTCTCATTTCCATTCTTTCCTAGGTGACATTCACTAAATGGGCAATTTATTTTATTGGACCAATAAATCTCATAGCATGATTCATAAGACCAAGGTATATTTTGGTATCCACTAACTATTTCACTAAGTGGGTAGAGGCTACATTGACAAAAAACTACACAACTATGATAGCTGCATGTTTTATCTAGGATAACATAATAAGTTGATATGGTGCCCATTAAGTCTACCTAGGAATAGGGGCATTCATTTTATCAAGAAGATGGTATGCATCTTCTTAATTGAATCCACAGTGGTGCACCATAAGACCACCCCATATCATCTATAGGTAAATGACATAGTTGAAGCATTCAAAAAGTTATTAGGAATGTGGCTAAAAAATATATGGAATTTTGGTTGTAAGGATGGAGATGATCATGTTTTACTGATACTATGGATGTATTGTACGACATATAATCACTTAAGAAAGCTACACCATTTCGATTGGTGTTTGGCATTGAATCAGTTCTCCCCATAGAATTCATGGTGTCATCCTTATGCATTGTACAAATTTTTCATTTAGATGTCCAATAATTTTTAAGCATAAGGTTATAAAACATAGAGTGATTGGATGAAAAGTTCACCCAAGTAAGATGGAATCATAAAACAAAAAGGGTTCACTAAAAGCTCTGACATGATAAGAATATCAAGTGTAAGGGCTGACTGAAGGAGCATTAGTCCTTCTCTATGTTTATAAGTACAATAATCACCTATTAAAATTTAAAATAAGGTGAATGGGCCCATACATAACCTAACACATATTGGAGATAGGTGTATGCAAGTTACAAACTTTTTCTAGAAAAATGCTTTCATGGCATTTCAATGTCAATCGATTGAAGCTGTATTGGTAGTAAAATTGTACTTGTACCATAAGAACACTGACTTTTTAGTCACTAGTCAATTTGAGTTGAGTTTACTATAATATAATTTGGTGTAAGCCAAACCATTCTTTTTTTCTCCTTATATAGTGTAAAGAGGCAATAAGTGGTGCATGGAGGTTGTAAAGACTTCTTTGCTGGTACTTTATGCATAGTTCTATCTAGGTGAATCAAGCACTTATGCTTTCTAAGTAAATGAAACCATGACACCTAATTTATAGGTATATGAATTTAATCTAACTCTAAGGAATTCATGTATCCTCTCATGGATCATTCCAACTATGTGTGTTAAGTACTTGCACTTTCTAAGCACTTGAGGCCAAATATCTAAGTGGTGAGTGAGTGAGACTTGTTAGACTCAAAAAAGAGGCATAAAGGACCCTGAGCATAAGCTTATAAATGAAGGATGATTTCAAGCCCATAAGTGAACTACTCTAGCCTCTCAGGCATAATTATAATTAGGTAAGTTAAGCACTTGCACCTTTTAAGCACATGAGGCTAGACATCTAAGTGGTGGGTAGATGAAACTCAAAAAATTAAAGTAGAAGATACATAAGATCCATGTATAAAATGTGAATACTAAAAGGCTCTGGGAGGCCCAATAATGAACTAGTCTATCTCTTCTATGCATAATACTATTTGGGTGAGTTGAGCCCATTTACTTTCTAAGCACCTAGGGCTAGATGCCTAAGTTTCTAGGTGTGAGTGAGTTACCAAACTTTGAATATTTGAGAACATAATGATAAATTACATAAGCACAAAGGTAAAATTTACACTAAAGTTACAAAGTGGCACATTAATTGATCATGCACTAGAAACCAAAAAAGAAGGTGAAGATGCACAACACGGTTAGTCACAAGAGAGAAAGTGAAGATGCATAATATAACTAAGCACAAGTTAACCAAAAGAGAAGGTAAATTACTAAAAAACCATAATAAGGGATTTGTATGGTGTAAGATATGACAAGGGAATATGAATCACAATAAACTAACCAAAATAGAGAAACATGGTTGAAATAAAAGTGCAACTAGAAGAAAAAGTGGATCCAAGGAGGTTAAATTCCATGCATGTAAGGTACTACACCTAGGTACCATAAGGAAGGAAAAGGTCATTCCAAGTGAACCAACATAAGAGAATAATCATCTAAGATAGTTGGTGTCCACCCAGATTTGAGTGGGAAGTGATCATTTAAACTAAACATCACTTCATCAAATTATGATTAGAAGAGAATTCAATGAAATAGTGACGGAGGGAATAAGATACACATTTAATGCATTGATGATAAAGTATTTTCATGGATTTCACAAGATTTTGCATTTTCCAAGAAATCTAGGTGTTGTCATATCATAAAATACTTGTATTAATGATGGTAGATAAGGAAAGGGTATAAAATAACCAATGGAAAAATTACTTAAGTTAAAAATTCTATACTAAATTAAGACTTAAGAGATAACATAAGTGAAAACTAGAAGAACCAAGGTGCAAAAAGCCTATACCAATGATAATTTCAGTGCTTTCAGGTAGTAAGAGTGAACGACTGCATACTAAGAAGGATTAAATTCATAGTAAGATTGATTTGGAGAAGTATACAGAGATGATTATATATAAATCAAATATTTAGAGAAGTTAATTGATTCCCAAACCACCATTAAAGTCCATCAAATCTTGATGGTTGAAGGAACAGTCATAGATCTCATGACTATAAAAGTATCATCACCATTCAAGGTTTCGATAGATTGAACCTACCATGCTTCAAAACTAGTAGGTTTAGGATGGTGAAGAAATTAAAGGGATCAATATCTTAGCAAGTGAACCAAGACCCAAAATGGGCACATATAGTTCCCCAAGTGGTCACCATAAAAATAGTGGTATAGTGAGTGGAACAGTGAGCATGGCACAAGTGGACATTGAGATGCTCACCAAAATATGCTACCAAGTAATGTATTTCCCTCTAAAGGTCATGATATGGGAGTATTGGAACTATTTTGTTCACACCTACTAGTTAAAATAATATAACCACCACATGGCCTATCATTTACAAGACCTCACACAAGATTGGATGTTGGACATAGGGTAAAAGATGATGAAAGGTGATGCTATGTTTGACGTCTTGATTCAAGACAAATTGATGGATTTCGACACAACTCAACTTTATCAGTTTCCATGCTTTGGGAAGATGGATGAGCTTGTCAATTCCTACTCTCATGCATCCATAGTGATCACATTTACTTCATAAGGAGGTGCATGAATATTTTTGTGTAACTAATAAAGAGAGTAACTAGGATTACATATATCAATAAAGATATGCATCAGATTATGGATGATGATGAATATGTGGAACATGTATAAAATCTCCTATAATACTTGAAAGGGGGTATCATGTTCCCCATCAATGAGTTTAAAGACCCTAGCTCGAGGATTGTGGTGTGCCTCATAATCTCCAAATTATGTCCAAGTGGTCGATGGATCAATGTGACTAAGGCATACCTTTGCATTGCCTATCACATGGTATAGGAAATCCATTTTAGTATTTCCAAATTCATCATTAATGAATTTGTGAAGAATGCATAAGAGTGATACAAGGCAAAAGGGACATTCATATGGGGATCCATTCTTGTTCTCATTATCATGAAAGGGATTGGAATTTATATGGGGATAAGGACAACCTCTAGGTCTTTCCAAAGCATAATGAATCCCTAGAACATAAGTATAAAGACTTCATGATCCCCCTCTCTTTTAGTGCTAAATATAGGACTCACATCATGGGACGGTGTGAGAGGTGCATAGAGGTCTTTAAGCTAGACTGCTACATCCCTTAGGGGCTCCTTTAGAGCATGTTTGGAATTATAACCTTTACCATAATACATCACTATTAGATAGTTTACTTGGTCTTATTTGATGGTAAAAAATTGGGGTGGCTAAATCTTTCCTATTCCTTCTCGATAAGATACTTTAGGGATGCACTAAAATGGATCCCAAATGCACAATAATTAGACATTTTAGTAAAATAACTAGATATGAAGAGGTGTAGGATGAGGTGCTAGTTTGTTCATGTAGATGGGAAGGCTACCAAAGATGAAGAAGATGAGTTAGATCATTTTGACATCTATCCTCTCCAAGAGGTGACCATAGTTGGGCACATCTATAAGCTCTACTATGAGATGAAGCTAAAGAAGAGAGGCTCAGGAATAGAGTAGAGTGATGATCCCCCTATTAAGATTGGTGATGAAGGGATCCCAGTGCTAGTAGAGCATAAAAAGTCTCCAAATAAGAAGAAGGGAGACACTTTGGAAGAGATAAAGGATTAAATAAGGCTCAAGATTGCCTCAAAAGAAGAAGCCTCTCCTTCAGCCCCCATAAAGAAGCATATGTGATTCACACCAAAGGCTTCCCCAAGTGTAAAGGAAAAGAATAATGGGAATATTCATGTTGTGGCACCTAAAATAATCCTATATGACATATAAGATGAAGAGGAAGAAGAAAATATTAAGGAACAAATAATTGGGATAGGTGTATACATTATACCCAAGGAATATGACTCCTCAACGAGTGAACAAACCCCCTCTCAACTCCCTTAGAGTGAATAGAGAAGAAGATGAGGATATGAAAGAAACTTATCCTTTGTGATGCCACTATTTAGAAGGTGCAGGACATGGAGGAGAGAAGGGAAGAAATGACAAAGGTCATGATGTCTAGATTAGATATTGAGATGGTTAAGGTCGAAGATCATAGGAGATAAGGGGATAAATGCAAGGATTTGGAGTTGAAAGGGAGGAAGTAAGGAAGAACAAATGAAGATCCTAGCAAGGTAAAAATGCATGAGGCTCTCAAAGGTGGCACTATAACCATGCTTATAAAATTAGGATCCTTGAGTGCATTAATTGAATAAAAGTTAAAGTATAAATGGAAGTACATGGGCCTAGATGAAGATCACATTGATGTGGTGTTAGAGTTATAACACAGGAGAGATAAAATTAGGGCTAAGGTCATGTCTTAGTCCAAATATATCGAATGGAGGCCAAGTAGATAGAGGAAAAAGAGGATAAGACTAAATCAACCATCAAGAAGATGAAGGCATAAATAAAAAGGGCCCAAAGGGATAAAGAAAAAAAGGAGAAAGAGAGAGGAAAAGTTTAATGCTAGCATGGAACCTATAAATGAGAATGAAACTTAAGATGCACCTTACACCCATTCCAACATGGTAGAGGAAGATGCATAACAGCCATGCCCTGGTTCTAAAGGGGTGTCTGAAGATAAAGAAGGCAATTCTAGCACCTCAAAAGAAAAAATGAATAAGTTAGTAGAGACCCCACTGTGGAAAGAGGAATGTAAAGATGGCACTAAGTAGGTTCACACTAAAGAGCCATAAGAAGAATAAGAAGAAGAAATAGGAAAGGGGAAAATTTTGAGGAATAAACCCTCCAAAAATAAGATGACAAAACTATCATTTAGTAAAGAGAAGAGGTGGATCAAGGGGAGGAGTTTGATGTTGAACCCATAGTATATAAAGAAGAAGGAGAAGAAGAAGGAAATGGATAATGTACCAATTGTAGTAGAGAGAAGATGGAGTGAGCTGAGGAAGAGTATTATGAGCTAAGCTACATGGAAAAAATTTAGAGGGAGTTCACCAAAGATGATGAATTCTACATGTTAGAGTACATGCATCCAAAAACTTCCACAACTCTAATGTGCCATCAAGTTTATTGGGCACTTGATTGCTACATAGATGATCCTCAATTTTGGGTACTAAATAAATTAACAAAAGTTATTAATAAACTAGAAGAAGGGCATGACTAATAACTTAGAAATCTAAGGGATTTGAACCTTGTAAGATCAATTAACATCCTCCTTTTTATGGCCTCATTGGTAGTGTGCAAGAACATCATCAACAGTGCTCATGCCAACAAAAGTAAATAGATAGTGTAATAGGTAGACAGAGAAATAAAATCAAGGAGGTTAAAACTCCAACAACTATTCAAGCACATCAAAGAAGTAGATCCATCATTTTTGGCTAGTTTTAATACTTCATAAATGAAAGCGGTTGATAAGGTTTGTGCATTGGTAGAACAAATGCTCCCCTAGATGAAGTTAGTGCTAGAGGAACAAGAAGACCCCTATGTGGCCATCAGAAGAGAGAGAAACAAAAATATTGATATAGTAGAGGACCTCTTCACCAAAGTAGAAGATGGTGTAGAAGAAGTAGATGCCATATTTTATAACATATCCACTCAAGCTTCAGTCATCAATGCACACCTTTACAAGGTGAAAGAGGAGAAAGACACTCTGATGAAGTATAATTTCACTCTAACCAATACTAAGTGCATGTAAGTTATGGCATCAGTTAACACCTTAATCACCTAGCTTAAAACCTAAGATAAATACCTAGAAATACTCTTTTGCACTTTTTATAAAAAGTTAACTAAGGGGAAATTTTAGATGTTAGGTTGACAAGAGCTAAGAAAAGGATAGAAGCATTCAAAAAAGAGATGGAGATCACAAACATGTCCACACTTGAGGTTGAATCAATGGAAGTAGAAGATGTTAATGAAGAAATCAAGCTCACCATTCAGGGATTTGATAACTTTAAAGCAAAACTATAGTAGACTACACCTAAATTTTGCATAGCAAAGGTACTAAAATACTAGTCTAAGGGTGGACTAATAATTTTTTATGGGGTATTATTGGGCACCTATTTGTGCTACCTAGTGGACCATGCCAACTCAAAAAACATCTCAGTGTGAGGAAATCATTATAAATGATTACCCTTTTGGTAATTTTGGTGCTAGCTAAAAGAATCTTCAAAGAGATTATGCTAGCTGGTAGGTAGTTTCTTAGCACCCAAGTTTAAAGGGACACCCCTTTGAGTACATTACATCATGGTTGGAGAGCCTAGGTATCAGAGTAGTGGATCTAGTGGAATAATGACCCCTAGTAACATCTTAGCACTTAGCAAGTGCCCATGTAATCTACCTCAAATAATTTCCCCTAGCTATAAAAACAAGCTTGAACCTAAAAAAATAAAGAGATTTATTAACTTGGTGAAGCTCTATAAAAATGAAGAACACCATTAATATAGTTTTAGTTAGTATGGATACTAAGAATAAAATACATTGTAGTGCCCAAGCTCATTTATGAGCCACTGGGCATGAGTAAGTAGGAAATGAGATGATGCTCTATTTATGTTATGAACTATATTCTATTGATGAACTTTTGTTTAATGGAAATGGAATTGCATATTTACTTGTTTGTTGATTCATTTCATATAGTTTAGAACTATTATATGATTGTGACTTAAGTTATGTATAAATAATGGTATAGTTTTTTATTTTGAATGTACTATGACGTAAAGGTATATTACAAGTATTTAATAGCATCATTTTGCCATATAATAACTTTGGTATACTTATAAAATTGACCAAGTGTTGAAACTAACATGCACAAAAGCCCTAGTCACCACACCTAGAATACTAACTAAAGAATGAGCACCTGAGTAGAATCCATTCCATTGATTTGACTAAGAATGTAAATGACACTTAACTCACTATCCCTATGACTTGTGCCACTAAGATCTATAACTAACTAGGTATGAACTTGCACCAAAAGATTTGTGCACTTAAAAGTTGTTTAACTAGTCTAATATAGACTTGTACTACCATGATTGTGACTAGTTCCCTTGAATAGGCTTGATCCTATTGATATTATCCATAATGACATGTGGTGATAGACTTCCTAAGCCCACTTCATAAATGACTAATTCTCACTAAGACTAAGGTTGTGCCATGTTTCAACTAGCCTAATGTAATCCTTGGTCCTGTAACTATTGTGCTTCATGTGAGTACACAAGGCTTCCACCCTATGTGAAATTGATGCTAGTGTAATAGTGCATTTAAATGTTATGTACCACAAACTTTTACTATTCTTTTTTCTATTTTTATCAATTATATAATTGACTTGGACTGATTCTAAGTCTGTGACTAAGCACATGAGCTAAATGAGGAAAATTTTCTAAACCAAAAATATCACCAAAATTTTAAATACAGGATTAACACCATCTCACTTCAATAATCTAGAAAATAAGTAGTTATATGTTTATGTCCTTTGATTATATATTATGGGAGTTAATCTTTATAAGGTTGTCTAGGATGAATTGATATACTACTACATCATGTATTATTAGAGCATTGAGGTTTTGTGGGAAGTTAATGAGGGTATAATTAAAGGACACTATGCTACTGAAGGTATGGTACAAAAGGTATTTTTGGATACTTTGTGTTGGCCTACCTTGTTAAAAGATGATAAAACATATGTGTTCTAGTGTGACATTTACTAGTGCATGGGAAATATTAACGAAAGGGATGTGATTCCCCATCATCCTATCTTGTCATAGGAACCCTTTGAAAATTTGGCTATTAACTTTGTTAGCTCCATAAACCCAACAAATAGGTGTATTTATGCACATTATGTTATCAATACTACTAATTATCTTACTCATTAGGCTAAAACTATGACAACAAAGGATTATACCACTACCACTGTTAAAAGATTCATCTAGGATAATATCATTACACATTTTAGATGTTCTTTGAGTTTGACTAGTTACCTAGGAACCCATTTCCTTAATGATACCATTTATATCATCTTGGTAGAGTTCACAATCACACACCATAAAACTACATCATATCATCCTCAATCCAATGGTATAACTAAGACATTCACTAAGATATTTGGTAATAAATTTACCAATATATGTAATATTATATGTAATGACTAGGATGATCATGTATCTATAGTATTATGGGCCTGTCAAACCACTTATAAACACTTAAATAAGATCATACCATTCAATCTTGTGATTTTTTATAAAAGTAGTTATTTTAATTGAATTCCTTATCTGCTATCTTTGGATTGTACATATTGGTCATCTAGATGATGAAGTGTCCTTAAAAGCGTGTGTAGATTCTTTATTGTATTTGGATGAGAAAATGTTTCTCACACATTGGATTCAATGGGTGGAGAAGTGCAAACATAAGGTTTGGCATGATCACCATTTAAAGAACAAGAGTTTTACTCTAGGCATGTAAGTCAGTATAGAAATCCAAGTTCATGTGCTAGATTGGAGAGCTTCATTATCACTAGGGTGGACCCTTAATTAGTCATAGTATCTATCCCACCAGTGCATGTAGGTTAAAGTGACTATATGGTCAATTCCTTATTGCCCATTTGATTGGTAGTTAGTTAAGACACTACTATTTTCAATAATATTTCTTCTTTGTAATTGTAAGGTGTATGTAATTATGTTAGTCTAGTATTTTGATTATTTTCAATAAAGTGTGGAACTAGTTGTGCACCCTTTAGTAGTTTTAGGGTCAACACTTTATTTTTTTAATTATATGTACTATTATAAAGGACCAAACAAAATTTAGTGTGGAGTAAGGGTAGAAGAATTAAAATTTATAGAGTTCCAAGGATATGGCCAATTGTAATTTGTTAGGGATAAAACATGCATAAGTTCAAGTGTGTAAGGAAAAAAGGGTATGTAGGATGTGGAACTTAATCACTAGGTTAATTCAAGTTAAAGAAGTAAGATTATCACCTTTGGAATGGAAAATTTTAAAATTCATTACAAATACCATGCACCTCGATAAAAGTACAAGATGAGACATGTATTTAATACAAGGAAAGTAATGGTAATGACAAGTATGCCAAGTATACACTATGTCATTACCATTATCAGTATTTATTACATGAAGTGATGGAAGAGGTAGTGTGGTATTAAATGCACATTAACCCCTCAAGCCTATAAAAAGTTAAATGCAAGTCATTTCACTTTTTACTATTGTCACATTCATGAAATTATAATATTGAAGGAGCATTTTTGAAATTATATAGAGTGATTTTTGAGCTTTAGATGAGTGAAAATTAATTAATTGAGACTATATTTAAGCATTGTGGAGTGAAGCAGTTGTGAGAAAAAATAAATGTGTTGGGAGGAGCGTAATAATGAATGAGTTTTTATATTTACAGGTTATAGAGGTTGATGTCTACCATTATAGGGTGTTAAAATAGGAGAGATAAGAGGGATAACAAGACAACTACATATTATTTTAAAAATATTAGATGACCACACCTCAACCTTTAGGCTCCTCAAAGGGTGATGCAAGGAAAGAAAAAGGCCCATCAAAGTGAGCCTTTACCTATGACACTATAGGAATAATATTTGGAGAGTGTGGGTGGTGAGACTATATTTATTAGAGAGGAGGTAATCTAAGAGTTCATTATGTGTGCAAAAGACACATAATCAAGAATGGTGCACTAGTAAAAGAAGAATTCTATTGTACCCCCAGCACTCCTACTATAGGTAGAGTAAACTCAGTACTTAGAGGTAATATTACATGAAGATAACTAGGTATAGAATCATCCAAATTTTAATTTTTTTTACTATAACCATCAGCAGCTTGACAATGAAGTAGAATTGTAACATAACTATGAGATAAAGCACCAAAACATAAGGAGTGAACTAGTATATGACTTGAAAATTTTCAATGCTCTAAATAATGTGAGCACCTTAAATTATTAAAGATTATATATTTTTGGACACCGAGTGAATCATCAATATTTTAAATTTCAAAATTACATGAAGGATACATCTATTTTTCTAGGTAGTGAATGTAGATAAAAAAATGGCTAAGCAAACTCTCAGGTTTTTTGTGCTTAGGTTTAGACCTTTATTATGACTTGGAGTACTAGGATGAGATCAAGAAAATTAGTATGGCAATTGAGCATTAAAAATGAATGCAAGATATGCATATCACTAGGATCTAAAATCCCCCCCTCTTAGAGTGGTCATGCATATCATAATGACCAAGGTTAGAAGATGTGATAAGTGAAAAGAAGTGGATATGTCCCACCTTTATGTTTCTCAACAATTCACTATGGGAATAAAGTATAATTGGGAAAATTACTTCACTAAAATAATTATCATAAATGTAGATAAATCCCATTGCCTATGCAACTAAAGGTTTACCTAGGGTGCATTCATTTTTTTGATGGTGTTTGAAGAAATTAGTGTAATTGAATACACCACTAAAGAGTTGAAATACATGTACACTCCTATGAATAAGTCCCCTATAGATTAGTTCAAATAATTCACTTTCACTAGACTAATAAACCCGTACCAAAAGGTCATAATGAAGGGATGGTATGACAAGATGAAGGAATCTTTTGGGAAAAAGTGGTGCATTCCAAAGGACTTATTTAGATAGGTTAGATACTAAGCAAAGTTTCTAGTAAAATAATATTTTCCCTAGTGTACATCCATATGGCTCCCTTTGGAGGGTATTTTGCATGGCTAAAGTTCCCATATGATTTCATATAAAAATACTTAATGAATTTCATGAACTATATATATGAGGTGGAACCGGTGAAGATTTTTGTAGAGAAGATTGATGTAGAGACTCACACTCTCTACCAATTACACATATGCCCCAAAAAGAAGGTGTATATGGAAAATATGGAGTTAGATAAAATTTACATCAAAGTATAACATATTTTGGTTTTAAAGTAAATTAATTATTTGTTTCACATGTTAAATCCAAGGAAGAAATTATCAGGGAGTGTGAAATGAGAGAAAGAGACAATCCCACCAGAACCAACACTATAGAATAAGAAGCATAAGTGTCTAGTACATGATGCCAACACAAGTGCTTATCTATAAATGAAAAAATGAAAAAATAATGCCCATGTAGAATCTAATGAGAATACACTATTAAGTCATGTTGAAGGTCAAAATCTAATAGCATAGACTATTATTTTGGAACAAGAAACATTGTTGTAAAAGGATGGTGATTTGGAAGAGAAGATAGAGATTCTAGAGGAGACACTAAAAAAGTAGGTTGTTATAAAAGAAGATAAGGTCAACCTAAACTCTAAGAAGACACATTTACCATTGTGACATGAAGAAACCAACCTTGACGAGGTAGAAATGGAATTTTAATATGCCATTAGTGACAAGAGAGATGATTCTAGCATTAATTTGTGAATTAGTGATTTTGACATCAAGGTTAGCCACTAGAATGAAGATCCAAACATTGAAATAATAAATTAATATCCTTATAAATATAAGTATATTTTTGATGAATCTATCCTAAGGCCATATAAAATTTATGTAATTATGACCCTAAACACTGAGTATCAAAAGGAGAGTGGCAAAAAATATCTTTTGCATGTTTTCACATTTTTCCCTAGAGGATGCATCTAAGAAAAAATAAGTTGTCTTTATCCAATGATGTTTATAAATAATAACATAATTATTATATGCCTTCAGATGCCTTAGCACTAAATCATAAAACTTTGGCACTTCCAGAAACCCTTTATGTAGACTCACAATAATTTACCATAATATAAGATAACGTAACACTTTTAATGTTGGCACATGAGGGTAAAAGTAAAAGTGCCTCATCTAAGTATAATTATTGATGACTCAAAAATAAAAATGTATAAATGGTGGTTTTATATTATAATGAGGTCACTAGAAGAACAAAGATTAAGTAAGAACTAGTTGAGGTCAAGTGCCAGTTGGAAACTGAAACAATGTCCAAGGTGAAAACATTTTACATTTTCAATACATTTTGAGACAATTACAAATGATCATGGATGGATTACCCCCCATTTTTTTAGGTAATGGGTAAATTGGAGACCTTGGTAGAGATCCTACTAAAATGATGTAAGGACTAGCTCAAACCCTAGAATGAATAGACTTGGGCAATGGAGTAGTTCACAGAAGTAGTATATGTATGCATATGTTTCTTTCATATATTTTGGGACACCATTACCATTTTGGATGGGGATTTTGGAAATATAAAAAGCCCAAAAAATATTTTATGATCTAAGCTCTAGGGAAAAATAATTTAATGACAACATTTAGTAGATAGTGCTTTGTTAATAAAAGATTGCATAAAGTGCACTAGAACATCCAAAGATGTGGATATAATGGAGGACACAATAAGTGATCATCATCAATAAATAAATTCAAAATTCATGACACTGAGAATATTTTATCATTTAGGTCAATTCACTTGAAGATGTTCATAAGGATGCTTTGACATCCCTTGAATGTTTGGTGAATAAAGAAGATGAGTGTCTCAAATAGCTTGAGGAGACCAAGAATCTCAAAGTGGTGGTATAATAAATAAAATCCAAGATGTGGAACACCTTGAACCATTGGGATGGTGTCAATAAGTAAATTAAGAAAATAGGACTATAATTTTTTGTAGATCTTAAGAATAATCTTTAGTCCATGATGGATTAATGGCTTCGTGTGAGTAATGTTAGGCTGTAATTTTGACTAAGTGCTTTTTGGAATAATTGGCATAAAGAGGCATGGATCGAATCACTATGTAATGAAAGATAATGGAACAAGATTCCATGGTACAGAAGGACCAATTCTCATGGAATAAATGTCCATGTTAAATGGAGAAACCAAGAATGAAGGATTTGTAAGTTAGTATAAAATATTTAGAGTGCCCTAAAAAGAGAGAATGGTTATGCAATGATTCATAGGAATGGAAGAGAATAAGTTGAGAATGAATC
This sequence comes from Torreya grandis, assembly GCA_037957365.1. Lineage (NCBI taxonomy): Eukaryota > Viridiplantae > Streptophyta > Pinopsida > Cupressales > Taxaceae > Torreya > Torreya grandis. The sequence continues at coordinate 255,302 of JARHVA010005232.1, read as the reverse complement.
CATCACCATGTTGGGTGAATATTTTGTCAATTAGCTAATTGATGAGCAAAATGGGTCTTTTCAACCACATCATAGGGAAATTGGTCAGCCAAATGTGCAAGTTTACTACATCAAAAGGGGACAAATCTCTCTTGTCATCAAGGGAAGGTTCGCTGTAGATATGCAGGAGCTATATACTATATATATAAATAGAAAATAACACTCAAAGGTAGGATAAACCATCCATCTCTCTTTTTTTAGAGATGATGTTCACAAATCAAAGGAGAAATCCTAGTGAACTAATAGAAGACACTATTCTTCTTTCAAAAGTGTTATTCAATAGACAAAAGGAATCTTTTGGGTGATGATAAGTAACTGTAATAGGGCGCAATAACACAACAGGATGAAATGAGGCACAAAGTCTCCACCTCAATTTCCAAAGAGTGAAATATGAAAGAAAATGAGGGCATAAAGTCATCCCAAGGTTAATTACATAGAAATAGAATACGAAGGATAATGAGGGCACAAAGTCATCCCAAGATCATTTACACAAGAATAGAAAAATAGACAAACTAAAGACAATTGTGGTATCACAAAGTCTCTCCACAACTGGCTTCAGGACACCTTCCTAATCACTTTCACTAATTTTGCTTATTTAATCAAATGGATAAAAATGTATTAAAGAAATAGACATAAGAACAATTTCCCCAACAACCAAGCTATTCCAGCACAAAGTCTAAAAAGTCACTTGTTTTCTTATTCAAATAATGAAATATGATCAACAACCTAAGCTCAAAGTCTCAGTAATACCTTTCAATTTGGGTAGAGTTTCATTTCTAATTACAGACTGAGATATCTAAAATAATAAGAAAGAATCCAATATATAGTGCTCTAAGAAAGACTTGGGCACTTTGTTTCACAAAAATGTGTTATGATGTATTCAATACCTTTAATGCATTTTAAATTATGTCCATGGGCTATGTTGGAATTGAGCATCAGTCTTTAATATGGGCTACCTGATGTGTTTCCTAGTGTGCATGCAACTGTTTACTTTACTCAATGCAGAAAAATGGGCCACACCATTAAATGTTCGTGCCCTTCCAATGTCCACCTGGTGGGTTGTTTTACCTTATAGAAACATATCTTATTCATGAATATTTCTGATCTTTCTCCATTTTCCCCCTTTCCTTGCTATATTTCATCCTTATTTATGTGATTTGATCTATCAGGATATCTCTTTCAGTCTTGCTAGGTCCTTACACTCTTCCATTAGTGGTTTTTCCCTTTGGCATTTTGGCCTTTTGCATTCAAGTCCATGTTCTAGATTTCAAAGATCAACAACTATTTCATTTCCATGAATTTGATGTGCTCATGCCTATCATCATTAGGAAACCAATGGCTAGTTTTTTACCCTAAATTTGATGGCTTCAAGGATGTTACCAGACGTCTAGATCTCAATGGCTAGTTTGCGACATTCAACTTTGACATCTATGTGTCCATCATATTCCTTGGAAATTCCTTTGGCTTTCTTGTTTTATCCTTTTTAAAGGGGAAGAATCCCTTTGGGGTCTTGAGAAATGGTTTGCTTTCGGTCGGGGAGAGCCCCTTGTAAGGGTATCTACCCTTCAGAGTCTTTTAGATGGTCTTTAGGCCTTTATTCCTTCAACAGGATTTTGTTTCATCAATGGAATTTTGCTTTAGGCTTTTCCTTTAGAAAATAGTTTGAAGGAATTCCTTTAGACATTTTTTTTGAAGGAAATGTTCCTTCCATTTGTCTTTTCTTCTTGCTTACTTCTACTTTCCATTGGGTTTTCTCCCCGAGTGAATTTCTTCAGACAAAATGTCCAAAGGAATTCCTTCACAAATTTTGTCCAAAGGACTTGTGCCTTGTTTACTTTTCTATAGGAAATTTTCTAAAAGAATTCCCTACTCTTCACTTGGTCTTTGAAATAGTCTGTCTATTCCCTGCCTACCCTTTGCAAGGGTTGTTTGTCCTTGGTTCACTTTTCTAAAGGAATTATCTTTGTCCAATTTTGCTTGTTGCCCTACATAAGGGCTCTCAGCTTGGTACATTGCCCTTTTGGATTTTTTCAATGGTCCACTTTAGCTCCTAAGTACCCTCTGCAAGGGCACTTGTCCTTCGAGCTCTTGGAAGATCCCTTTGAACTTCTCGATTGAAAAAGTGGCTAAGTGTTGAACTAATTTCTTTCCTATAGAGTCCATAGAAACCAACCAGTAGAGTCCATTGAAATGAGTCTATAGAAATCTTCTATGAAGTTCGTAGATTCAAGTCTATAGAGTCTATGGATTTTAGCCTACAGAGTCAGTAGATTCAAGTTCATAGAACTAGGGGAGTCCATAGAAATGAAACTATAGATTTCTTCTTATGAAGTCCATAGAAATGAGTTTTTAGATTCCTTCCTTTGAAGTTCATAGAATAGAGTCCATAGAAATGAGTCCTTATAACTTAGCCTATAGAGTGTATAGATTTAAGCCTATAGAGTCCATAGATTCAAGCCTGCAGAGTCCATAGAACTTGAAAAAGCTTGAAAAATGGAGAATTTGAATGCCTAAAACAATTTTTGAGAAGGGGAGAGAGAATTTTGGTCTGTTGGACCAAAATAGTTCACATGTTGTTCCAAAAATGAGTGATATTTTTGGGGGATAATAGTTGGCTCCAATTGGGGAACTTCCTTCACTTGAAAAATTGGAACAGCTGAGGGGAGTAGAAACTAGAATCTCCAGTGCCTTGAAGTATGCCATTGGGCCATGGAGTCATGCTAACCAAAAAAGAAAGATGACAAAAACAAAAATGAAAGCACAAAATAGAACAAAAGACTATAAAATGTACATATGTATAGGTGAACTTATCTGATACTTCAAGAATTGAAGTGATTTAGATGCTACCCATTGTAAGACAATGAAGATGGCCTTCCATCCTAATAAACCAGTAGGAAACCATTTTGTCCCCAGAATCAGTGATGAGTGAATGGAATTCTCCACTAGGAATCACATTTTTGTGCAATCCTTTTGGTTCTCTCTTCTTGCCCCATTGCAAGACATGGTCTCCAATCTAAAAACCATAAATCCTTGCTCTCTTGGTGAGGAGTTCCTTTTGGTAACTTTGGAGCGTAGAAGTATGGTCCACTACCATAGCTTGTTGTTTTACTAGTTTAGTCCAGCATATGTTTTGATTGTTAGCATCAAACTCCTGACAAATCATCAGTTCAACATCTCCTTTGGCATGAAGGAGTTTGATAACTTCATCATCAACAACCTTTAATTTGGGCAGCAATGATTCATACTCGACAATGTTGTTGGTTTGGTTGAACTATAACTTGTATGAAGAAGGAAAAATATCTCCTTAAGGAGATATCGACACAATCCTAGCTTTAGCATTGGTAGAAGAATTATTGCCATCAAATTCTAGGATCCAAACATCATCAAAAATTGATCTTCTATTAGATTTCTCTTCATTAGAGATGGAAGATCCTTTTTCATCTATACTATGCCCTACAAATTATTCTAATGTCTTATTCAAATCCATCTTTGGATCACCACCTATAGGACTTTCATCATCTAAATCTTGAACATACTCTATGGATAAAAAGTAATTACCCCTGCCTAAAGACTCAGAAAGAATTTTAGCTTCGGGCATTGATGTCTATGTGACAACATATTTTTCCTCCTTTTTAGGGAGCAATCTCTTCATTACACCTTTGTCACGGATCCTTGCCTTAGACAGGTCCATGATTAGTTCTCCTCCTACATCCTTGCAGAAATTTCATCCAAGTAGAATGCCATAGGATGCTAGGATGTCAGCCACCAAAACTGTCATCTTGATTCTTTTGTATGGGAATGTTGTAAATGCAAATTGGGCATCCTTGATTTGTCCTAGCAGAGGTACTTTTTTTTATCCATGGAGAAGCATCTACCAAATGTTTTGGTTAGTGAGAGACCAAGAGATTTTTCCACTTTGGCAGGCATGACATTGTCTAAAGCACTTGAGTCTATGATGCAATTGCTCAGTTTGTGACTATTTATCAATAGGGAAACATAGAAAGGCTCTATTTTCCCAAGGGCAGCTAGAGGAGTAATGATAATATTTTTGGGATGGACATGTTCCTTGGGGATCATGAGTTACCTTTTTAATATCTTGTCCTACAGGGATGGCTTTATTCTTCACAGACTCTACCAGCCTGTCTAACTACTCAAGATTGCATTACAAGAATTCAAATTTAGACATTTGAATTTTGGTCTTCTTGACATGGTCAATTATGTCAAATGAGTGAAATGGACTAGGAAGAGATGATGGGAGTTCATCCTTTTGGTTTTTAGGATAGGGAGGATTGATCTATGAAGTTGAAGTAGAAGGTGTAGAGATGTTTGATGTACTTACCTTTCCTATAATCACCAGGTCCTTTGGCTAGAAAGGTAGAGTGATACCCTACTTAGCAATTGAAATTATTCATTAAGGTCACTCCTCTATTATTTCTTTATTAGATTACTAAGTTGATTGATTCTTGGATCAGGTGAACATAGCATATGATCCCTCATCTGCTTTACCTTCACTTCTGGGTTCATCTTGATAATTCAAGAAACCAATGTTGGAGTAGCCAACTAACTCTTCTTGGTCCTCCATGAAGAGATCAATGTTATTTTCTTCATCAAACTCAAGTTGGAAAGAGAAATCATGTTCAATTTGTAGATATTCAACTGCTAAGTTGGTTGGAGGTGCTTTAAGGACAAGGTTCCTCTGTGGAGGAGGAAGATCATTTGGCTGCCCTTGATTCCTAACAGCATTGCCTTGATATGACTAATTATAAAATGTCCTCCTTGGCATATCCTAGTTAGGAGTAGACATATCTTGGGCCATTTGTCTTTTCAAGGCTAATAGTTCATTTGTTAGCTTTTACACCATTTGATCCATGGTGCCTGTAGATGGATATTCAGAAGATGAAGAGGATTTACCTCTATTTCGGTTTGTCCTTATCTTCCCTGCCAAGATAAGGTCATATTCTACCTCAGTAGCCAAATCCTAAGCAGTAACAAGGTCTATGTGGTTAGCACATCTCAACAAAAAACTTACTTTAGGTAGCTAAGAGTTGATGAAGAAACATTTGAGATTCTCAAGTGTTGGCTAAGTAATAGCAGGAATCCTATTCCTCAATTTGTCAAACTTGGCTATGAAATCCCTCATTTTTTCATGAGGCTCCTTCTTCATTTGTGTGAGTTGAGCCAATAGGGCATGTGCATATTCTATAGGTTTGAATCTAGCTTCAAACTTGGCTTTGAGGGTGTTCCATTAGTCATAGTCTGGGCCTACAAATGATAAAACCAATCTATAACAGCACCTTGTAAAGTTTCCATGAATAGCTTGACTACTACATCCTCATATTCCACACCTATTATTCCATAGCCTATGCTGAAGGCTAAAATATTTTCATCAATATGAACCTTCCCATCACCATAGAACTTTAGGAAATTTTTTCTTGAACTGCATGGTAGCTCATGTAGAGGTGGAGTTAAATTGAGTGGGCTGAAAGAGTTACCCCAAAGACCTTGAACTGCCATTGTAAGACTATGGAAAGGTGGGATAAAAAATATTAGAGGGGTAAATATTGAAAAGGCTTAATTAATAGTGGAAATAGATGCTTTACCCAATAATGGATACATGACTTTAGTAGGAGGAAAGCTCTTGGTTCGTTGGAGGTGAGATGGTGAAGGAAATAGATCAAAATTACTTTGTTGTACCAACTCGAATATAGGGTCAACAATACCTTTAGCCCTTTGGTTTCATGTATATCATGGATCTATAGATTGTAAAACAAAAATGGGAAAGAACTACCCCTGCTTCAACTTGAAGCTTAAGGCTTCAAACTTTGCATTCTATCCTAGTTGGAGTGGAGGTGGAGGGAGATGGTAAGGCTATAATGATAATGGGTAAGATATAGAATGGAGTCACCAGAGTCTATAATGAATAAGGGTAGGAAGTACTTCAATCTAAAACTTGAGGCTTTAGATTGCATTTTCATCCCTAATAGAGATGCCAAAAATTGTTGGGTGAATATTTTTTTGATCAGCTAACTGATGAGCAAAATAGGTCTCTTTAACCATAGCAAAGGGAAATTGGTCAACCAGATGAGCAAGTTTACTACATCAAAAGGGGAAAAATCTCTCCTGTGATCAAGGGGAGGTTCCTTATAGATATGCAAGAGCTATATACTATATATATAAATAGAAAATAACACTCAAAGGTAGGATAAACCATCCATCTCTCTTTTTTCATACATGATGTTCATAAATCAAAGGAGAAATCTTGATGAAATGACAGAAGACACTCCTCTTCTTTCAGAAGTGTTATTTAGTAGACTAAAGGAATCTTTTAGCTAATGATAAGTAACTGTAATAGGGTGTAGTAATATAACAGGATGAAATGAGGCACAAAGTCTCCACCTAAACTGCCAAAGAGTGAAATTTGAAAGACAATGAGGGCACAAAGTCATCCCAAGAATCTTTACATAGGAATAGAAAAATAGACAAACTAAAGACAATTATGGTAGCACAAAGTCTCTCCACAACCAGCTTTAGGATACCTTTCTGATCACTTTCACTAATTCTACTTATTTAATGAAATGGACAAAAAATGTATTAAGGAAATAGACAGAAGAACAATTTCCCCAACAACCAAGCTATTCCAGCATAAAGTCTGAAAAGTCACTTGTTTTCTTATTTAAATAATGAAATATGATCAACAATCTAAGCTCAAAGTCTCAATAATGCCTTTCAATTTGGGTAGAGTTTCATTTCTGATTACAGACTGAGATATCTAAAACAATAAGAAAGAATCCAATATATAGTGATCTAAGAAAGAATTGTGTGCTTTATTTCACAAAAATGTGTTATGATGCATTCAATGCCTTTAATGCATTTTAAATTCTATCCATGGGCTATGCTAAAATCAAGCATTGGTCTTTAATATGGGCCACTTGATGTGTTTCTTGATGTGTGCACAATTTTTTACTTTACTCGATACAGAAAAATGGGCCACACCATTGAATGTTCATGCTCTTCCAATGTCCACCTAGTGGGCTATTTTACCTTCTAGAAACATATCTTATATGCAAATATTTTTGATCTTATTTCATCACTCCCCCTTTCCTTACTATATTTCATCCTTATCTATGCAATCTAAACTATTGAGCTATCTCTTTTGGTCTTGATGGCTCCTTACACTCTTCCATCAGTGGTTTTTCCCTTGGGCATTTTGGCCTTTAGCATTTGAGTCTATGTTCCAGCTTTCAAATATCAATGACTATTTCATTTTTGTTAATTTGATGTCTTCAGGGCCGTCATTGTTAGGAAACCAATGGCTAGTTTGTTACCCTAAATTTGATGGCTTTGGGTATGTCACCAGACATCTAGATCTTAATGACTAGTTCATGACATTCAACTTTGGCATCTACAGGTCCATCATATTCCTTCGCAATTCCTTAGGCTTTCTTGTTTTGTCCTTTTTGAAGGGGAAAAATCCCTTTGGGGTCTTGAGAAATGGTCCACTTTGGGTTAGGGAGAGCCCACCACAAGGGTATTTGCCCTTCAGAGTCTTTTGGATGGCCTTCAAGCTTTTATTCCTTTGGTGGGCTTTTGTTCCATCAGCAGACTTTTGCTTTGGGCTTTTCCTTTACATAAAAGTTTGAAGGAAGTCCTTTGGACATTTTTGCTAAAGTAAATGTTCCTTCCCTTTGTCTTTTCTTCCCGCTTGCTTCTGCTTTCCATTAGGCTTTCCCCCCAGGTGAATTTCTTCAGACAAAATGTCTAAAGGAATTCCTTTAGACATTTTGTCTAAAGGACTTGTGCCTTTTTTACTTTTCCATGGGAACTTTTCTAAAATAATTCCCTACTCTTCACTTGGTCTTTGAAATGGTCTACCTATTTCCTACCTACCCTTCGCAAGGACTGTTTATCATTTGTTCACTTTTCTAAAGGAATTCTCTTTGTCTGCTTTTGGTCACTACCCTCTGCAAGGGCACTCAGCTTGGTTCATTGCCCTTTCAAATTTTTTCAATGGTCCACTTTGGCTCTTAAGTACCCTCCGCAAGGTTACTTATCCTTTGGCCTCTTGGAAGACCCCTTTGAACTTCCCAATTGAAAAAATGGCTAAGCGTTGAACCTATTTCTTTCCTATAGAGTCCATAGAAACCAACCTATAGAGTCCATATAAATGAGTTTGTATAAATCTTATGTAAAGTCCGTAGATTTAAGCCTATAGAATTCATAGATTTTAGCCTACAGAGTTAGTAGATTTAAGTTCATAGAACTAGGGGAGTCCATAGAAATGAATCTATAGATTTCTTCCTATGAAGTCCATAGAAATGAGTCTATATATTCCTTCATATGAATTCCATAGAACAGAGTTCATAGAAGTGAGTCCTTAGAACTTATCCTACAGAGTCCATAGATTTAAGCCTATAGATTCCATAGATTCAAGCCTATAGAGTATATAAAACTTGAAAAAGCTTTGAAAATGGAGAATTTGAATGCCTAGAATAATTTTTGAGAAGGGGAGAGAGAATTTTGGTATGTTGGACTAAAATAGTTCAAAATAGTTCAAATGTTATCCCAAAAATGAGTGATATTTTTGGGCGATAACACACCATACTATAATAAAATAGGCACTCGATGATAAGCATCCATCATCAAAGAGAGAATATAGGGGCATAAATTCCTGAGTCCTTAAGAAATTAATGTAATTGGCTATCATGCCTAAAATTTATTGATGATAATTTTTAATTTACCTTGTGTGTATTTAATTTTTTAACTTCTTGGTTAAGGAAAACCAAGTATAAATACCCTTATAATTTAATTTTTAATGTTCTTTAGTTGTCTATTATCGATAGAGTCTATGTGAGTTAGTTACATTGTAACTTTGGAACTATGTAATCTTTAGGGATTACTTATCAATACGATAAATGAATATTGTGTTGAATTAATACTAATTTTTAGCTAACTATGGAGATAAATTTTTTAGTTATCATTTATTTTATTTATCTAACTTAAGGTTAATAGTTACCATTTATGCCATTTTTTTTCTTTTTGATCATTGCTCATTGAACATCTATGGAGATAGATATGGATTATATAATGATATTAATATTATGTATGTATTCAACCACCTATATCTATGTAATTGGATAAAGACTCTCTTTTTAAAGTTTTGGCTAACAAGGTCAACTTGGTTGACCTAGTACTATTATGGACAAAAATTCACTAGGTTACATGCTAGCTTAGCTAAGAGTTGATCTAGACCCTAAATGAATTTTAGCCATAAGAGTATATTGTCGACCGAGTCAACCTAATACTTTAGACTATTGAAAGGGGATTAAGATGAGGAAAAGAGGGATGAAAAGTAGTAAAATATTATAGGAGTGTTTTAGTCATATAAAATGTCAAAATTGGTAGCTTAAGTGTGGCTTATGACACCCAACACATAAGTCTTTCTTGCATGCTCTCATAACACTTTTAGACACCTTTTTTCTTATTCTTGGTCATCCTAATCTTTCTAAATGGTCATTCCACCTCAACCAGGTAGCATTTCCTAGGTCAATCCTATCCCTTAGGCCTCACACCTATAGGATAAGAGTGCCCAACTTGGACTATAGTGTTGAACCCTAGGGTGTCCTATTTTAGTGCTCTTATCTAATTGAATTTTGAGTTTCAATAGTTATTTGTTTCTAGTTCCTATCAATCATCTTGTTAGCTTAGCATGAATAAATTTAACCTATGACCAATATATATCTATAAAATCACATTAAAAGTTAATTTAAGAGGGGATTGATAAATATTACAGAGCAATAAAAAATATGATCAAAACCATAAAGTAATATTTCCCTATTCTTTATATACATCCATATAATACAATTACAAGCATATCCAAATCCTCACACTAGTCCTTAGCCACCTCAATCACACCCAGTTTATCATTTTTACATCTACATTACACTATTTCATAAATCACATTAAGTGGGAAAATTACATAAGGTTTGATCCCTCTTTAGAGTATTGGTATGTAGGTAGTGTGCCCACATAAGCGGTGTGGATACACATTCAGTGCATCTTACACACACTAACCCCCCTTTTATTTATCATGTTTTATTAAAGCATTATGAAGTCTATGATTTAATATTAAGTCAAATCTACAATTATTTCCATAGACTTTTAGTAGTCAAAATTTCATAGGTAGGCTCACATAGGGATAACAAACAAAACCCAAAAAACTCAAGTCATTGAGAACAATTTTAAAAAGAACATAAGAGGACAATAATGTTAGACCCTAATGTGTCCTATTTTGGTGGTCCTATCCATTCAAAAAATTAAATATATATCTTGATTTGTGACACTATCCTAATCTTTCACATCTAATATCAGACCCTATAATGACCATTTCAATTTATTTTAGGCTGTCTTATTTTCTCCATATTTATTGTTATTTTCAGAAAGTTTAAAAATAAAAATAAATTATAAAAATTAATGGTTAAATTATTAAAATATTATATAATGATTTACTATTTTATACCCTTAACTAAATTAGGAACAAGACTCTAATATTCCCAAAAAAGTTAAATCATTTAGTGAACTTGGCTTACTTCATTTGCACATAGAAACCCTAAAAACCCTAGAGAAAATTTCTTAATTTTTCCATAATTTTTACCTGCATATTTAAATAAGAAATTCACATTAATTTTTAAAATTCCTTCATAATTTTTAAAAATCATTTTCTTCCAAACCCTAGTTGCATATACTAGGTCCCTTTAAATCAGAATTTTTCTAATAAATTTTTTATCTTTTACTTGGATATTTAAATAAAAAATTCACATTAATTTTTAAAATTCCATAGTAATTTTTAAAAAATGCATTTTCTTACAAACCCTATTTGCATATACTCGGTCCATTTAAATTATATTTTTTCCAATAATTTTCTAATTTTTTTACCTGCAAATTTAAATCATAAATTCACATTAATTTTTAAAATTCCATAATAATTTAAAAAATTCATAATTTTTTTTTGAAACCCTAATTGTATATACTAGGTCCCATTGATTTTGAGGTATCTCCTAACATGATTGTGAGCTTCGTATCCTTTTTATGTATTTTTTAATTTTTAATTTTTAGTACTTTACATTTCTTATATTCAGTACTTTCCTTTCATAGCACTTTGCTTATTACAAATTATTATAAAAAATCAATCAATTTTCAATTTGTATTCCTACTTTAACAATGGCCCAATACATTGGTTTTGATGAAACTAATAAAAGATAACTTCAATAACTCTTAACTAAACACCCTAACATGCAAGATGATATGATCAATATACTACAAGAAGAGCAACAAAAAGTAAATAATGGTTAATCCTCTCAAACCACATAGCAACTAGTTGCAAATGACACTATTGGGGCAACTATGTCTTAACAATCCCCTATAGCATATAAACCTTCCTCTATGTCATTACCAGTTACAACTAGTACATCTTTATGTCTTGATTTGGTTACCTTTATGCAAGAGATAAAATATCTTTAATCCAAGGTGTTACATCTTGATCAAGGTGATTTTAAACTAACACATGGTTTAGATTTTTTTATTCTATTGTATACACCATTAGCATGTCATATTGCTTTGACACCCTTGCCACAAGGTTTTGTTCAACCCAAGCTCACTCTATATGATGTAAAGGTTGATCTAGAGACAAACTTGAGATATTTTCATGCAACATGTTTGGACTATGTGCCAAATGACTAGTTAATAACTAAATGATTTATTTGGACTCTAAAGGATTATACTTTACAATGGTTGTATATTCTAATGAATTAGTCAATCAATGCATTCAATCCTTTAGCTGACATGTTCTTGGCTCATTTCAACATTAACATTGGTGATAAGCTTTATTATGCCCAAGTTTCACAATAGAAATAAAGGTCAAATGAGCATCTCACATATTATGTTCTTCGATATAAGACTGTCTTGGCTAAGATGACTTACCCCATAAATGATCAAGAGTTACAAGATATCTCCAAATATAGTCTTCTACCATATTTTCATGAATCAATAATGTTGAAAATATTCTCTTCCTTTATTGAGTTATGTCATACACTAAAAAAAAGATAAGTCAAATTAATTTCAATGGGCAAACTCATGTATACAAGTATATCAGAACAAAAAAACAAGAGTAATAGAAAATTCCCATACAATGTTAAGGTTAATGATATAAAAAGTTAGAATCAACCTACAGTCAATACAACTTCAGATCTCCCTCAATGAATGCTTTTACTAGCATTTCATCAATGAACTTTTACCAATCTACTAATTTTTCTAGCTAGATTTTTACAATACCTTTTGGAATGTAATATCATATCTCTCTCTCTTATTAGGGAAGTTTATCCAATAAAACCTATTTCATGGGGATATGATTAGAATGCATTTTATGACTTCTGTAAGGCACTAAGACACACAAAAAATAGATACATTATTTTAAAACATAAGATGCAAGACCAGATAGGTTGAAATTTTATTGATCTTGGCACTCCAGTTAAGCCTCTATAGACAAAGCAAACACAAGACAAGGCTCTAAAATTTTTCTCAAATCCTTTCCCATAGCATTCTAAATAAGAGATAAGGCACACATCATGGGTTCACCATGCATACACTAGTACAAAAAGAGAAATATATGATTTAAAAAATTACTAACAACTTTATATAAATGAGCAAACATGATCATGTGACCATTATTAGTTTATTGTCAGTCATTTGTAACGTCACTAAATTAATGACTAAACTATTTATAGTCATTTATTGGTTATTTTGATTGATAAATTTGTTATTGTATTTAGTCATTGATTACTTTAATTTGATCACTTATTTAGGAATTTTTATTCACTGATATATTTAGTCATTGAATATTCTTAACTGGTCACTTATTTAGCTATTTTTATTCACTTATTTCTATCTATTGGTATTTTATTTAGTCATTATTTTTAAAAATTTGGTAATATATTTAGTAATTTTTATTCATGATAATTTCATTCATCATCATTGTGTACTCCTCATCACATTTTTTCTAAGTATTTTGACTCAAAAAAAATCAATATCACTCAAGGCATCCTCAATCCTTTAAGGCTCATTCTCATACAACAAATCCTGATAAGCTCTTTCACATGTCTAATCATTAATCATCCTACATTTTATTAAATATTGGGTGTGGGATTTGAAAGATTCCATATTTTTCAATTCAATTTTTAATGTTAATCCTTGGTGGTGGTAACTCACTTTGGTTTGGGTCTATTTTAAGTAGTGCAGCAATTGGATGAAGCTTTAACAGTAATGGGAGGAGAAAGATTCAGAACTGAGCCATTATCATGTGATGAAACTAAATAAAATGCTATGTTATAGAGTATATGTTATGAAGGTGGAATTTCTCATTTTATTTAATGTCTAAATGGATATGATGAGAACATCTCCATTCAGTTTGTTTTGAGCTAGAATGGTGATCATAAAGCTCAAGTTGAAGGTATAGAGTTTGTTGTTAGTGAGGAGTTGATTGCTAAAGCCATGGGTTTATTCTGTGAGGGTAAAGTATTGAAAAAACTAACCAAATTTAAAGACCCATAAGGGTTGAAAAAATTCTTCATTGAAGGAGAAGTGTCAGTGAAGTTGTAAGGATGATTTGATAGAGAGAACTTGTTTAACCTTTAGGATAAGGTATGTTTCACCATCATGAAATATTTTACCCTTGAATGTTATTTGAAGTACTTTTATCATTATCATTTCACTCTTTTGAATCACTTTCATCAGAATATATTGGTTAACTTCACCTTCTTCCTCCTATCATCCCTAGAGACTTTTGTTAAGTTTATAAAAAATTCCCTAGAAGAAAAGCCAGCTGCCTCTACCATTCCACTCCACCAAGGTCTTATCTTTAGGGTTTATCACTTTAACCTTGAATTATGTCCCTCTAAGCCTTTAAAAGCATAGGTATTAGATAGTTCCCATGATAATTAGCCTAATGATCACATTCCCTTGAGTGTCATATTTAGTTTTGTGGGTCCCCATGGTTCTCTACCCTTTTTCAAGAACCTTATTCCCCCCTCTTTAAACCTATCCCATAAGTCTGAAAGATTTTCCTCTCTTATGCTAGGCTCTAGTTATCCCTCACTAATAGTTGTGACTTCCAGATCCCCCGACACTTTTGACTTTGTGGCTATCGAAGGATTATAGGAGCTAAAAAATAACCCTTCCATTTTTGGCAATTAAAAGAGGAAACAAATTGTTCAAATCAATTCTGAGAAGATCATTTAGGGAAAGAGTAAGAACAAGAAAGTGGTGGGGGTAGAGCCTTAGAATTTGGATAGTGAAAAAGAGCACCTAGAGACCCATGTTCAATGTGAGGAGGCCATGGAGGAAGGGTCTAGTTTTAAATTTTAGAGATATATGAAAATAAAGTCAATGAATATAAGGAGATCTAAGAGATTAGTAGGGGAAAAATTTTCATTGGTAAATACTATGAATGATCCCTCTACCTTGAATGAGGGGGATGAAGTAGGTAAATTAAAAGGTAAACCCAATCTTGATAAATAATTAGAAAAGGAAGGAACTAGTTATTTTTAAGAACTAAATGACTCCACTTATGATTCTAATAAGGAGGATTTCATGGATACCAGTGAAGAGAAGAGCCAAATTGAAAGGGAGTTGAATAAAGTGAATGTTTTGCACTCCCTTTAAAATAAAATGAAGGTGCTAACCACTATTTTCTTGAAAGTTATCCACCATGTGGCTTCTCCCCTGATGATTCTATAAGACCTCTCAAAAGAAGATAAAGATATAAAAGAAAAAATTGCTAGTATGGATGAACATCTCAAGTTTGTCAAAGAAGATTGGAAAGATTTGATAAAAAATAAGTGTTTTTATTATTGTTAATCCCTAGTCTATTTATTATTTCCTACTTTGATTTTGTTTATCTGCTATTTTTTGGCTATTACTGGCCTTTAACCTATTTTGCCACCACTTGGGCTCTACACCCTCTTGGTAGACTTATAATATCAAAAACATATAATTGATGTAATTGCAAATTCTCACTTATTCAAAGAAGCATTTAGAAAACCTTCAATATTTATTACAAATGATGATTACAGACACCCATTACACTATTTTACTTGTTAGATTTTACAAATAGGGGTATATTTTTAGCTTCTATTGGATGCATAAGTAGTAGTAGTAGTATAGATATTTTAAATATATCTATCTAAAAAATGTGGAGATATGTCAAATTTTAGACTTCTATTTTAGATTTATCACATACCATACTAATTAAGACTCCATTAACTTCAATAATTTATAGCTGACAAGAGTATGACAATATTTAAGTCATAATATTAAGTACAAGAAAGGTAATTCTAATTAGGCTACAAATTGCTTAAGTCACCTCCAATTAAGTAATAAGAGTAACCTAATATAAGGCACAAGAAAAGTAGCTCCAATTACACTTGAAACTAATTATGTCACCTCTAATTACAACACTAACAACAACCTCGATTAATGTGGCCATGATACTTTTAAATGGCCCATGTTGTATGACAGTGATCCTTAATTTTATTCACAAACCACATAAAATATATAAATATTATTTTACTCAATATGTAGAGCATGACTATGATGAATCCATGAATATTGCTCATTAATCAAGATTTATAGCATTAGGGCATATACCTTACTCTAATTTGAAAATCAAGATGAATTAATAAATGTTTGGGTATTAGATACATGTGCCACAAAATGTATGACATAATGATGAGACTTCAAATCATATGACATAAAACATACAAAAACATAATCAATCATTCATTTGCACATAATGAAATAGCTATTAAGAAGGAAAAATACTAAAATTTTATTGAGAACAGGTGTTCTACAATAGATGCAAGATAGAAATATGTCTTTGCTTTGGAAAACATGTTAATACAAAGCGTGTTTCTTAGTAGTATGACTGAGAAAAATAAGTTACAATGCTTGTTTTTGCTTATACAAATCCAAAATAGACAAAAAACACTAATAATATCACTGAAAATTAACACATTTAGACTATTACATATATTAATGGGCTAAGTTATCTAACAACTAGTACATGATAAACATCAACTATGTCATTTTTTTAAATATTTTAGTGGCCACCGTGTGAAGGTCCCTTCTTTCTCTTTCAAATAGATAGATCCATCTATTTTGTCTCATAAGCAAGGGTTATGTTACTTGTGACCTTTAAAATATTTACATTTGCATCTCTTATACCTTTCAATCTGACTCCATGTACAATAGATAGTGAGTGAATCTATCCGATGCCCACAA
Source organism: Torreya grandis (assembly GCA_037957365.1). Classification (NCBI taxonomy): domain Eukaryota; kingdom Viridiplantae; phylum Streptophyta; class Pinopsida; order Cupressales; family Taxaceae; genus Torreya; species Torreya grandis. The sequence goes on along the minus strand of JARHVA010005232.1, from coordinate 238,934 downwards.
TAACACCATCAAATGGATCCAACACCTAGACTTTATCCCCTTCTTGGATTTTATCAATAAATGTCTATAAAAAAAAAAATAATACATATTATATTGAGATATAAAAAAATTTAAGCATGAATAATGACAAAACATTGGGACAAATAACTGATAATTATTATAATACCTCAAATAATTTAACTCAATTATGATGATTGTGGTGTACATTATTGTCTAATTCATCATGGTCACTATCGATATCAGTGTCTCTATTGACATCATGAAGGTGTTTTTGTTTTACTACTACTTTGATAAAATTGCTCTACATGTTGTTTAACCATCATGGAAAAAAATATACAAAGCTTTCAATAGTCAATTAAAGAATGCATGTTATAAATTTGTCCAAAAGAGCATTTTCTAGATCACTCCAACAATAAAGAAATTGGGTTGGATTCTCCTATGCTCATATTTCAATAATCTACATATTAAGAGTAATTTGTATATCAAATTTCAAAACAAGAAGAAATGAGATCAATAGAGCCTCTTACCTCAGTTGAATCCATGGATTTATTCTCATTCCATGCATAAATTATAAGGTTAACAGAGGCATCCAACTATGAAACTTGTTGATTGAGACCAAATATGAAACTCATTACCTTTTGGTACCTTTCATCTAATTTGATGCAATCTACAGAGGCTCCTACTAGGAATTTAATAGATGGTTATGAAATCTCTATTGATGAAATATATTTCCACTCTATACCACTCTTAGATTTACTAGGTCTATCTACTGCTTCCATATAATTGACAATATTTTTCCACCTACTTCTCTATTATTGTTTTCCACCTAAAATACAATGTCAATTTAAAGATATAATTAGTTAAATAAAAACTCAAAATAAATAACATAATGTAAATTGAACCGAAAAGTGATACACTTACTAAAAATTTGTCCATTTTGGCTTGTAACCCACCTTGGCCAAATCTATATCCAGCCCTCACATTATTTCTTGCTCTCTTGCATCTATTACTCTTTGCCAAATATTATTTAGAATGCATACTTTCTTTCAATTCCTCCCATTTTTAGGAGATAGAGTGGATTCTAACCTCTATTTTCCATTCATGATTATTTTTCTATAATTGTTCATCAAAATTCTCATCTTTTACTTGTAATATTTTCTAGAGATTTGTCCACTAGTAGTCTCAAAATCATTTTCCATTTTTTGTATAACATTTTCCATAGTTCATGGATCATGCTTTCCAAAAACTTATTTACAAATATCTAAATGGGCCTTACATCTTACACCCAACTTAGAGGCCCACTTTGCAGCATTTGGCCCAATGGGTTCACCATCTCTCGATACCTCAACCAAGAATGGCTTCTTTCCTTATAATTTTATTTATTTTGCATTCCTCCTTATAGATATATACAAATATTGACTCAATATTTGTCATTTCATAAATTCATACACATGTTCTATGAAACCACCACCAATATTTAAGGTTGATCCACTAGTTCCATCAAAAGTTATAGATGCAACAGATGCACTCTGAGGCACAACAGATGTACGTAGTCTCTCTTCATGACTTTCATTAACCAAAACTTCATGATCCTTGGCCACATAAAGTGTGGAATGATTAGGTAGATAAGTACCAATATCCACGTATTTCACTTCAAACACATCCTTTAATGTTGAATAAATCATCTATAGACCTGTTGTTCCTTTGATCTAATTTTTTTCTATAATATCTCTTATACTTTGTGCTAGGATATCATCATGATGTTGCACATCACCATGTGCTATTTCAAGCTTCACGTCACCATGTTTTATATTAGGCTACACATCACCATTTTTTATATCAATTTTCACAACATCATATGCTATATCAAACTACACATCATCACAACTATTATTCTCACTAACTACATTTGTTGAATCACAAATACATTGGCTTCTATGAGATGGCGACACTGCATCTTTTCTTTCCTTTTATTTTTTCTCTACATTTTTTTTCACTCTTTTTCTTGCATATAAAACAAAAATTTATATCATATTATGTCTTATATACATAAAGGTTTTGACTATAAAATTTCATTAAACACTATTAAACAAATAATATACTACTTAGTGGATTTATAACTTGCTTATTTGTTAAACTAAGACATGATAAATATTCATTATTCTTGGACACTTTTTCTCTATAAAAGAACTCATAATCTATTAATGAAATTTCAGCATTATGGTAACTATCATTAACTAATTTCCACCTTACAGTCATCCTTTTCCTCATTTCTTGAAGTCCAAATAAACAACAATGTATAAATCAACAACTTGAATTAGTAAAACTTTATTGAGTTCATAGGTTGATAATTGTTGACTTTCCAATCCACTAATAAATAAAAATGGAAACTTTAAAAATAATTTTGTTTATAGATTATAAATAATTTATAGTCAAAAGCCAATAAGATGTTTACAATTACGTGTATCAGATTATCAATATGACTATCCCTTGTTTCAAATAGATATTGACAGTTATGAATCCTAATCACTCATGTTTACATCTACTTGATTTTATTCATCATCATCATCATCTATCACATGTAATACATTATCTCTCCTAATATATTCATTGGTAATTAAAGTATCTTCTTTAAACATTCCATCATCATCTTCATCCACTTTTTGAATGTTTCTTGTAAATTAACATATTGCCTATCATGCATTATATCGACAACTTCCATGAATTTTCATTTCAAATGAGAATTTGTTTGAATGACATAAGATCATCTTGGGAATATTACATTATCAATTAGAAATTATTGGTTCACTTTAAGAGGGGAAATATATGGCTCATCTGTCTTTGATAAAAATTGTCATGTATTTGTACGTATAAATCCATACTCATCAAATTGTAATGTGGATGGTTGGATTCACTTACATTTTAATAATATAGGACTATTTTCACCAAAATCCACTTGAATAATTTCTTGGATGAATCCAACATAAAATTTCTTCTTAGTTTCATGACGAAATTTAGTATGAATAACATAACCATAATTTATCTTTCCTTTGTCATTTTCTTCAATTCTTAAATGACTACCATAGGCCCAAATTCCACTAAAATGTATAGCCCATAAATTTGGATATCATGAAATATCACTTTCCTCCATTTTTATATCTTGACCTTCTTCTTTTTCATCATGTACTACATTAGCAATCTATTCTTCAAATTTTGGAGAAGAACTATCTCTAATCAAGTCATGACACTTGTGCTTTTGAGGTTGATGTTGCATCCAAGCTTGATTATCTTCTTCATACTTTATACATATAATATTAACATATAAATAGTAAGATTAATAATATAAATGTGTAAATGCAATTAAGTAAATAAATTATTATGTAAATTTTATTTACCCACGCCACTTATCAAATGAACATGTGTTTTGAAGAATATAGGAATGTATTGCACTTATTTCTTGATGTGATAGATTGAAGTGACATCTATTTCCTTCTAATACTTCGCTTGTAACTCTGTCATCTTCATCATCATCCCATACATGTTTATTGACATTTTAAAAATTTTCATATATTCTGTGCAAAATCCCATGGTCTCTTGCATTGAATATCCCTCAGAAATGTTGCCTTCTGGTTTTTCCCTAGTTCAAACATTTTTTTTCAAAATACTTCATATATCATTATATAAGATACATCCATCTCATTCTTACTCTGCCACAATTCTCTAGTTCATATTATATATGTATCAAATTATGAATATAAATTTTAAATATTGTTGATGGAAATTCTTATTCCAATAGACAAAGGAGTTCAACAAACTCCTTCCTCAAAATATCAAAGTTTGAAGGATATAATACATGTAAACTCATTCTCTTTAATATTAGGCCCAGCCTTATAATTTCCAATCTTGGCCCCTTTTTTAAACATGATATATTTACCACAATAGGTAAATGTTCTCATTTATGACATGATAGTCATGGGTATTCAAGCCTCTTAAGCCAATAATGCCAGTTTGGCTTCTAATACTACTACTTGTATATCTAGTGGGAAAGTGAGTCTGGGACATCAACTATAAGAATTGTGCACATTGTTATTTTGTCTAGACACAAGGAGCACTAGGTTTTCTATATTTTTCATAACCACATTTTTCAAACCAAATATTTTGATGAATCTTTTATTATTGAAAGTCTTCACAAATTAAATAGTATCCAAATCATGAAAAAGATTTTTTATAATACCATAGGCTATATTTTTCTTAGTATACATAAAGTCAACAGTATGCCTAATGGATATATCCTTAAAGTATGGCAATTTATAGAATATGCTCAACCATTTTACATCACTTTCATTACATAGATCATATCTACTACCAATAATGCCATCATTTTTAATAAATGACATTATTTTTTGTCCATTTTCAATAATGTAATCACTTGTTGTTAGAAATGGTACTTCATGAATCTATTCTTGACCATTGAAACATGTTTTTTGTCAATAATATGGATGATCTATTTTAAGGTAACTATGATGTCCATAATAAATACACTTATGCAAACTTACTGAGTGCCTCACAAAATCCTTAAATTTACAAGCATGACTTCTATGGTATCCATGAACATTGAGACTAGATAATGTGCCATATGTAGGAAGATCTTAAATTAAAAAAAATAAGGAAGATATTAAAGTGAATTTGATTGAATGACCATCCCTTAAATATTGAATTTATTCAATTCCTTTCCACAATTCCATTAGCTCATCATATAATGGCTTTAGATAAGCATCGATTGTATCTGATGTCCCACTTTTCTTTCCTGGTACAATCAATGATACCAGTAAGAAAAATGGTTTAGTTGTTAACCATGGAGGCAAGATATAATTTGTTAAAAGCAATGGCCAAGTTGACCATTTATTACTTTGACCTAAGAATGGGTTCACCCCATATAGATATAAACCTAAACTTATATTACAAGGATCTTGAGAAAAATTAAGCCATTTGTTATCAAATTTCATCTGTCTTAAAATCAATCACATGTCATTTTCCATCAGTACTCTTATTTTGGGCATGCCATTGCATAAGTTCAGTAATGTCTCTGCACCTATATAGTTAGAGTAATCTTAGGATTATCAAAAAGTGGTGAAGAACCTTTCTAGTAACCACAAATGATTTCAACCATTGTCTATACCTCACTTCATGACATTTCAGACATTCACTCTCACTTGCAAGATTATTGAAAAACAATACACAACCATTCACACATGTGTGGATGTTTTCATACCCTAAGCCTATTTTAGTGATTTTCTTTTTATGTGGAGTTGGGTGGTAACAATGAACTTAATAATGACAATAATTGATCTACACTCTCATTTGTCCAACTAAACACCACTTTCAAGTTAAGAATTTGAAGGATTATTTTCAAATGACTTAACTTTTAATTAGCATACATAGGCTTTAAATCATCCTCCCTCAACATGGCCCAATCATCATTTAGACCCTCATTAAAAATTCTATCAACTTCAAACCCTTCATCTAACATTGCTACCTCTTCATCTATGTTTGGTGCCACTTCATCTATGTTTGTTGCCTCTTAATCTCTCACACCCTACAATTATATAATTTCTTCATAATAATTGTAATCCTAAAGGCTTATACCACTATTCCAATATCTTAATATATGTTGATAAATCAGATTTCTTTTTCTCACCTTTCCACGAAGATAGTCATTACATGGACATGGATATTTGTCCATGTCCCTCTCATTATCTACTCTCTCATAAAATGCATGGTATTGATACATAGTCAACATTATACATTGATCCATCTTTAATTTTCTACACATATCAACAAAAATATTTTGGGAAAAAAATTGGCAAACCAAAAGTTCAAGATTTTTTTTTAAAATAATGGGAAAAATTATATTTTGTAAAAAATGTAAATAATTGTAGACTAAGAGACAAAAACTATTTTTTTATTTAATTGAAAGGCATTTATATAGAAATATAGTTATATAAAACAAATAAAATAGAGATTTTAACTAATGAATTGTAAAATATAGTTTTTTTTAGTTTATATTCAAATTGTTGATTATATTGCATTACACATATTTCAAAATCAAAGCATTAATTCACATTAGATAACTATAACTAGATGTTGATAGATGACAAATTTTCAATTATAATATAGTTTTTACAAATTCAACCTAAGAATTTATGAAATTACTTCACATTGCATAAGTAATAACTAGGAGCAATAGATAATTACATTTGCTTGTCATGGCATTCCATGAGACCACATTTCTTTGAGGCATTTTTTCAAATAGTTCATTGCCTTTTCTATGCTATCACATTTTTCATATATTCCTACCAAATAATTTTATCAAATAGTTTAATTCCTTGTTTCTATGGTTAAAATCCTAAAAAAAGTACTTTCAAACAAGCTATGGATGCTTGAAAAAAATCTATCAAATCATAATAGTAAGTAATAACATAGACAAGGTAGTGAACTGGATGAGAAAATGCCTCAAAGAAATGTGGTTTAATGGTGATGGAATGCCATGATAATCCTTAGTAATTCACTTGTCATGGCATTCATCATGGCATTCCATCACCATGAGACTACATTTCTTTGAGGCATTTTTTCCAAAATTCATAAAATTCATTCTAGGAGTCCATATTTCTTTTAAAATTGTTCAAAGAGTCATTCATAAGCATCTCATATCATGTCTATGTGAAATACATTTGTATTTTGATCATTGATGTGTTTCTTATCTCTTATCATATCCCCATAGTATATTCAAATAGCTTTGGCATGTGTATAAGAACCAAAACAAGTGAAAAGATAGTTACCATTTCTTTAAAACATGCATGAACTTCACTTTTAGTGTTATGATATATAGAGTTGGGTTACCACAGCCCTACAATATCTTAGATAAGGTGTTACGGGCTAACATTAAGCAGTAATAGTTATATAAAGTATGTCCCACACTCTCACCATAGTTAAATCCAATGATTGTGATGATATGATAAGTTGTAAAGGGATGCCAAAGGATCCCATGGTCCCATGATGGTTAGCTCAAAGGTTGGTGGTAATGTAATATAAGGTATAAGGGGTAACATGTATCCTACCATCCCACCATTTATAATACATGAGACACATTTTTTATTATTTCATTATTCTCATCAATTTTATTATTCTATCACACAATGTCTCACTTTAAAAGGGTCAGTCAATGGACATTAGCCACCCAAACCCTAATATACATAGAGATATTAAATCTCTAGAGTTTGCATTCTATATTTTCCATAAATTTCCTTGATACTCTAGGTCAAAAATTTAACTATAAAAGGTACATATCAATCATAGTGAATGAATTATATATTCAAGAACCCTAATAGGATAATTTTAACACATACCATAGCCCCACAATAGATCAAATAAGGTCTTATGGGATAGAGATAAGTAGTAATATTTATATAAAGTATATATTGTGCTCCCACCATAGTTAAATATAATGCTTGTGGTGATATGGTAAATAGTGAAGGGTTATCAAAATATCCCATGGTCTCTTGATGGTCAAATCAAAGGTTAAAAGTAACATTATATGAGGTATAAGGGGTAACATGTATCCCACCATCATGTGATGACATGTATCAAGGCTTGTTGGGTGGTGATAAGTGGTGAAAGATGTGGTATAACCATCTAGAAGCTCCTAAAGTCCCATGATAGATGTAAATAGGTCTTCCAATGATGTGGTAAAGTGTTGAATGTTGAAATGACTATATCACTACCCATAATGGTTATCATTGATGCCTATAATTAAATTACCTACCCAACCATTAGATTCAACCAGATCAATAGTTTGTGTTTGAAATATTTGAATGTTGAGATTTGTCGATTTCATGGCATGAACCAGAGTAATGGTGAAATGACTAGATTCATAGTAGAATAAAATTTGGAATTACTTTATATTTCATCATTTAAGCAAATTTAGTGGTAATTGTAGATGGATAATTCAAGATTTGTGTCTGAACTTTGACCATCTTTGATTCAATTATGTTTGACTCATCAATCTCTTCATAAAAGTTGGTACTTAGTATATGCTTTGTTTTTAACTAGTTTGGTAGAGTAAGTGACTATCAAAACCCTAATTCAAACTATGGCACCTAAGAAATTTAAATCTACAAGTAAGAGTAATGAACCCCCTATTCCCAATTAGCGGCCCCTTCGATAGTTTTTGTTAGACATTTTACCAAATTTAGTTGACAAAGGGTATAAGAAACTATTCAAGGATGTAGTAGTGGAGTGTTGGGATGCTAGATTCCTTATCTCAAGATGGAACCTTTTTGGTATTTTTTTGAAAATCAAGATCGATAAGGACTAGTTACATACCCATGAAATTTGAATTTGGATAATCTTGTGGTGCCAAATGTATTAATTTATGTGGATTTGATCAGGATATTAGCACAACACTATCATCTAGCCACCAAAATTATCAAGTTGCCAGATGGGTTACCATTAGTGGTTGTCGACAGAAATGCAATCATTGATTGCTTAATGCTCAATAAGAAATCCCTCATAAAATTTGACTTGAATAAGAGTGAGCAAGAATGTTCCAATATGATAAATACACATATGAGTGATGAGTTTCCCATGTACATGAGGAAAGTGGCCAATAATAGAAGGATTTCAATCCCATCCACTGCAATTGAGCCTTTTCCAATTGATGACTTTGTTGTGTATTTAAAAATAAATATTTTGCTTTATGTCAAGCGATAAGAATTGATGCCTAAGATAGAATCCTAATTGGCATGATGATGATGGCCATGAGAATACATAGCCTAGAGTTTAATGTTGAGTATGGTTTTGTATCATTAACTGAATAGAAATTACATGACAGATTTTTGTAAATAAGGGAGAACAAGACACCTATGGAGTTCAAATATTATTCTTTGTTGTGTCAATTAATATTATATTAGACAAAAGGAATTAGCCCAAAAGGATGGAATTGGGCATGATTGATCAAAAGGGATAGGTATTACCTACACAGTGATGGTGTTACAAATGGGACACTCATTGTTATAATAGTAACTATTTTGTGTTCCATGATGATTTCTTAGTCATAATAATGAATTCCTTCAGTAGATTTTTTCCTAGATTGACCAAAGAGGTTAGACAAATGTTGAGGCCTCTTGCTCATAGGCCAAAACATGGTTACAAACATAACTTTTCTGATTGGTATTCATTGCCTTACCATACCATAATTAGAGTATATGGGTGTACTTAGCCGCCCCTTGTGTTGCCAAAATTTGTGCCAAACATTATTGCTTTTCTTGAATTCATGTGGTAAATGCTCCTGATGGAGAAAGACGTGATGAAACAACAAAATAATGGCACATTTACTCTAGATTGATTGTGTTTGGTGAATGGTACATTGGTTTAGATACTTGGAGGAGTTAAAAGCCTATTTGAAGGCTAAATTTTCTTTGAAATTTGGGACAAAAAGGGTTTATGATCTAGAGGGTCAAATGAAATTTGTTAGACAATTCATCCTTACTAGGATGGGGACATCTCATCAAATCAATTTTGATGAGGATGTGATTATAAATTATGTCACTTTTCAAGAGTATATAATAGGAAAATAAAATGGGAAACTTTGAAGAAGATTGAGGATGATAAAAGAAAATAAAAACATAATTTTTGAGGATTTTATGTTGAAGAGAAGGACCCTTTAGAAAGAATAGATTTGATAATTGATAATTTAAAAAATATATATGGCAAGTCTAAGAATAAACCAAAAAAGGCTACCAACCTCCCTATCAAAAATATAGTAGGAGTTGTGATTCAAGAACCTTGTCTAGATGTAATATCAGTACAAGATCTAGCTATTCCTAGTTCACCACCTACTAAAAGGTAAAAGATTGATGATGTTTCTCCACTGGTTCCATATGAAATTACTAAAGGAGTTGGTGACTCTATGAAGGTCCCTATGATTTTGAGGCATATGAGAGAGGAAATAGAATTTGATCAACACCTTGTTGGTCAAGAAATAGAAGCACATAAACTAGAAGCAAGAATGGATGAGCAGGCACAAGGTGAGCCTGAACTACAAGAAGATGAAAGGGTTTTGGTTTCTATGAGTTTCATCAAGGATGATGATTTCATCAATAACCCAGAATTCAAAAAAAAAGGCTCAAAATTAAGATGATTTTTTTTAATAAAAGGTGGAAATAAATAAAATGGGTGCTGATGAATCTCAACATGGTCAAATTGTGACACAAAATTTTAAGGATTTGAAATTTGATAAAATAAATGTCAACCCTATTAAGGCTATACCAATGGTATTAAAGAGTAATATGCTAACCATATCTAGCCTTGAATTGAATAAAATGTTTTTGTTAGACCAAGTGAGAAATCAAGATCACCCCGTGATGGTTTTTGAGTTTGATTATGAGGATGGTGTCACTAGTTATGGGTTTAACCCAATGATAGTGACTCTTGACATATGGGCTAGATAGAAGAAAACCAACAAGCCAAGATTACTTGATGTATTTTAGGAGTTGAGGGGAGCAACTATGGTGAAAACATTTTAGAATACGTCAATGCTTGAAGTTGGTACCCTTACTATGCACTCTGTAATGTTCACACAAGTTGTTGTAAAGAAAATGGAACAAAGATTGCGTGACTATGAAAAAACTCAAATGGAGATGAATGATGAAATGAATAGGTATTATTTGGAAAATGTCTAAGTAAATCATAAGTGAAAGGGTGGTGATTTCCAAAGCCAATCAATTGTGCCATACCAAGACCCTATGCCACAAATAACCATTGATAGTATATTCCTAGCTGGTGAATTGAATGCATTAAAGTTGAAGTTGGAGAAATAAATTCAAGATTTGAAAAATAAAAATGAGAAGATAAAGGATGAGTCGAAATTGAAAATTCTTGATGTGTTTGAGAATATTTTGGAATATAGACTAAAATTAGTTATTGACAAGTTGGGAGATGTGAATGAATGTTATTCTTCTTTGTCTTAGGTCATTGATCAGTTGAATGTCAATCTTTCTATTTTGGATCCAATATACAAAAAATGGTAACTTGCACACATTACATTACAAACCTTATGAAAAGTTCTACAAAGAGATCTAGGTGTCCCAACCTTACTCAAGCCAACAAAGAAGATAGTGAAAATGATCTTGGATGATTTTCAATGTGAATGGTGAGAGGCAAAAAATACAAGCAAATATTGATTATTTTTCTACCTTCAAACACCAATTTATTCCTTCCATTTTGAAAAAGGATAAAAATATCAAAGGTTTTGATGCATGGAAAAGTGAATATGGTCAAATGGTTTTTCAATTCATTGATTTCTTGAAAAAAGATCAAAAAATAAATATCTTAGTTTCCATATCATTTTGGATAGAGTAATTTCTCTAGATGTTGAATATGCAAATTTCATCATTGATGTCAAAATGTTGCTAGACCATAGATGGAAAGATCACCAGGCCAACATGATCCAGATCAAAGAATATATGTGGCCTAGTTATTGTATAGTGTACCAATGGGAGAATAAATATTTGAAAATTGAAGAATAAGCAGGCCAAGTATGCATAGGAGTAATGAGCATCAACATAGAACTAACAAATCTTATACATCCTCATATCTTATCTTTTCCTTATTTTTATGCTTTCCAATATGTATTCAAAATATATTTGTTGTTGTTTTTAAGACTTGTCAAAAATTATATGTTGTAATAAGTCATATTAAGGGGTGGGTATATGAAAAGTCATTTTTTGGAGTGTTGAAGGTCTAAATCTTGTAGCTTTCTTCACCCTTATAAGAAGGAAAATAAGACTTTGGGAAAGCTCTCTAAGAATTTTTAGCTTCCCTTGGGATAAATTTTTGGAATGAATATAAAACCCATAGGGTTTTTTATAACAAAATGACTTTTTAATCAATACTAATAATTTTTGTAGTAGAATGGAATTAATATAAACTCCCCATCTGTAATAATTTTTTGAATCAATACTAATGAATAAATAGTCCCCTAAACTCTAAACTTCATGTATGGTTCTGGTACTTAGTTTCCTATGTAACTGCTCTAAGTTGCCAATTAGAAAGCTATAGATTTTGTGTTTAATGTAATGAGGGTCTTGAATTACCTTTGAATTCACTATAGATGGCATCCCCAAATCTGACTTCACTATAGAGGGCCTCACTGACTTTAAATTCTTTGCATAAAACTATGAATTCCTTTCCTACCTTTTTAGAAGTCTCCAAGTCCTCTCCATAAAAGCTTTATTGCCCATTCAATTTGTTGATCTAACCCAAAATGCCTCAGTGTCAGGCTAATTACCATCTAATGAAATGAGGAAATATTCAATGAACACACTCTTAATAGAAATATTTTTTTAAGTTTCATCTAATTTTTATTTGCACGAGTAACTATTTAGTAATTTTTATTTCTATGATTAAATATTTTTTAGTCAATGACCAAATTAGTCATTTATTTACTCATTTATAGCTAAGTTTTAAAAAATTAGTAGAATTTAGACAATTTTAGCTGTTGTGACTAATTTTTTTTGTCATGTAGTTATTTATTTGCCAAATTCTACTAGTGATATCATCCACATCCACCACTAGATACATATAGGGCACCTTCAGTTGAGTCATATCCTTTGAGCAACATGATCGATGTGTATAATTATAGAGTTCTAGCTAGACATTTGATCTCCTTATTAGAGTAGGAGATAGTTGAGGTTGGTTCAGACTATCATGTACACTTTATTAGATCTTACATTGATAATCATCCTATTCATAGTGCTCTCATAGGTAATGGATCCAACATGAATATGTACACTATGACGTTATTGTAGCATTTGGGATATTTAGAGTAGGATATTACCCTGATGGATATAATTATCATTACATTTAGTGGGCACATATAGAGTTCATTGGGTGATATTTTACATATTTTAGAGGTTGGTCCAAGACATGTGGCCATACCATTTACTATTATTCTCATTTTAATAGTTTTTGATATGTTGTTTAGTCAACCATGGATTTATAAACTTTGAGTAGTACCTTCTATAGTCCATAGATGCATGAAATTCATTCATGATAATCAAGTTGTTATAGTTGGTGGAGTTATTTATGATTTATCACTCCCAACTTTAGAGCCATCTTCTACTTTATAGTCATCATTTTTATCTTCTCCAAAAGTTCTATTTATTCTTCTAGTTCAAATTCAAACACATTCAAGCCCTTCCTTGCAAAGACAAAGAGTTTATACACTTCCATAGAGGCCTCCTTTAGGGAAACCACAATTTCAAGACTCTAGAAAGTTTCCATTTATAATATTCACACCATTGACAATATCATTGAGGTCTCATACCTCTACACATAGAGCACATATTCAGAGGGATTATCCTACCACCAAATGGGTCCTTAAGAACCCTATAGTTGCATCTTCTTCTTAGAGTTACAAGGGGCCCCCACAATTGGTTTCTACTTTAGATATTTTAGACCATTTATAGCATACACAAATTTCATAGTTATAGTCTTAGCCTCTCTATTGTGCTTCATGATCATGCATGATCCCTCTTCTTGATACATGGCACCATGATAGGGAGTTTTTCATGAGACTCATCGGTTAGTATCATTTCTTCTCAGTATTTCTTGTAATATTCTCCTCATGATTACTTGTACATATATTATTCTATAAACTCTAAAAACATTGAAATAACTAAAAATACCAAAAGCAATACAAAATTTCAAAATACAAAAACATTCAAATAATTCAAAAACACAAAAACATTTCAATTATATACATTATCCATGCTCTACATTTATACTACCATTATAGACCTACATTTTCTATTCTATGATATTGTTTATCAATTTATCTACATTACCATGCTTCACTTGATCTTCTTTGAGTATGTACAGTTACTTCTAGATCCTTGATTGATTTACTCTATTCATTGAGGGGGCATATTATTTTATACATTTGACACACATATCAATATATCTACCCACTGGTGGAATCTTCTACATGACTTCACCATCCAAGTTATGTCATTCCTACACCACACAGTCTAGTTATCATGATGATGTACATTACTTCTTAGCTTACCAAGATTATTCTATCAACACTTACTAATATATAGCTCTTGTATATTTCTTAGTGTATACCTAGTCTTGTAATACATGGATTGCATACTTTCACTTTTATATTTGATTATTTAGATGCAATTTTATTTCTATTATTTACTTGCTTTCCTTTCTTTCTTTGCATAGCTAGATATGATTGCATTTCTCAGTTCCTATTTTATTTCTTATGTGTGCCTTAGTACATTTACCCATGTCCTTTGCTTGTACTCTTCTATGTGCCAGTGGCCCTTTTTACAACCTTGTTTCACTTGTATGTGTACGTATAATTTGAACATTCCTTGTAATCTTACTTTCCATTTTGAGTGACATGTGCCCATGTCCCTTTTTTCATGGCCCCTTTGCCAATTTTATATGCTTCTTACTTCTTTCCTTGTGTGCTTGTTTGGTTCTCAACTATTTTTAATGACATGATCCACATCATGCATTCTCTTGCTTTATTAGATGCCATGATGGACATCATGTTCCATCCCTCCTTGACAACTAACAACTAACCAAACCTCTAGTTCTAATTTAGTATACTACATATGTTATTACATTGTTATATCTATCTAGGCATACCTCTATTGATCTAAAAATTTACATTACAAACTATGCAATATCTTGAGATATATTTTTCATTATCTTTGTTATATCATGTATTTTCATAGCTTAACACACTTACAAAGCTCTTTCTTTTGAGGATAGTCATTGCAGGGTCTTCATTCCTACCCTTAGAATAGGGGGAAACAAATAACGGTTTTATCATAGAGATGAGAGCCTCTAAATTATCAAAAATAAGTTTTTAAAATACTTAAAATAATATTCTAACTTCAAAATAGGTAGAATAGACTAGATATATAGTGATAATTATATAAAAGTCTTTAGAATTAGCATACGATAAGAGTGCCAAGTTTGGACTATAGTGCTAAAGAATAGGGTGTCTTGTTTTGGTGTTTTTTTCCAAATATGAAAAAAATATAGTTTTTAGAAATAAACATAAAGGTAAGACCAATTATAGTTTTATCAGTGATAGTCTAGTTCATAATATATAGTTTCAATATAGTTTTTCTCTAAGAATCTAGATATAGGGAGCATCGTGTGAGGTATGATGGCTCTCACTTCTAATTTTAGATTGGGAAATTGGTATAACTTATTTTATATTTGAGTTTAATATATTACCTAGGTATTATCAACTGTCATGTGACTTATTTCATCTATAGATGGTTGGCATCATTCTTGACTAGCTTCCAGATAAACCTATTGCCTAGTTTTGAAGTGGCTTTTATATAAGCCTAATCTCTACCTTTTATAATTGGCTAAGAGTGGCCTAGTTTACAACACATAGTTATATATACATGCTAAATTATCACATTTTATAACATTTATGGGCCTTAGGAGCCATTTCATACAACACACATTTCATACTAGTATTAGTTCATAGCTTCATTTCATGGGGTAATGATGGAGCCAAAGGATTAGCTAGCCTTTGTATTCTTAAACCACCTACTCATAGGCACATATTAAAAACATCAATTAACATATGCATGATCACATAACTTCACTTAGATGCTGATGATGGATCCAAAGGTCCAGCCTTTGTATTCTTGATCCACTCTTTGAGAATTGAGCACTCAACTTTGTTCATGACATTAATTTTGGTAAAAAATCATTTAATACATACTAAGCATCACAATAGGTTTTATATTAGGTTTTGCACCCAGTGAGGTGTATTCATTCCTTTCTCTTCCTCTCTCTATTATCCAAATTTTTGTATATTCTTATTTTAGCCATAATGTGCCTAGTAAGAACTGATTTACTCCTTATTTTATTTTATAGATTCAAACTTCACAAAAATTCTCTCTATGCTCACCTAACATCACATATATTCATGGACTTCACCCTTGTAGGTTACTTTAGGTATGATTTCTACTTTTCTTTTATCTTAGTATTTGACTTTGCTACATCACTAGAATAAAGGGAAGGGAATATAGTCATATAAAATGTCAAAACTAGTAGCTTGAGTGTGGTTTATGACACCCAACCCATAAGTATTTCTTACATGCTCTCATGACCCTTATAGACTCATTTTTTCTTATTCCCAATCCTTTTGAGATTTATAAATGGTCATTCCACCTCAGCCAAGTAGCATTTCCTAGGCTTATCTTATTTCCCTAGGTCCCACACCTATAGGATAGGAGCACCCAACTTGGACTATAGCACTAGACCCTAAGGTGTCATATTTTGGCACTCTTATCCAATTGCATTTTTATCTCCAATGGTTAGTTATTTTTTATTCATATCCTTTATCCTTCCAACCTAACATGAATATATTTGACCCATGAGTATTAAATCTCTATAAAATCCCATTCAAATTTTATTTAGGAGGGAGTTGGAAAATATTACAAATCAAGCAAGAATATAAGAAAAACCACTAAGACAAATCTACCTATTCTCTACATACAACCATCCAATACAATTATAAGCATATTAAATTCCTCACACCGGTCTCTATCCACCTCAAACACACCTAATTTAGCATTTTTACATCTAGATTACCACTATTTCAAAAAGCACATTAAGTGGGAGAACTACATATGGATTTATCCTTCTTTGAAGTATTATTATGTACATAGTGTGCCCACATAAGGGGTGTGGATACACATTAAGTTCATATTACACACACTATCCCCCATTTCTTTCTCAAGTTTTATAAAAGCATAATGAAGTCTAGGGTTCCAAGATTAAATTATCTCTACAAGGAGTTCTATAGGATTTCAATCGTTATTTTTTTATATGTAGGCTCATACAAGGATAATGAACAAAACCCAAAAAACTTAGCTCTCTATGAAGAGTTTGGATAATAGCCACAGAAGAGGACAATAGTGTCAGACCCTAAGGTCTCCTATTTTGGATGTCCTATCCTTCCATAAAATGAAAGCTAGATATTGATTTGTGATATTATCCTAGTCTTACACAACCAATATCAGACATTGTAATATCCATTTTAATTCATTTTAAGTTGTCTTATTTTATCCATATTTATTGATATTTATAAAAAGGTTAAAATACAAATTAATTATATAATCAGTGGTTAAATTATTACTATATTATTTACTCCTTTAATATTCCAAACCCTTAGCTAAATTAGGAATACAACTCCATTATTCCCAAAAAATTTAAATCAAGTTTTAAAAAGAGGAATAATAGCTTAGGAAATGGTTATCAAGAGCTGGTTGTATTATTAATAAGTGGCAATAAGGGACAAAAATCTTGAAAGGCACCAATGGTTTGACAACCCCTTTCTCGATGTATCCCTTAAGGTGTGAACTCAGAGATTAAGTCATTATGGGTTATTACAAGATATACATCATTAGTATTTGATAAAAGTTGAAAATATTATGTATATACATATTCCCCACTCAAAGCTCATCACATGTCACTTGGCTACAATAGGGGATGGTGCTTCGAGGAAGAACATAGTAACACATAATGTTGATGCTAAAAAAAAGTTTACAATATTTTAAATTAGAAATAATTGAAATTTAAATGACTAAAAGGTAAACAAGTAAAGAGTAAAAGTAATATGTACCTCAACATACCTTTATCACTGGATAGTTGTTTGTTGTGTTTGTAGTTTTGATTGTGGAAGGTGTAGAGACTACTTTTGAAAAATCAAATAATACAAAACTAAAGATAAAAAATAAACAAATACAAGAAATCCAATATAACTGGTATTATATGGATGGGACGTACATGGAAATTTGTCAAGATGGGGTGACAAGTGCTATGTTAGACTAAATGACTAAGTCAAAATTTAGATTAAATCAGGTAACTACAAATCCAAGGCTACTAAAGACTAAAAAACACAAAAAAACACAAACAAATAAACACTAAGTATGAAAGGCAAACTCACCAAGCAAACCAAGGATATATGTCAAAAAAATGGGAATCAAACATCGATGTGAAAGTAGTAACAATCCTTAAACAAATATGGACAATGATGAGTGAGAAGTAACAATCCTTACTCAATCTTAAATGGAAAAGGGTATAAGAAAGGGAAAACAACATTGGTGAGTGAGAAGTAACAAACCAAAATCACTCAAGAATGTGAAAAGAATATGAAAGTAGAAATGGACTCAGATATCCACAAAAAGAGTAGCACAACAATGATAAATGGTAAAATAAATCAAGGCATATCAAAAAATGTAAATTCATGGTGTAAATAAAGTAATCCATAGTGTCTCAAATATTTTGTTTTGCTTTAAGGGTAGATAAAAATGAAAAAAATAGTACTAACATGTTTTTAAAATGTGAAAAATAAAGTAGAGATGTGGGAAAAAAGATTTAGAATCACAATTTGCTTGTCAAGGGGGGAAATGAAATGGGTGGAGGGGAAAATGAAATAAAAACCAAGGTAGAGAGAACTCTTTATCGAAGTCAGGCTATATGCATGAAAATTAAAATGGACCTACCTTCCCATAAATGTGTTCCCCATTCTTCAGGACCCATTATAGAGCCATTGGTCTCCTATGAAGATTGGGTACTTACATGAGAAATTAGGTAAAACCATAGAGTTTATTTAATTATCCTATTCCAATCTACTAGCCTACCACACCCCAATGGACCTCATATTTATTGTAAGGATAATTATGGAGTTTGAACTTTGATTGGAGATAACAGATGTTCTTGTTATCACATTTTTTAATGTGATTTTGACTTTTGAGATTTTTATGTTTCATTTTATATATCATTTCCTTTTGTTTCAAATGATTTGGATTTTAATTTCCATGATGTATTTTTCTATTCCTCCTCCATCCAAATTTATAAAACCAAACATGGGTGCTAAATATGGCTTTCATTTGAATACTTGGGACTTGGTAGCTAAGAGAGATAAATTTTGAGAGCATGGTTTCTAAGAGTCTCATAAATCTAGGTGAAATAAAAGTGCTATCTTGACTTTAACCTTGTTTTATCCAATGTGGAATGAAAGGAAAGGAAATCAAGAGGATTAAAACATGAAACAATTTGAATTCATTCGAATAAAAAATGTGATAAAGGGTTGTAAAAGGGATATAATGATATAAAAGTGTGATTCCTTGTCATAAAAATAAGGGAAATTTAGGAAAACATTCTAACATAGGTTGTTATGCAAATTTTATCAATAAAAAAAAGTAAAATGTAAATTTGAGAAGAAGGATAAATAATAAATTATAGAAAAGGAATGACAAGATGGTAATTTTATGAGGAAGGCCATGTCCTATCCATGGTCTTACACTATAAATCATAAAAAGAGAAACCCATGAGGGTTCAAAGAGAATGTAAAATATAAACAACGTAAGAAAAAGATGGTATTTGTGAGGAAGGTTAGGTTCTATCCATGATCTTAGACTATTACTCACAAATAGAAACCCAAGGGATGCTAAAATGTGTGTAAAAAGTATGAAAATAATGAATATTATAGTACATCATGAGGAAGACCAGGTCTTATCCATGGTTTTATACTTTAACGCATGAGAAAATAGGAAACCAAAAGACCTAAAGGGAAGACTAAGGTTTGTGAAATAGAGAACTACTGCAAAGGATGATACCCATGTAAGTAACCTTCAAAAAGTCTTAGATATATATCATATAAAAATAAATAAAATAAGGTATGTATTAGGCAAAATACATTTTAAGGAATTGTTCATTGGTGGGTTCTTTGAAATTATGACCTTCATTAGTTTGAAGGTGATATGTACTTGCACCAAGAATATCTTTGAAAAATAGGGACCCCACCTTTCTTTTGAATATTTACCTTGTCATGAGTTTAGGCTAATTTAAGTACAAGAACACCAGTATTAAATGTATAATCTGTAACATGTTTGTTATGTTATTTAGCAATACGAGCCTTATATTGGTGATTTTGTTACAAATAAAAAAGACAACATTCATCAAGGAGATCAAGGGCATGAAGGTGAGATTCATGTAATTCTTCATCAGGTATGATACCATGAATAGAGATATAAGAGAGGGAAGCTAAACTTCTAATGGAAGGACTAACACAAAACTATATACTAGAAAGAATGGCATTGCCTCAATGGTAGTATGCATTTTAGTCTGATAGGCTAAAAAAGTAGGATAGAGATGATAATACTAATCTGTATGGGTTTCAAAAACTATCTTCTAGAGAAATATGTTAAGAATTTTATTTATGACCTTATCTTGGCCATTAAATTTTAGATGATAGGGTGTGTAAAATTTATGATTCATCTTAAACTCAGCACAAAGCTGTTTGACATACTTATTTTTGAAATTACCACCATTTTCTTAAATGATAGTGTGGAAAATAGAAAAGTGGAAAATGATTTGATTAATAATTAATTTGGATATGGTGGTACTAGTGACATTAAAGAGGGACCTAACCTCAACTCATTTGGTAAATTATTCAGTAAGTGTGATTATAAAGACATGGGTGTCTTGAGATAGAGGTAGTTTGCATATGAGATCTAATGCCCACATGGACAATGGTTAGGGATATTTGAAAATTTTAAGATTGACTTAAGGTGAATGAATTATATCATCGTAAAGTTGGTAAGGGTTACACATTTTATCAAATTCAATATCATCCTTATTAAGAGTGCACAAAATTATCTTATACACAGGCATTTATGGGCTATAGCATGTCTATTATAGTGGCCACTATAAATGCCCCCATGTGCTTGTTTAATAATAAGACAAACCTCATCTTAAAAAAGACAATGGAGTAAGGTACCTTAATCATTGTGATAATAAAGTATTTTATAGTGAAATTAATACATAAAAGCTTGTTTATGAATGTGAGTCTTTTCATGAGAGTCTATTTTAGGAAGAAAAGTTTGATGTTCTAAAAATTTAAAGATGTCTTTATACCACAGGCTTTGTCAAATGGTGATCGCCTTGATTTGGTAGATAAGTGAATCTTGTGGTTGAGTATAATACGGATAATTTCTTATTTTTATAAGAAAATTGGGATTGGAAAGAGGTTCATGGGGATGAAAAAGAGATGTTGAAGAAGAAAGGGAAGAAGTAATAGAATTTTGATCTTGAGGGATAGTTTTGATAGTAAAAGAGATGAAATATTTGGTGATAGTAGTTATAATTTGATGATAATAAATTATATTCTACTTTTGCATTGGTAATCACCATTTACCTGGTGGAAAAGAGCTAAGAATCACTTAACACATGTAGGTAATGAATATCTAAATAAAGAGTAGCTCTCATACCTAAGATTAATTCTTCATACTCTACCATATTTTTATTGACATTGAAAGTTAATAAAAAATCTAAAGGAATGATTTTTCCAAGATGAATTGTAAGAGTGAAACCTACCATATTGTAATGAAATTACTTCAAGAATTAAGTATAATAGCAAAATTATATCGAAATATGACCAAAATATATCCAAATATATGATAATAGATAAGACACTTCAAGGGGGAAACGTCCAAAAGATTTAATCAGAGCATAATTCACAATATGATTATAAATAATTACACACTACCTCCTATATATAGTCTATCTAGGCCATGGTTACTCCATAGGCTGACCTAATAATCAAAACAAAGCATAGATAAATGCAATATAACATCAAAGAGCGATAATTAAGCCACAAGTCGGCTAATACTATCGTCATACATGTCATAGGTTAGGGGCATAGCATGCCCTTCCCCTTTAAACCAATGTTGTCCTCAACATTGAACAACTCTAGATGTTGTTGCATAAAATCTTCACCTTCGCAAGTTGCATCTTCACTACTCTAATTTTTAAACTTGATCAAATATTACCTAATCTCTCTAGTTCTCAACCTCTTAGTATGTGTTTAGAGGATCTTGTCTGGTTCCAAAATGACTCGTCCTTCTTCATCTAGTTCTGGGAGCTCTATCTGGGCTGAAACCTTCTGTCTAATGACCTTCTTCAAATAGGAAACATGAAATACTGGGTGTATATGAGATGAATGAGGTAACTTGAGCTTATAAGCCACACTTCTAATTTTTTGTAGAACCTGATAAGGGCCATAATACTTAGGAGCAAGTTTGTTGTCCTTTTTTATTATTTCAAGGACATCTACTTGTAAGGTTGCAAATGAAAAAATACCTAGTCACCCACCTCAAAATTTTGATCACTACGGTGTTGATCTACTTGTTGCTTTATCCTATTTTGTGCCAAGGCCAAATTCTCTCTCAAACTAGCCAAAACCTCTTGTTGATGTTGAATGTGCTCTTCCACATCTCAAACCTTGGTGTGCACCTTTAATGAAGAAGTGATGGAAGGTGGATGGTAACCATATAGTGCTAGAAATGGAGACATTTTAGAAGAGGTATGGAAAGATGTGTTATACCACAATTCTACAAGTGGTAGCCATTTAACCCAATATTCTTTTTTATTTGATACAAAACAACTGAGATACCCCTCAAAACATTTGCTAACCACTTCAATTTGTCCATCAGATTAGGGGTGGCAAGATGAGATATGAGCTAGCTGAGTACCCAAACAAGAAAATAGTTTAGTCCAAAAATTACTAGTGAAAATAGGATCACAGTCACTTACAATTATTTTTGGGGTTCCATGTAATTTGAGAACTACTTCCATAAAAATAGTTGCTACTGTACTTGCAGAAAATGGGTATGAGAGAGAACAAAAATGGGCATATTTTGTAAGCCTATCCATAATGACCAAGATAAAATTCTTACCTTCAAAATAAGGCAACCCCGTGATGAAATCCATGGAAACCTCCTCCTACCTTTGACTAGGAATTGTTAATGGTTGTAATAGACCTGGGGTCTTAACTATTTCACATTTATTCTATTGGCATATCAAGCATTCTTCCACAAAATTTTGTACATCTCCCTTGATTCCTTCCCAAAATAATACTTTCTTAATTCTATGATAAGCTCTCAAGAACCCTGAGTGTTCCCCAATTAGAGATGCATGCAACTCTGCAAGAATCTTATGCTTAAGTTCTGAATTTTTGCACAAGTATAACCTACCCTTATACCATAGGACATTACCTTTCCATTCAAATTTTTCAGAGGCTAAATTACCTTGCTAGATATTTTGAATTAGAACCTATGTATCCTAGTCTTAGTCCCATTCTAACCTATCTTCATCCACCCAATCTACTTGCAACATGGACATTGCACAAAGTAATGCTTTTATGGATGTATCTCATCTGGATAGTGCATCTACTACTACATTGTCTTTACCCTTCTTGTAGATGATTTCAAAATCTTAACCCAACATTTTGGTTACCCATTTTTGTTGTTACTCAGATGATAATCTTTGTTCCAAAAAGTATTTGAGACTATCATAATCCATTTTCACCTTAAAGTGTCTACCCATCAGATAAGGCCTCCATTGTATAACTACATGAAGAATAGCCATCATTTCTTTCTCATAGATAGGTTTTTATATATTCTTACCTTTGAATTGATGACTTTAAAATGCAATGTGTCTTCCTTCTTGCATTAGTAATACCCCCAATCTAGACCCAGAAGCATCACAATTAATAGTGAATGTCTGTGAGAAGTCTGGAGTAGCCAAAACTGGAGTGGTGCACATAGTTACTTTTAGTTTCTCAAATGCTTTGGTGGCATCATCAATCTAATGGAAAGCATCCTTCTTTAGCAATGCAGTGAGTGGAGCTGCTATGCTACCATAACCTCTCACAAATCTTCTATAGTAACTTGTTAGTCCAAGGAACCCTCAAAGATTTTTGAGATTTTTTGGCATGGGCCATTCCATTATCATTTGATCTTTTGGGGATCAACTTTGACACCTTTATGGGAAACAATTTGACCAAGGTACTCTCCCTCTTGTACTCCAAAAGCACATTTAGATGGCTTCACATAAAGTTGGTGCTTTTCCAAAACTATCAACACCTATTTCACATGTTGTAGATGTGTTTCCCATGTCTGACTATAAATCAATATGTCATCAAAGAAAACTAGCACAAACTTCCTTTAAAAAGGCCTAAAAATAGTGTTCATCAAGCTTTGAAAAGTAGATGGTGCATTTGTAAGACCAAAGGGCATTACCAGAAACTCATAATGGCCCCCATGTGTTCTAAAAGTAGTTTTGTGAACATCTTCATCCTTGATTCTAATTTGATGGTACCTTAAGCAAAGATCTAATTTTGTGAAATAATTAGCACCATGCAACTCATCAAGTAAATCATCAATTACTAGAAGGAAACTTATCTTTGATGGTGTACTTGTTGAGTTCCATATAATCTGGGCACATCCTCCACATGTCATCCTTCTTCTACACCATGACCACTGGTGATGAATATGCACTTTGGCTATGCTTGATGATCCCTACCTCTAGCATCTCATGCACCATCTTTTCAATTTCACTCTTTTGTGCATATGGATATGTATATGGTCTGATATTTGGTGGTTGACTACCTAGAATTAATTGAATGACATGATCATGTTTTCTTTTTGGTTGTAGTCCCTTGGCATGGCCCCAAAAATAGATGAGTGGTCCTCAAGGATTATCTATAGATCAGGATGTGTAGATGCCTATGTGGGTTAAACTTTTGTGGAGCATAATTGTGCAATAATTCCCACTTCACCCTTTTTTAGCATCTTGGTCATCTGATGTGAACTAATCAATTGTGGAGATTTTACATGTAATCCACATAGTTCAATTTTTTTACCTTCAAAATGAAAGTGCATGAATAGTTCTTAGAAGTTCATCTCAATGGTACCTAAGGTTGTGAGCTATTGGACTCCCAAAAAAATATCGGTGTTACCCATGCGAATAGAAAACATAGGAGAGTTGAGATTGTACCCACCCATAGTAAGCTTAATACTATGGCATTTTCCTAAAAAACTAATTGTGCCACCATCTACAATCATGACCTGAAATTTTGGTGTTCGGTAGATGAAACAGTTTAATTGAGTGGCCAACTTATGGTTTATAAAGTTATGTGTGCTTCCTGAATCAATCAACACTATCACCTTTTATTTCTTGAGGAAACCCACCTTAAGTGTTTTTGGAGTTCTAATACCTGCAAGTGCATGACAAGAGATTGTGGGTTGGGAATCATTAGGTACCTCCTCTATATCTTCTTCATCATCGTTAGAGGCATCATCTACTTCTTCATCTTTGTTGAGACCCTCAATGTAGAATAACTTCTTCTCAGAGCATCTATGTCCTTTATTCCACTTACTATCGCAACCAAAACATAATCCTTTTGCACACTTCTCTCCAATTTGATGAGGGGTCAATCCAGTAGGTGGAGGAAATGTTGGTGACGATATGCTATGATCTTTGAAGTGAGTGAATAGATGTTTCTTGTTGGCTATGAATTTTTCCTCAGCTCTACATGCCATGATAATAGAATCAGAAATCTTAAGTGGATTAAACATGTGTACCTCATGTTGAATGTGGTCCTTGAGTCCACCCAAAAATAGGTCATCTAAGTTTACTTCAGAAATTGTCTCCACACATAAGGACAAGTTCTTAAAATGATGAACATAATCCTTGACGGAGCTAGTTTGTCACAATTTTGCCAATTGGTTGAAGAAATTCTCTATCACACAATTGGCATAGAGTAATTGTAGCTCTTCTATAAAAACTGACTAGGTGACATTGAGAGTCATCTTTTTCTTTTGAGCAAACAACCATCGATACCAAATGAATTAATCAAGTTGAAGATACAAGGATGCCATGGTAACCTTCTATCCACCTAAAATCTGATGTAGGTCAAAAAAATTCTCCATTTGGTTGATCTAATTGAATGGATCTTTTTCATCAAATTTACACATATCTGCCTTTGGTAATAGGTTCCTTTATGGCCATGGAGTTAGATTTAAGGTAGACTGGTTAAGAGAACCACTTTGGTGGGTATATGAAATAGATTTAGCTTGATGATTTGATTGATTAATTTGCAAAGCCATCATGATATCTCCCAAACTATCTTGTATGGATTGCATATTAGATTGTATGACTTGTACCTCACTCTCAATGCCTTGCACACTATAGTCAAGCTGGCTCACTTTGTGATCTATGTCAAAAAACCCTAGTATAAAGGATCTAGTACATCCCCCTTTTGACTCCATCTCTTCCTTCTTATGATTTTTACTTGGAGTTTCAGCACCCTTTCCTCAGCCCCAAGTTTGTGGACCTACCATAACAGGATTTTACGATTTCGACCCTTATTGGCACTTTTGACCCAACTTTGACCAAGCAATTTTGGAATTATGTCAGGCCTCAAATAAAAATATACGAAGAATATACCATAGCCAAATTTTTATAGTATTTCCAAAAATGTAAATAACTCGAAAAAAATCTTTGAATTGTGCACTATAGAGCAATTTTATGAAAAACCATAAAATAGAAATAACTTTTGTAAACCAGATCCAAATTAAATGAAATTTTAATGGAAGATTAATTTGATTATTTCTCATATCTAGTAAATATTTTGTAAATAAATTCAGAACCATTGTTTATATATCACAAAATTAAAAAATTTAGTGTTTCACCCACAAGATTTCCCAAATTGTAGCTATGATACCACTTGTAATGAAATTACTTCAATAATTAAGTATAATAAAAGAATTATATCCAAATATGACTGAAATATATCCATATATATGATAATAGATAAGCCACTTTGAGGGAGAAACCTCCACAAGCTTCAATAAGAGTAGAATTCACAATATGATGATAAATAATTACCCACTACCTCTTATATATAGTCTATCTAGGCCATGGTTACTCTATAGGCC
Source organism: Torreya grandis (assembly GCA_037957365.1). Classification (NCBI taxonomy): domain Eukaryota; kingdom Viridiplantae; phylum Streptophyta; class Pinopsida; order Cupressales; family Taxaceae; genus Torreya; species Torreya grandis. Next base: position 212,040 of record JARHVA010005232.1, on the reverse strand, counting down.
GACCTACTAATCAAAATAAAGCATAGATAAATTTAATATAACATCAAAGAGGGATAATTAAGCCACAAGTCCCCTAATACTATCCTCATACATGTGATAGGGATATTTGACAATTTTAAGTTTGACTTGAGGTGAATGAATTAAATCATCATAAAGTTGGTAAGGGTTACACATTTTATAAAATTCAATATCACATTTTTCAAGAGTGCACAAAAATATCTTATACAAAGGAATTTATGGGATATATTCTAGTTTAATAAGAAGAGAAACCTCATCTTACATAAGACAATGGAGTAAGGTACCTTAATCATTTTGATAATAAAGTATTTTATAGTGAAATAAATACATAAAATATTGTTTATGAACATGAGTCTTTTCATGAGAGTCTATTTTTGGAAGAAATGTTTGATGTTCTAAAAATTTAAAGATGTCTTTATACCATGGGCTTTGTCAAATGGTGATAGCCTTGATTAGGCAGATAAGTGAATCTTATGGTTGAGTATAATATGGATAATTTATTATTTGTATAATAAAATTGGGATTTGAAAGAGGTTGGTGGGGATGAAAAAGAGATGTTGAAGAAGTAAGGGAAGCAGTAATAGAATTTTGATCTTGAGGGATAGTTTTGATAGTAAAAGAGATGAAATATTTGGTGATAATACTTATAATTTGATGATAATGAATGATATTCTAACTTTTGCATTGGTAATAACCATTTACTTGGTGGAAAATGAGCTAAGAATCACTCAAGGCATGCAGGTAATGAATATCTAAATCAAGAGTAGCTCTCATACCTAACATTAATTCTTCATACTCTACCATATTTTTACTGACATTCAATGTTAATAAAAAATCTAAAGGAATGATTTTTCCAAGATGAATTGTAAGAATGCAACCTACCATATCTCCTTGAAGTAATTTAGTACCATCAAAGTGAAGATTCCAGTTATCCTCATGTAAGTCAACATTAATTTCAAGAATTTCTTTGATAACTAATTTTGGTTTAGCAATATGGGGGAAGATAGTGGTTTCATCAAGATTACTTGATTCAATATCAAAAGTTAAGCTATGGAAGCAATCTTTAAGAGAATAATATTTATTAAGACCTTAAATATAAGGAATGTTATCATTGGGAAGACTATCTTAAAGGTGATTGGTGGCTATCACATGAGTTGTGGCAAGTTGATTGACTATGATTTGTCCTTTGATATATTTTCTAGTAATAATGTGGAGATCAAAGTCCATAAGGAGAACCATCCATTTGTTTATTCTATCTTTAGGAATAAAGGATTTAGAGAAGAAGTGATGAAGCGGATTAGAGTGAATGATGACATAAGTGGTCTGATAAATCATGTAATGTCAAAGCTTTTTAGATGCAAAAAAAATGACATGGTAATCATGTTTGACTTTTATATAATGTTTCTCATAATCAGTGAGACCTTGAATAATGTAATAGATGGCATACTCGCTTCTAGTATCATTGTTTAGGGCAAGAATTACCTAATTAAAATGAGTGTGGAAGAAGAATACATGATTAAAGGTTGATCATTTGAAGGAGGAGAAAGCTTAGGTAGGTCAATCAATGATTATTTCATGTTATCAAAAGATTTTTGTCAAGGATCCATCCATTCTAAAACATTACCTTTATTAATAAGATAATTAATGAAGTGGATATAATAAGCCATTTTGAGAATGAGTCATCTAATTGCCCTGAGTTTTCCTAGATAAGTGTGAATGTCTATAATGCATTGAGTAATAGGCATGTTGATGATAACACTAATGTTAGTGGGTTCAGTGTCAATACTATGGAGAGAGACTAGGAATCCCAACAATTTTTTAGATGTGACACCAAAGACACATTTTTAAGGTTTTAATCTAACTAGGTATTTGAGAAGATTTTCAAAGATGATGGAAAGATCAAAAAGATGAGTCTTGTAACTTTTAAATTCAATAATGAGGTCATCCACATAGGTTTCAAATATTTTATGGATAAGATCATGAAATATGTGAGTCATTGCTTGTTGATAAGTGGCTCCAAAATTCTTTATGCCCAAGGTCGTTTTAACATAGCAATAGTTGTTCTATTCCATGGTGAAAGTGGTATTATGTTCATCCTTAGGGGAAATGTGAATTTGATTGCAACTTGAGAAGCCATTCATAAGAGATAAAATTTCATAACCAATTATGGAATTGACAATGGCATCAATTGAAGGTAAAGGCAAATTGTCCTTGGGACAATAAAGATTAAGATTGCATAAATAAATGTTAATGTGAATTACCATAATGACCTTTTCCTAAATGGGAACTATGTTTGAAACCCATTCATAATAATACACTGATTTGATAAATTTATCATCAATAATTTTGACGATTTATTTGTGACATAAAGTGGAATTTTAGTTACATTTGATTCATAGGTTTGGTATCGGAATAAGTGATGATGTTGTGCACCATAATGCTAGGGTTTATACCCAACATGTCTTCATAGGACCAGACAAATATCTCATGACATTTATCCAAAAATAAAGTTATCATATTTGGTAGGTGAGAGTTTACAAGAAATTATAATTGGTCAAGGGATGATGGAGTACCATATTTCATATGAGAATTTTCTTTAATAAACATAACATTGCCATCTTGGAATTGGTATGTCATATTAGATAAAGAATAAATTGGATTGGTTTTAAGATCAATACTAGTAATGAAGTTGTTGAAACAAGGGGTTTTGGTTTTAAAATTCCCAAGTTTGTGATGTTGCCAAGGAAGTTAAGGCTACCAATCATGAATTATTTCAAGTATAGCTTCATCACTAGTCAAGGTAAGAAGAGGACCATAATACTCAACATCTACTTCAATATTTAGAATTTGATTACCATGGTGATCATATTCAAAATATATATGGTGGACATTGGTAGCTTTGGCATCTAGTGTAATATTAGGAGTAGGAGAAGTAGATGGATAAGATGAGATTAATGTGTCATTAGTTTTATTTATGGGGGAAGGATTAGATGTAATGATTGGATCTATAGGTGACAAATAACATGCAAGAATTTCCAAACATTTAGAAGGTATAATTTGCTGTACCACCCATGGAGTATCAAGAAGTGAAGAATTAATAGGAGGCATATGACCTTTGGGATCTAATTCATGAGCCATATAAATGGTATGAATATCTTAGTTAAAATCATGGGTTTGAGATAAGGTTTTTATTGGTCAGACTTGTTACCTAGTTAATACCATATTCTTAAATTTGATTAACATTATTTGTCAACCCATGGTATGTAGTATTTTCAAGGTTATCAACATTATATATGAATTATTGACTCATAGGCTAACTTAATTTTTGGTTATAGTATAGTGAAATTATACTAATTTCACCATATAGATATACAATGAAATTATTATAATAGAATGTAGAAATTATTCACACTTATGAGTCATACATGCATCACACTTCATATAATTAAACTAATAATGATATCAATGCACACAATACACTTTAATATAAGAAGGGTCAGGCTATTCATTACAAATCCTTTTGAGGGGGCCCTCCTCATTCACAACTAAGTTCTAATCCTTCTTTGAGAAACTTACAAAAGTTTCTTATAGAATCAGATTTTTCATTACTCAGATCTATAGAAATTAAAGATTGCTATAGTAGATTACAATATCATAGAAATTATAATGAAATTACTTTCAACAATTCCATCATCCTTAATCTAATCTTGGTTCTACCATTAAATACATAAGGTACGTTATTATTTCCAACCAAGAACACTAAAATAGGAAATGTAAAATTACTTTGCAACTAATCCAATCAACCTTCAGGTGGTTAGTAACACAAAGTTACTTGTTTTTAGGCTTGACTGGGTAAACGACAATATACATTGCTTTTTTTTTTACTTCTTTTTCTCCTTTCCATTATCCTTGTCATATTCATCCTTTGGTAGCACATCTAAGTTTCACTTCATGTGAGGGGTCTGTATAGCTATTATGGAGGATCCTATTCAATAATTTACTTTATTTCTAAGATAACTGGATGTGTCCTTAAAAGCCAATTACTTACTATCATAGCAATGGTTTGTTTTGTGTAGTGGTTGTGGACTCCTATAGGTCTATGCCTACAATTTCTATAGGCAACATGTAGGTGGAAATCTAGTAATTTGGTAGTTGTTACAAGTAACCTATAGGTGAAATATTGTAGTTTCTATGGGTAACCTATAGGTGGAAAGCTTTTAGCTTGGTAGTTATTACGGGCCGAAATCCTTTTCTACTATGGGTTTGTCAATAAGCGTTATGACCAAGAAAGATTCTTACAGTCTTATTCTACCCTCCAAATGTCTATAAAATAAGGTTACACAAGTATAATCTAATAAAAAAATCATAATTGATCCATAACACAACATGTATATATTAAATCACACGTATAATCATTAATTCACTCATTCATGTACATAATTCATGTATAGTTCTAGAGATTTATATAGGAAAAAAACATATAACTAGGTATGGATGAGGCTATAAATAGAAAAAATAGTGGCCTCATCACACTCCCTACTTAACCTCTTGATTATCCTTGAGCAAAATTTATTTGCATTTTGAGTCCATAGTATTTCTTGAAATTTTAAGGGCTCAATATAGCCCATCTTATCGAAGGTATAAAATCCTTGAACATCATCTATGCTTTTCCACTTTTTTTTTTCTACTTCTCTATCAATAGGCACTTTTCCCTTATAATCAAGAATTGAGAACCAAAACATGGGTGGATGAAACATCAACCCCAACCAACTTATCCTTCTTTTCTTGAAAATATCAATGTACATATATACTCTGTGTAATGCTTCTTTAAGGTTCTAAGGGGAATAAGGATCATTTATTTTTAGGGAATTCAAAAGCTTTGTCCATCTATGAAAACATGAAATAATAACATATGTTCATCTCCCTCCATGAGGCTCAAGTAGTGGTTCTAGACTATTGCTTGTTTCTTTATTACCCAAGCTTTTTGAGTATCTTCATTCATAAAAGTGATCCATTAATTTATTATAGCTTTTGAATCAGTATATTAACCCTTAATCATTAGGGTATATTCTTTTTCTTTCTCTTGATAGTCCTCAACCTATTTTTTTCTTCTTGTTTCATTGAGGATGTATGAGGTAAAGGCATTCAACTTGACATCCTCTAGGTATATCTTGGAATTCTAATTTGTATCATTTGGCATAACATATTGATACATGTAAAACTCACTCAATTGTGCCTAAAAATTAGGGTCAACATGCCTATAAACCTCAAATAATGTCTTCGGATCACATACCATGTAGGACTGATCACTATATATCCTATCATATATGGATATGCAAAACATTTTCTCTAAGTATATAACATATACCCTAGAGGGTGATCTATATTCTATTGACATCTCAGTAGTCTCATGCATGTTATTGATCTCCTCTTTCAAATAAGTGATCTTAATCTCAGCTTTTCCTAGGCTTTCCTTTAAATCTTCATTTTGATCCCTTGATTCAACATATAATTAAAACCTTTATATCAAATACTTATGATAATTTTCATCATCAATAAAATGTTCCTCAAGAAAACTCAAAAGGTCATTGGTTTTACCTATTGGCCTAGTAGTTGAGAGGTCTACATTAATCACTTCTTCTGCTACAGGTACTTTTGTAGTGATCTCTACAAGAGAAAACCTAATATGGAAGGGTACCAAAGATAGATTATTATATACTATAAGTTTCTCTATGGGTACAGTAATGTAGTTATAATTAAGGTGGATGAAGATACTACAAACAATTTTAAAGGTGTTATTACAGGCTCTTTCAATGTTTGTTCCTTGCTTGAATTTTTTTCCATAGATGGCTTTATAAATTTTACTACCCTCAAAAGTGTTTCAAGGCTTCTCTTATCTTTTAACTTTATTATTTTGTTTCTCAACCTATATATCTCTTCCATGGCTTATTCCAAATTTTGGAACTCCTAGTCATGAGGAATTGTGTCTTGCTCTATTGCTTCTTCTATGGTCTTTTCTTCAAGCAATTCTCCTTTTTTTACAAATTGATATGCCATTCTTAGTTTTTATTCTATATATCATATTTTTTTGAGTAGATCCAAGTATTTATCTATAAATCTGAGTTGCTTAAGTGACTACATTTCCTCTTCTTTTGTAGACTTTTTTTAGTAGACCACTTTGCTATCTCAAACCTATTAAAGATCTTATGAATTATGGGCTCCTTTATCCTCACTAATGTTTATAGGTGAGGATGTTAGGGTTAACTTTTGTTTTTTAATTCTATAAAACCTACTAGGAGGTCTCTTTCTCCTTGATACAGAGGGTTTATTTCATTCAGTCTTCATTTTATTTTTAGGAGGGGGAGCTATTAAAATTTGCTCTTCCTATGCAACTGGTGGTGGAAAAACTTCTTCTCTTTTTAAAGGAGTCATGGTGGAATAATATATATTTTTTGAATAAATATTTGGAATAGAAGGAAAATGAATATTCTACCCAATTTTTTTGGATTTTCCTCCTGTATGTCCTTAGAAGGTAGCACTAATTTTCTTTGTCTTCTCTTTCTTGTAGCAACTACTGGTGAAACTTTAGCAACGATAGGCTAACTAGTTTTACTAGTACCCATAGTATATTATTTTGATATTTAATAGACCTATCCCTTTGGATATTACCACTCATTATTTTCCTTCTTGTGGTAAGGTTCACCAGTTCTTAGGGTTAAAAACTATTTCCAAGTAAGGTCAAGCCTAGTATTTTTTATTCCTTGTTTAACCAGCAACCAAATCAGATAATGATGAGACAAGGATTTTTATACCCTAATTTGGTATTTTTTAGACATTTTATTCAAGATATTACACAAGTGGTTTAGGAAATTAATAGTCCTACCATGCCTTAAATGATTCAAAAATTTGAATTGGAGAGTATAGATCAAAGAGTACCTTCCTTCACATGTCAAATATTTGATGATATATGATTCCACTTCTCTCCAAGCTAGGGGTAGGCTTAGTCTCTCTAAACATCCTTTATTTAATACTATCCTTTCATTTTCTTGATAGAAATGTTGTCTATCTAGTTGGCAATTAGGCTTATCTTCCTAATTTTCCCTTATTTTTGGCAACCTAGTAACTTGGCTTACCAGTTCTTCTATAACTAGAAATATGATGCAAAAGACTATCACATATTATCCTATAAAAGTCCTTGCAAATTATTTACTGATAAGTTTTAAAAAATAATGTAGGTTCTCAAAATATGTAGCCCATCCAACCCTGCTCAAGATGGCCCAACTGTCTAGGTCTCCTTACAACTACCTATGGTCTAAGGGTTTCCTTCTCACTATTGAACCTCCCATTATAGCTAGTTTATCTTCCTATCATTTTTTTTAAATAGATATATCTTCAAAAAACCTAATTTGACCTTAAAATTTCTACCTATAATAAAGCAAGTTTCTTCACTAATGGTGGTTTTGTTTGCAAGGTGCAACAATATCTTGCTTAGGTCTTTTTTATTGAATGAGTTATGATCTTGAAGTGGAAAATAGTGAAATTGATTATTTTTATTATCAAACATTGATATAATTACAATGTAATCATGGGCCTTAAATACATGTGTGGATTATCTTGGTGTGATTTTGATTGTTTTCCTGCAGCATGCTTCCCCTCTACATGAAGTGTCACTTCTCCCTAAGTGATGTAGTACGTGTAAGATGAAAAGAGATATGATAGGGTCATTATGAGTGTGTGAGTAGCATAGCTCATAAAAATACTTAATGAATGATGTTTTAATAATTATATATGATTTTTAAAATATAATTCATCCTATATTAAAAAAACAAATTGTTTTATTATGACTAAATGATATACCATACCTTTTTAACCATTTGTTCCTAGGGTTACATCATAGGAAACCTACATGTGAGTGTTTGATGGAATATAAGCTTAGATTTTTGTTTCTTCATGTAATTATTACCTTTTTATTCATTATTTTTATATATTAATACCCTTGGGTAATTATGTGATGAAATTTTCTTATCCTTCAATTATGCCCTCAACAACCTGCATACAATCATGATGACCTACAAAGGACTAGAGTACTAGTCTTGTAGTGGTATGAGAGACTATTTCCATCCTTCCAAAAGGTGGTTGATGTAGATATTTATTTATTATCCAAGTTAGACCCTTTATGAATATGGAAGAGGGTGGGTGATGGAATTTTATGCTATTGATCTCCTCTACATGAGCCTATTGATGGTTTATTTATCTTTTGTCTTACTCCTAGTGAATGATGATGTTTACTAATGGAATATCTATTTAGTGAGCTTTTAATTTCATAATTATCTAGTTTATCACATGTGGGACTTGTGCTCCAAAAATGATCCTAAATCTCTCCTATTTACATAGTGAAATTATTTTCCATGAAGTGACCAAATGTTGAGAATGGTTCTTTTGTGTCCCTAAAGCCAAAAAATTTGGTCTACAAGATTCTGAATAGAGATTGTAAGTATATGCCTTTGTTGTAGCTATTAGCATATTATTGTGTTACCTTAGGATATTTTCTAACGTACATTTCATATGATTATGGATATAAATATTTTAACCACTTAGGTAGGTAGGTTTCATGGGCTTAGCTATTTTGCACTAGTTGATGCTTATGGTTGCTTCCACCCACTATTTTCTTAGGTGGCTCTTTTTACCTATTTAATAGGCCTCTCATGTATTATTTTTTAAGCTAGTTAATTCCATTTCTCAATAATTTTTGATAAATATAATATAGTAATAAAACCTTGTGGTTAATAAGCTTAAGAGGAAGCCTATGAAGCAAGAGAAGATGATCTTGTCAGGGAGGAACATGAAGTGCCCAATGGAGAGCCATGAGATGAAAAAATGTATTTATTTTTTCCTATGACCAGCCATTTAACTTGGAGGAAAATCCCAAAAAATCATTTGATCACTCTTTTTTATTATTCTTGTTTTTTTAAAATTATCTGGCTCAAAATTCATCTGCTAGATAAGATGAAATTAAATTCTTTTGAGTATTTTGTCCAAAAACTACATTTGAAGTTTTTTGGTTGCTAATTTCTATATGGTTAGAGGAACATATCGTATTTTTATTTAAGCACTATTTTTGGTGAGTGAAGGGTCTAAAAATTTCTATTTTTTAAGAGGAGATGATAGGAACTGACAAAATTCAATTTGGTTGAGTATTTCTCATAGAATCTACATCTGAAGTTTTGTACGTATGCTAATTTTTTGATTGGATTATTTTTTATGAAAATTTTAATCTAAAATTTTATTATTTGAATAAATTTTAATTTTTTAATTTAAATAATTTAAAACTTTAGCTTATAAGGGTTACTAAGGACCTATTGGTGACTAATTATCTCAAAAAGGACTAGAAGGTAAAAATTTAACCATTTTTTGGGTTTTTTATTTGGATGTTGATAGACAAAGAATTTTTAAAATTAGATATATATATATATATATATATATATATACATATACATATACATATACATATACATATATATATATATATCTTGACTTAATTATTTTTATCTTTTTTATTAGTGTTTTTTAAGATGAGAAATTTAAAATTTCTCAAACGATGTGGTGTTTTTTGCTAAAAACTAGAGGTATTGACCAATTTGTGATTTGAATAAGTGGGTAGGAGGAATTTTGTGTAAAGTAATTATATATTTTTTGGTATTTGAATGTTTTGGAAAAATTAGGTTAAAATGGTTAGTTTATAACACCTCTTGTTGTGATATTCACAAAAATTGATAGGCAAAAATTTTAGTTTGTGGAGTCACAAGGTCTTAACGATATGTGAATATCAGAACCTTGATGAAATAGTGCTTAGTAAAGAGAAAAATCTTTACACTAGTTATGATGACTATGATAAACATCATTGAGAAGCTCTTATGTTGTTAAAATTATTAGTAGCAAATAATATTATATTAGAAGTTAGAAATACAACCATTGGATTGGTTTTTTGACTAGTCTTACTTCTAAATACTAGGCTTCTGAAGCTGATAGGGTATTATATTTGTAGAATTTTTTGTTTTGTACTAAGATGCAAGAAGGTGGATCCACTTTTGATTTTTTTGTTGTAGATCAAGGACATCAGTGATCAATTGAATTCTATACAAAATCTTGTTGATGAGTAAGATTTGATTGCTCTGGTTATGTAGAATCTTCCACCTTTATTTGAGTCATTTGTGGATTCCTTAGACATGACTGAGAAGATGAGGAGTTTGGACTTTTAACAGTTGTCCACATTATTATTTTAGAAGGAGATATGGTAAGAGTATATAGTGTTGTCTACATCTACTTCTATAGATAGTGCATTCTTCATCAGGGGATAGGGTAAGCAGTTTAGTAAAACTACTAGTTCTCCAATAGAAACTTCATAAGTAAGTGGTTCTAATAAGGGATCTGAGTGAAAATGTTTTTACTATAAGTAACCTAGTCACCTTAAGAAATATTGCAAGAAAAGGCAATATGATATGGCTAACCCTAGAAATAAAGCTCATCATGTGAATGTAGTTGAAGGGGAAATCAAGGAATCATATCCTAATTTTGCTTTCATAGATTCCAATGGTAATTCTATGGTAGATCAACCTTGGTACTTTAATTTAGGGGAATCTCACCATTATACATGCCATAAAGACTTGTTTGTGGCTTTTTTCTAAAATGATAGTAATAATGAATTTGTATCTTTGGGAGATGGTAGGACTCATTTTGTGAAAGGACATGGTAATGTTTAGATCAATTTTAATGGCACAGTTTGGTATACATTTAAGAATGTTAGGTATGTACCTGATATGAACAAAATATATCTTCCATTAGTGAGCTCACTTCAAAATCTAATTTTTTTGTAAAGTTTCAAAGACAACAATGTTTAGTCACTATCAAAGATAACAAGATTATTTCTATTGGGATTGGTGAGAAATGCTTGTATAAGATTTAAGACCCACAAACAATAAAGGAAAGTGAACTTGTAGCAGTTGATAGCATAACTTCACTCTAGCATGAGAGGTATGGGCATTTGAATTTATAGTATTTGACTACATTTAGTAAGACAAGATGGTTAAGGGTATTCCTTCTATTTGAGATAGTCATCATGTATGTACTGGATGTTATTTGGGGAAGCAAGTTAGACATTCATTTGATGTTGGTAATGTTTTAAGAGCTAAGGGAGTATTAGATCTAGTACATATGTATTTTCATGGTCCAATACAAACACCTACCCCTTTTGAAGCCTATTATTTTCTTTTTTTGGTTGATTATTTCTCCAATAAAAAGTGGGTATAATTTCTAGTGAAGAAATCTAATTATTTTTCTAACTTCCTTACTTGGAAAGCTATGTTTTAAAAATAGGTGGGAAGGTAAGTGAAATCTCTTAGAATGGATAATGGGGGTGATTTATTCTCAAAATAGTTTAAGGTGTTTTGTGTGACTAAAGGCGTATATAAATAGTATACAACCCCTTACACTCTAAAACAAAATAGAGTTATGGAAAGGTAAAATAGGATGGTGATGGATATGGCTCACTGTATGGTCCAAATCAGAAATGTCTCATATAGATATTGGGTAGAAGTAGTGAATACAATGGTTTACATCCTTAATATAATTCTAATAAAAGTACTAGAGAATATAACTCTATAGGAGTCTTGGTCAGGTTGAACTCCAGATGTAGGTACTTTCTAAATTTTTTGTTGTGTAGCTTTTGTAGTTATTATTAATAAAAAAAGAAGTAAATTGGATGTGAAAATCAAAGCATACATGTTTTTTGGGTATAGGGAGAAGTCAAAGGTGTACATATTACTTGATGTTTCTACTAACAAAGTTTTGGTAAATAGAGATGTCATAGTAAATTAAAAAATGTCATACTTCATAGCAACTAGTACAGTTTCATTTATTGAGTCATTATTTTCTTCTAAGGATTCTATTATAAGTTGTGGTGTGAAAGTTGAAAAAGATTATAGTTCATCAATGGAATCACATTATAGGGATGGAATTTATGTAGGTCATTGTGAGGTTCCAATAAAAAAACCAAAGAAGCCAAGTGATATTTACCACTATGGAAGAACTAAAGGAAGAAGACTTACCACAGGGTGTGGAAGGAAGAAGATTGAGATTAGGAAAGTAGTTCGCTAATAGAGGTAAGCATGAAAAATTTTATCTAAAAAATATTGGTTGACATGTTTTTGAGCCTAATTATTTTTCATGGGCCAAAGTGAAACATGACTAGGAATCAACCATGAAATTGGAATATGATTCCTTGATGAAAAATAAGACTTGGGATCTCATGGAGATAACACCAAGGAAGAAATCCATTGGTTGTAAATGGATTAATAAGGTAAAATGAAAATTAAATGGTTCTTTGGACAAACATAAAGCCAGACTTGTTGTAAAAGGTTATGCACAAGAGGAAGGGGTTGATTATGAGGAGACTTTTCGTCCAACTACAAATATGGTAACTTTTTATTTGATTGTTGCTATTGCTACTCAGTTTGGATGGCAGGTGAACCAAATAGATGTTAAGAATGATTTATTAAATGGAGATATGGAGGAGGAAGTCTACATGGTTTAACCATAGGGTTTTTAGGTTCATATTAAGGAACATTTTTTTACAACTTGTTCAAGTCCTTGTATGGGCTTAAATAGGATCCTTGAGCTTGGTTTATGAAGATAGATACATACCTTAGGGAGTTTGGTTTCAAAAGGTGTACCTTTGAACCAACTCTCTATGTAAGGTGTTTGGTAAATATATCTTGATTTTCATTATATATGTTGATGATATAGCCATCAATGAGAGTAGTCTTAGTCTTATTCAATAGACGAAGGCTAATATTTGTTATACTTTTGACATGACAAACTTACAACTATAGAAATATTTTTTAGGTGTTGATTTTTAGCAAGGTAATTATGTTTTATTCATGTCATAGAGAAAGTATGCCAAATCATTACTACAAAGGTTTATAATGATGGATTATAATCTAACTCACACACCTATGGAAGTTCAAGATAAAATTTCAATTGACATTGATTCACCTCTAATAAATGAAATAGTGTATCAATAATTAGTGGAGATTCTCGTTTAGCTCACTACCACTAGACTGGATATTTGTTTTGTAGTGAGTTTTCTATCTTTATTCATGTCTAAACCATAGGAAGTACATTGGTTAGCTACAAAATTTGTATTAAGATATGTCAAATTTACTCTTAACTTTGGCATACTATATAAGAAGTCTATAGATTTTAAGCTTTAAGGATATTTTGACTCTGATTGGGTAGGATCAGTAGATTCAAGAAAATCTACAATAGGCTATGTTTTCAATCTTGGTTTAGGAGTTTTCTCATGGTATATCATAATACAAACTATAGTGGCATTATCTTAGAATCATAGTATAAAGCTATGGTCAATGTAGGTTATGAAACTATGTGGATAAATAAAATATTGGAGGATCTTTAGTTTGAGTCATCAAATCCTACTCTATTTTTTTGTGACAACCAAAGTGTTCTAAAGATGCTAAATAATCTAATATTAAATCCCAAGAACAAACATAGTGAGGTTCACCATCATTACATCTAATAGTTGGTTACAAATGAAGACATCAGTCTCTTCTACTGCCCCACTACAGAGCAACCAATTTATATAATAACCAAACTACTTGGTTCATACAAGTTCATAAAATTTAGGGACAAACATGGTCTTATTTCTAGTTTAGTCATTAAGGGAGGGTATTAGCATATTATCATGTTAACTTAGGCTATTTTATACGGTATATTTTATATGCTTATGGTTATAGTGGTTTTATCAAACTTAGGTAGGTAGGTTTCATGGGCTTATCTATTTTATGCTACATGATACTTATGGTTGCATTCACCCCTTATTTTATTGGGTGGCTCTTTTTACCTATTTAATAAGACTATCATGTATTTTTTTATATGCTAGTTAATTCCATTTCTCAATATCTTTCCTAAATCTAATATTAGTACTTACTTTTTTATTCAAGGGTGTGGTCATTCCTTAGCAATGTTTAAAGTTTCTACTATAATATTCATTCACTCCTCCTCTCGATTGTCTGATGTCTTCCATGAATTTATCAATAGCCCATAGCCAAAGCCATAGCTCATAGTTTGTAAGGAATAAACTTGAAGCTACTATAGGGGTTAGGATGTACCTATGAAACTATAGGTTGAGCTTGTAGCCACTACAAATTTGTGTCCAATAGTGTTGAAGGTGCCCACAATAACTATAGAATAGCCCATAACACCTAGAGGAATTACTTTATTGAAAAAGGTGCCTATAAAAATGTTGAAGGTACCTATATTAGCTATAAAAAATGGATGTTTCCTATAGTAGTTATGAAGTTGTCCTCAACAAATCTAAGGGTACCTATGGTCCCCTTTTTCTAGAGTTATTTCTTGCCTGTATTAGCTACAAGTTGAACCTATAGCTATTGAATATTGAGGATAGAAGCAATTATAAGGAAAGATGTGTTATATAAACATGAGTAGTTTTTCTAAAAATAATTACATGTTATCCATTTTTGGTTTCTACCCCTAAATAACTAGCAAGCTAATTTTCTGTTTAGGCCCTATTTTACAGTTCTAGGTAGCTCATAAGCTGATTTTCTCCCTAAAAACTACCAATAATTCCCAAAAGCATTTTAATTGTTGGATTTTTTTAATTATAACTATTACTTATAGTATAATGTTTATTCTATGTCCTTGTTATAGCATCTATGAGTTTGACTGATCAAGGACTATGTGAAGATCTCAATCTTCATGCCAGAGTAGGGTTAGAATGTCTTCCTTTCATTATTTATTTGATTATTAGATGGTTATACCTATGGTTGGTGAGACATCATACTGATCCATCACACCATTTAATCCATTTTTTAATTTCTTGCATACTTTGTAAATTCTTCCTGAGTGAGTGGATTTTTGTACAATTTCATCTTGTGTCCACTGACTAGTGGACAAAATCTTACCAAATCAAAGGTTCTGAGTTACACTAATCCATTATCATAAACATTATCAATATCAAATGAGCCAAGAAATTTGGTTTTAATTTTTCCCTTGTGATCCTTGTATTTTGAATCAAAAAGACAAGCCTAATCTCCTACATTAAATTTATCGATCTTAATATACTTGTCATGCCATCTAATCAACTACTCCTATATAAGTTGTATGTTATGTAGTGTATGATATCTATAATAATATAATCCAATAAGTTAAAAAATAATTTATTTATATGATTTATATATATATATATATATATATATATATATATCCATCCTATGTTTTAGTGTTGTCCATAAGGTATTATGCTCAAATTCAATTAGCAAAACAGTTTTATTCCCATAGAAAAAATCATAAGGGGTGAAGCCTATAGTGGTCTTCCACATGACTTTGTACACTTAAATAGATTAATAAAGTCTATCCTCCTAATTCTAATAGGATATAGAAAAAAATCTTGGTCAAAATATTTTCTAACTCCATATTAGTGACTTTCGCCTATCCACTAGACTATGGATCTAATTATTTATGCCTAATATCATATTGTTGGACCTTGGTGTAAAATAAATATTATTAAATTATGGTACTTGATTAGTGACTATTTATTATGGCACACCATATCTTATGAATATATTTTCATATTAAAAAGTTATCACCTTTTCATCCCTATGATTTAGTGACATAATCAATACATATAAGGATGTACTCTTTATTGTTTTATTTTGGATCAAAAAGTCCTACAAAATCTAGACCCCATTAGTCAAATAAATCAAGCACCATTTGAGGCTAAAAATGCATCTCCTCCAAACATCTACGTCTCCTCATACATTTCCATCTATCATAATAGTTGTATACCTTATTGCATCTTGTTGGATTGAAGGCCAATAATACCCTATATTTAAGATTTTTACTATTTTACGCTTGGCTTCAAAGTGCCTTCCATAAGGTTCATCATGGAAAGATTTGACGATATCTAAAAATTCATCTTCTTGGATACATCTTATGATGGAGTTAGGCCAAGTATATAAAAGGAATCTAGACAACCAACAATACCTACCACTTTTATGAATCAAAGCTCCTTTTTGTTTAGGGAGGAAGTGTTGTGAAAGTACCCGTGTTACAAGGTAGTTAGTAATATTAGCATACCAAGGTGTGGTAAGGGTGAGGGAGAATAGGTAATTATCTAAAAATGAGTCATCCACTATGGTATCCTCTTGAGGGGATTATATTCATGATAGGAATTCAATCATGACATTGTCCTTACTAGGCTTATCTATAATAGTTAGGTCAATTTATTTTAATAAGAGCAACCATCTTATCATTCTACCTGGAATAGTTGGTTTCTTCATAAAGTATTTAATGGATTCATGGTATATATAAATAAATACTTGGTACCCTATTATGTAGTGAAAAAAATTGTTGATAGTCTAAACTACTACCAAGAACTCTTTTTCAGAGACCATGTAGTTTACTTCTTCTACTTGAAGTTTCTTACTTATAAAATATATGGCATAGTTGAGTGCTTCTTGTTTTCACCATAACACAGCTCCTAAGGTAGTATTTGAAGTATCTATGTGAATATGTAAGGGAATCTTCCAATCAAGACCATTAAAAACTAGGGTGGTGGTCAATAATTCCTTCAATTTCTTGAAAGTTGCATCATAGGTAGGTGTTTATATAAATTTAACATCTTTAGCTAGGAGAGCAAATAATGGTATTGATACTTTGATAAAATTATTGATAAATATTTTGTAGTAACTAGCATATCCTAGATCACTAATGACATCCTTATGTTTTGAAGGTATAGGTGGATTTTATATTATATTGATTTTGGTAGGGTCAACACTGATTCTTGTAGTAGGTACATGATGGCTTAAGACAATGCCTTGTATCATTCTCATGTAGAATTTTTTATGGATTAAGTACAAATGGTTCTCGTAACAACATTGCAATGCTTTTTTTAGGTTTTTTAGGTACTCATAAAAATTTTCTCCATAGACAGTGAAGTCATCCATATAGATTTATACACATTCATTTTCTAGATCTAAGAAGATACTTAGGACAACCCTCTAAAATATTGTAGGATTATTTTACAACCCAAAAGGTAATACAAAATAAGCATAAGTACCCCAAGGTCAAGTGAAGGTGTTCTCTTGGTCCTCAGGAGTAATTCTAATCTGGTCATAACCACTAAAGCCATCCAAAATGACAAAATATATTTTTGTTGTTAGTATGTCCAACACTTGATCAATGAATGATAGAGGAAACGATCCTTTTTGGTTGTTGTATTAAGTTCAGTTTAATCTATGAAAACATGACACTCTCTATTTTTATTTGGTATAATTACCAATGGTGAAACCCATTCATTGTATGAGATGGGATATATAAATCCAATGGTCAGGAGTTTCTGTAGATCCACTTTGACTATTTCTCTAAGATCTCGATTCATCCTATGTTGTGTCTATTTGATTGATTGGCACTCATTTTTTATATAGATGTGATGTATTCATATTTTTGGGATAATTCCTTTCATATTCTCATAATCCCATGTAAAATCATGTTGGTTTCTATGTAACATGCTAACTAGGCATTTTTCCTCATTTAACTCCAACTTGTTATTAATAAGCAATGTTTTTCTTAGAGAAATTTCAATTTGATTTGTTAGTGATTTCATCATTTATAAACTACTGATGGATCTAGTTTGGCTACAGTTATGAGGTAGTAGTTGATGGAATGTTTCCTATATAAATGCAATAAATTTATCTTCTACCTAAAGGTTGGAAAATGGGAACTTTACACATTACAAGTTGTTACAATCTTCAAGATTATTCTAGTAATTATTTTGGAGAACATTTGAGAGAATTTGATCTTCTTCTTTATTAGCCAAGGTGCATGAATGGTCTATGGTTAATACATGAATCAAGTGAGGTTGGTTTACCTCATATTTTTTAGCCCATAATGTATGCTCTAGTTCCAAGGATGGTTGTGCTAGAGGATAGAGGACCAACTTCTTAGTATGGTTTCCATTAGATATCAATATGTTATCTGATCTATAGCTAATTAAGGAATTTGATATGGAAATACAAGGTCATCTTAAGATGAGAGGGCATCCATTTAAATTAAACTTTAGTTATAGCACAATGAAATCTATAGGATACTCCCAAAAATATATACTAATGATAATATCTTCAATGACTCATTCTAGTCCTAACTGTAGACCTATTGGCCATTTACAACATTAAAGATGTGGGATGAATATTATTTAGTTATAATTTTTTCATGGTTTCAATTGTCATTACATTTATTATAGCCCCAATTCTATCAATGTAATGGACAACTACTAGACATGGATTTGGACTGTTACTACTAGGCATATTAGATTTGAATATTTCATTGGTAGGGTGCTTCCCAACATAATCTCTACTAGCTAGCCAACCACATCCACTATATTGGGATCCCTCTTCTACCTTATAGGTTTATGTAGACATAGGTCTCTTAGAGCTTTAGACTATATGGGCACATCCTTGATGGCATGACAAAGAGAAATTTTAGCACAGAGATTTTTGAGCTACGCTATAAATTCAAATTCAAGCCCAATTATGTAGTGCTGAAGGATAAGATGCTTTAGAAATGGTGGGGCTACTACATTTTCATCTTTATTTATTAGTTTGGAAAGATCTTATAGTGGTGAAGGTGTGTTAACATGATCTTTTATAGTTTCCTTAACTATCTCCCTTATTATGTGTGGGAATGGGGGTAGTAGAACTCTTCTTGAACATAGGTGAACTTCATTGATGTTCACCATATATACTAGGTACTAAATAGATTCAGTACTAAATGTCAGTTGCACCAACTTATTTATAGGATTTTGTATAGGTTGGATACAAAACTAATTAGGCTTGGGTGTAGTTTGTTTATTGGACATAAGAGGTGGTTGTTTTTATTTTTATGGAGGGAATCTACCATAATAGTTTCTTCAAAGTTCATTGGGTCTCTAGGGTTGATGCCACTAGTTTGTGAGGGGTGGGCCTTAGAATGGCTACCAAGCTTGTATCCAAAGTGGGGATACATTTTTTGGAGGATATCAGGAGGTGGAGGGATGTATTATTTTATGTTCCTACCAAATGGTATTGGGAGGTGGGACATTCATCCATGGATTAGTCCAATTGGGAGTAGTATTTACAAATTGTGAATTAAAAAAGGTAGAATTTATAAAATGTGGATTTTGTCCCATACCTAGATAAGATGGTCATTGAACCCATGGATTTATTTATGCAACATAAAAAAATTGGTCCCCATATCCTCTTATAGCATGAATCTCTATTGTTTTTGGTTCTTTAGCTATGATGTTAGTTACTCTAACTCGAACCTCGTGACACCTACAATCTATCTTCTTTTTTCAATTTAGATAATAAATGGTCAAAGATTGATCCAAGGCTACTTGATTTTTCATTATTTGTAGGATCTAGTTGGGTGGGAAAGTGACTAATTATATCCTACTTCATGTCTTGTAATAGGTTACTAATTTTAGATTTTGATAGGCCACTTACGACTGCTAGTGGAAGTTTATTTCCCCTGACTTTATTTATGGTAGATCTAGAATAATTTTAACTTAGCTCTTTGATGTCTAAAAATTTCATTTGGAACATATCTCTCCCAATCATTATGTCTAAGGTCTCCAAATAGTCTTCTCTGATTCCTTTTCAGAAGATGAGTTTTAGAGGTTCTTCTCCTAGTGCACTTTTATTGAATTTATGTACATTAAACATGAATCATTTAATGTAGTATTATAAGGACTCATCCTATTCTTGAGTCATCCTAAATTTGTAATTTATTCTATAATTTCTTCCTAATCCATACTCTTAATACTTAGCTAGAAACTTATTTTTCATATCTCCCTAATCATGGACTGAATTACTATCTAGTCCCATGAACTAGTGAAGTGCTGAGTCTTTGAGGCTAGAAGGAAAAAATTCAATTTATATACATCCTGCCTATAGTCATAGCTTCTATAGAGGATCTTAAATTTAAACAAAAATGTCTCTAGGGATTTTGATAACATACCTCTAAAATTGAGTAAGGCTGAGGGTGGGATATTTTTAATTTGTGTTACACCCATTGCATATGGAATAGGAAATTCAAAAGTAACTATGTTTGAAGCCTTATTATCTTCTATAAATTTTCCTTCACTCATGATGTCTTCTATTGTGATATGGATACCAAATATACTTAGGTTCACATCCTAAAATTCTATATCAATTCCTTTGTCAACATGATAGTAAATTTTTATTTGTTGTTCGATAGTCTTTTTACCATATGAAAATTCTAAAGACTTTTTTGATGTTTTTTAATTTTTTCAAGAAATATTTTCTAGAATGTTATTTTGATGTTACTATTTAGAGTGTTTGGTTCATGTAGTTGTTCCCCTTCATTTCTCTTAACTAATTTATCTAATGCTTCCTCCATTTTTCTTTCCTTTTTCAAATCCAATATTACTTCTACAAGTTTCCTCCATTAGTTTGTAGTGTTCCCTTCTTCAAGAGCCCTCTAACTTATGGTATATCTTTCAATAGTATTTTTAATTACTAGAAGTAATTTTGGTTATTTATCAGAAGTAACTTGTGGCTTGTTTGGTAGGAATCTCCCTCAAGAATCTCTTTCTATCTACATAAATGTTGAGCCACTCCTTCAACTATCATATCCCTTCCTTCACAAGGTTAGTTTTTTTTGGTTTTGTGTTTCAGGGGTTGTTTCAAAATGAGCAAAAATAAAATACAAAAAATGAAAAAAAAAAATGAATGTGGAAATCAAAAAAATAAGAATTGAAATTTTATCTCTAGAAATTAGAAAATTTATCTAATAAAAGTATTAATTAAAATTAGGATATTCACTCTATAAAGTAAGAATGAAAGTAGGAAAGTTACTCTAGAAAGAAGGAAATGAAAGTAGTAAAACTAATCTAGGAAGCAAGAAATGAGCATAGTAAAATTAATATAGAAATGAATAATTGAAAACCTCCCTATAAATGGTACCAAAATTATGGTCAAACTTATTACCCATTTAATACTAGATTCTTAAATCTACTTAACATTAATTATCAACCCATAATACGGAGGCTTTTCAAGGATGTCAGCACTATATATGCATTACTAATTCATAGGTTAACTTAATTATTGGTTTGAGTATAATGAACTTATACTAATTTCACCATAAATATATACAAGAAAATTATTATAATGGAATACAAAAATTCTTCACAAATATGAGTCACACATGCATCACACTTCATATAATAAAAACTAATGAAATCAATTCACACAACACACTTTAATATAAGAAGGTTCATGATCTTCAATATAACTCCTTCCAAGGGGGCCCTTCTCATTTAGAACTAAGTTCCAATCCTTCTCTAAGAGGCTTAAAAAATCTTCTTACAAAATCAACCTTTTCATTACTTAGATCTGTAGCAACTAAAGATTGTTACAGTAGATTACAATATTATAGAAACTAGAATGCAATTGCTTTCTACA
Source organism: Torreya grandis (assembly GCA_037957365.1). Taxonomy (NCBI): domain Eukaryota; kingdom Viridiplantae; phylum Streptophyta; class Pinopsida; order Cupressales; family Taxaceae; genus Torreya; species Torreya grandis. The sequence continues at coordinate 190,468 of JARHVA010005232.1, read as the reverse complement.
ATTCTATCATCCTTAATATAATATAGGTTCTACCATTAAATACATAAGGTATTTTATTAGTTCTAACCAAAAACACTAAACTAGGAAAGCTAAAAATGCTTTGCAACTAAACCAATCAACCTTTAGGTGGTTAGTAACTTAAAGTTACTTGTTTTTAGGCCTCACTAGGTAAAGGATAATATATGTTGCTTTGTTGCTTTGATTCTTTTGCTATTTTCCATTGTCTTTATCTTATTCATGATTTGGTAGCACATCTAAATTTCACTTCATATGAGGGGTCTATATAGATATTATGGAGGATCCTCTTCAATCATTTACTTTGTTTCGAAGATAGCTGGATGTGTCCTTAAAATCCAATTACTTATTATCATAGTAATGGTTTATTATATGAAGTGGTTGTGAGATCCTATAGGTGTAAGCTTGAAATTACTATAGGCAACGTATAGGTGGAAATGATATAGTTTGATATTTTCTATAGGTAACCTATAGGTGAAAGCCTATAGTTGCTATGAGTAACATATAGGTGGAAATCCTATAGCTTGGCAATTGCTATAGGATGGAAGCCCCTTTTGTTGTGGGTTTGTCTATAAGTGTTTTGACCAACCAAGATTCTTGTAGTATTATTATACCCTACAAATTTCTATTAAATAAGGTTACACAAGTATAATCTACTCAAATAAAAAACATTATTAATCCATATTATAACATGTATATATTAATGCACACATATAATCATTAATTCATTCATTTACATAAGTCATGGATAGTTTTAGAGATTCATATAGGCAAAATATATATAACTAGGTATGGATTAGGATATAAATAGAATAATTAGTGGCCTAATCAATTTTATAATAATGTTGAACATCTAAGTCTCAAGATTGAGCTTAGCCCATTATCTAATTATCATCATATGTTGGAGAAATTATACATGCTTAATATTTTGAGGTATTTTTAGAACGTGAGATCCAAATATTACTTAATGTATGAAAAAACATGATGAGAGGATATTGAAATAATTTTTCAACTCCATAATCATTACAAATGAAGGTGTCTTTAGGTAAATAAGGATCTTGAGCATTGCATGAAGGGGGAACTCAATAATCTCATCAATAAGAGGAATAATATGATCTTAAGGTAATAAAGAAAGAGAAAGTCACTCCAAAATGTAGCGAGGTATCTTGGTAATATCAAAAATATGTTTCAAACCATTATGTTCATCATCATTTGAATCATTAAGAATGACTTTTAAATAAAGATTGATGTTGATAAAATCTAGTAAAGGAGCACTATTGATCTTAGGAATGGTAGGAATATAATAATGAGGTTTTGGATTAGGAATTTGATTACTCCAAGGGATGGGATCAGCCTCATACTTATAAAATTTTCCATAATGTAAGAATTTAATGCACTAGCTATCAGAAGAAGCAATGTCCCTCATTCTATGAGGCCATGGGAAATCAAGAAGTATGTTATAATATAGGGTAAATCAAGGACCATAAACTTAGTTTGAATGGTCTTAGGTCTAATGGTTATGGGAAGCCAAATACAACCTAGTGTATTTTGATTAGTTTTATCAAATCCATATTAGGTAAGGTTGGTTTAGATGAGATGATCCCTATTATAACCAAGTTTTTGGATAAGCCAAAAAGAAGTTACATTAATACCAACTCCTTTGTCAACTAAAAATTTATGAATAAGGGTAGTATTAATGGATATTATAACGAATAGTGGTAGATTATTAATGTAAAAATTAATTCTGTCATTGATCATTTCTTAATCAATAAATTTAATAGAAGGCTTAGAAGAAAGACACATTTTCAATGGTATCAACATTGGTAGGTTAAGGTTCAATAAAAGGTGGTTCTTCATCTATAAGAGATATATCTTTAATTTCTTATAGTTTTTTCATAAGTAACTTGTGATGATAAGGTAAGGTATGGACCAAATCCATAAGTGAAATCTTTCAAGGCATAGAGTTAAGTTAGTCAATAACTTTCCATTGATATTTAGAATACGAACTAGAATGATGTTTAAGAGGTAAGGTAGATTTTGAAGGAATATAAGTGGTTGGAGGATTTGAAGGAGGAAGTGGTTCCTCAAGGGTTTTCAAAGTGATATTTATGGTCATAGTATCTTTAATCAGTTATTTTTTTATAAATATGGCTTCTTAGGTTTGGTAATAGGATCTTGCTGAGATTGCCTACAATGATAGTTGACCTTAGTAGTTTTTAACATATTGAGAATTATTTTAATATTGGTCATCATTGAAATATATATCATAGAGATCCTTGGTATTTTGTTTATTATTAGCTATGGAAAAATATTTTTGGTTATTTTAGGTAGAAGGTTTGAAAACTTATTTTTTTTGGAGAAGCAACATTGTACTCTTGACAATGAAGGTTGATTATGGATTTATGATTAAATGAATCACCAAGAATATAGGAGAAAAAAATTATTGATCCATCTACAAGATTCATTGGAGTGACTAATGTCATCATGGAACCAAAAAAAATGATTAGGGTCATATCACTTAGGAGGATTGTTAGGATAAGTAGAAAGTTTATAGGGTTGTAAAAATTATTTCATTTGGTGCATAGTGAGTGGTGTGTGAGAAGATGAAGGAATATCAGCTTTGGAAACTCCTAGTTTGGTTTGAGGAGGATTTACAATGATAAAATTAGTACATGTTTTAAAATATCCTTTAACAAGTTTAGGCTTAGGTTTGAATTTATTCAAGAAAAATTCTTAACATTTAACTCTGTCAAGAGCTTTATAAAGTGTTTGGGGAGAAAAAGTTCAAACCTCATATTGAATAGAAGGATTTAAAGTAGTTATAAAGAGTTTAAACAAGTTATCATCAATGATGTTATGATTATATTTATGAGCTAGATATTTCCATCATTTGATAAAATCATGAGCTAATTCAGTGGGAGACTGCTTAGTATTACTGAAGTGGCTAAGGTAGATTTTAGGAAGATCATTATGTTGAGACTCTTTAACTAAAGGATTGACCAAGTCCTCATGTTCAAAAATGTAATGATGTGGAATTTGGTTGTACCATTCTAATACATTATCAATGAAGGTTCTAAATAAGAGTTTAGTTATGGTTAAGGCATTAGTTTGGATCCTCTATTTGTAAAGATTCCCGAAGGCTTTGAGAAATGAGGTAGGGTCGTTAGTCCCATCATACTTGATAGTTGAAGATATGTTACCAATACCAATAGACATAATAAAGGGATCTAAAGGCTCATTTTGAATAGTTTGAGTCATTTTATTATTCATTATTGGTTGAGTAATAACATTACCTGAAGCATCTATAATATGTAGAGGAATGAAATTAGGATTGGGTTGAGGATGGATAGTCAGATGTTGATTAGCCATATTAACCAAATGGCATTGTAGTTACAACATTTAAGAGATGTTATAGGTTTTAATTATGTTAATTTTTTGTATGATTTTTTCAAGAATTTGAGTCAAATAAATAGGTGGGTTGGTGTTTGTAGGAGCACTCCCCAATTGGTATTAGGGGGAGGGTTATTAGAAGATGGAATATTAATGGGATTATTGATTAAAATTGTTTTAATTACTCCCACATTAGTTTCAATAGTTTAAAGATGGTAATTGTATTGATATATAAATAAAGGATAAGATCCACCTACTTCATATTGAGGTGTGATTTGTACCATGTTACAAGCCATAGATGAAGGAAGGGAAGAGGCTACCCAAGAGTCATGGTCCCTTTAGGAGGAAAAGAGAGGGAGAAATGAACATCCCATATGGTATCTAAATGGATTTAGGGTATCCAAGAAGATTTTTATAGGGGACCTCATAATGAGTTGAGAGAAAATAACAAAATGCTAAGAAGGAAAAACAAAGAATTGAATCAGATAGTTATGGAATGTAGTAAGAGTATAGAGTCGATTGGGTTGACCTAGTACTAGAAATAGGGTTTGAAAACTAAGAAAAGGGATATAGAGTCGATAGGATTGACCTAGTTATTTAACTTGGATATAAAATAGGTAGAAAAGGATAAAAATTTGATAGGTATGACCTAGTACTATATCCTAAGAGGTAGAAAGGAATACTGTGTGGATACAGTTGACTTAATACTACAAATAGGGGAATACACAATCTATAAGAGATTGTATCCAACATAATTAAAATATACTTAAACAAGAAATATTTTTCAAGTACTTTTGAAAGAAAGAAGTGAAAATAAACACACAATCCATTAGATCAATGAATATGATCCAATTGACGTACATATCACAAAACCTTGCACCAACACTAGTAAATGTAAGTTTTTACAATATAACATACATTTGAGAGAAGAACAAGTAGTCAAATTGGAAAGTAAATTACAACTAAGTGGTCATCCTGAATGTTTTTAGATTATTATAGTATGATTCTAAGTATGATAGGAAGTTGGCTAAAAGTAAGGAACTAAAAATCAATCTATGGATGGTTTTAGGATGTTTAGGCTAAATGCGATATATGTTGTCAATCTTACTAGCTTGGTATTGGGGCCTACCCCCTCCCTTCACACACCATAGTGATAAGGGAATTGGGTGATTTGTCAATATATATCATTAACCACATATTTATACTTGGCTATAAAACCAATTTAGATTCCCCCTTAGTGATGAAATCCAAGTAGGTAGGACTTGGGTAGACAAGTGTTTAAATGCATTTTAAGATTATGTGATTTGGTAGTGTGTGAAATAATGAGAAAAATATTGAAACTAAAAAATATATTTCAAAACTACTTAATTGGAATATGTGATCTATTATAAGCATGAATGTAACTAAAAGTGAAAGTGTGAGCTAGTTACTAGTATATAAGTGTTAATTCCAACTTTCAACCATAGTATAATATTAGTTCAGATAATAATGCATGAAAATATTATAAAACAAAGTCAATAGTTTCACTAATATACTACTAAATCAAGGGTTTGTTAAGAACTACGTTGATAGTGTTGACCTAGTCTTTTAGACAAAAGATAGAATATAGAACTAGGTCGACAAGGTGGACCTAGTTTGTTTTATAAGGGAAATTTTGAAGACTACAAACTATGAAAAATAGAAATATAGTGAATAACATAAATGATAGAGAAGGAGAGAAAAGAACCTTGGTGGGTTGGAAGATACAGAGGTTGACCTAATTTTGTAGTTCCCTAATTGTTGAAACTTATTAATAATATTACACTTACATTATTGACTTAATATTTTTCTGAAATTCTATAAGTGTAATGTCTTAATAGAGTCAACCTAGTATCCTTTCTGGAAGTTAAAACTTTTACTATGTCAGCTTATTCGACCCAGTAACCTATATTTGATGAATATATACACAAATAAAATAAATTCATTGTGATGTGACTATGTGTTAAACCTATGCACAAAATTTAGAAACTATACTGGCACTATAGACCTAGTATCACAAATACATAAAAAAATAAAGAATTTTTTCAAATAAAACCTACAAGGGTTAGGTTCACATCAAGTTCACTAAAATGTATGCAATCAAAAATTCATCATGTATATAAATCAATCCTAACTTAGAGGAGATAGATCATACTTACACTTTGATTGGGAATACATTTGATAATCAGGAACATGACCAATATGGGAATCCTTTAGACTTAATTATGGGATTTATTATCATAATAAACCATACTAGGGAGGGTACCAGAGCCTCTAGTCAAGAAAAAATATGAAATAACCCTAACTAAGCCCTATGTTTTCATATTCACTAAACTAATAACAAGTAAATAAATCTAATCTAGTGCTCACCAAAGCTTATGTCACAATATGAGGGTTAGTAAACAAACAAACAAGCATAGTAAAATCTCATTAAGCTATGTATGAATAAGACCCTAATATATGAAGAAGAGTAATATTATTCAAAGCCAATACTTATGCTACTTATATTTACTAAAGAGAGGAGTAAAGTTAGAGAATACTTACCTAAAATATGAACTCATTGAGACTCAATCTCTCCCTTGGTAAAATGGGTTTCATAAGAGGCTGTTGTGGTTTGTAAGGATCACTAATAAAGTCCAAAGCATGAAGGACTTCTCCACAAGACTAGATTCTCTATTTGGAAACGTTAAGATAAGACTCCTCAAGTAGAATTTTGGGAAAGTAGATTGTAAAGAAACGTAAGTGAAGAATAACTCTTTTTCATTGATAAATACTAAAAAAAATATCTAGTATATATAGGAGGATTTAACCCCAATATCTTATGAAATTTTTGGCTGATAGGGTTGACCCAGGTGACCAAGTAGTGTTATGGAAAAAAAATTCACTAAGTCATAGGGTAGGTCAGCCAAGATCCTACCTAGACCCTAAATGAATTTCTCCCATAAGAGTAAAGGATTGACTTAGTTAAACTAGTACTGTAGACTATCAAAAGGGGATTAAAGTTAGGAAAAGAGGGATGGAAAGGGGAAACAAATTGAAGTGTGTAAAAGAGGATTAATAGTTTAGGGAATGGTTTTAAAGAGCTAGTTGGATTTGTAATAAGTGGAAATAAGGGAAAACAATCATATAAAGCACCAATTATCTACCCACCCCTTTCCTAGTGCACCCCTTAAGGTATGTACTCAGAGAGATTGAGTCTTGATGGGTTCATACAAGACACAAAACATCAGTATCTATTTTTAGTGACATGATCTTGAGTATAATATAATTATTTCTAAATCATGGCACAAATTTTACATGTAATCTATTTTTTTAAGCTATGTATATATTCCCCCTTTAGGATTTACTATTTTATATCTCATTCTCATCTTTATATCTTATCATATATTATTGTACATCAGCTTATATATTTTATTCCTAGTTAAATGAGTAATTCTAATTAATTGTAGTGTAAATTTTTTAGTGAACCTCCATATTATAGAACATTATCAAACCCTATATCCTCACTAGGGTTATTTCATAATATTCTCATCATTCTAAAACTATTTTAAAAACTATTAGTTTTTCTAATTTTTCACATACAAATCATCAAAATCTTATTTTCTATTCAATTTTTTTGTTTAATTTACTCATAAAATGTCATTTACTATTTTTGTTAATTACTTGGATAATTTAAACTAAATATTTATATTCTATAATTAATTTATGGGTTCTGTAGACTAGATTATTTTATACAATAACTAATTTTCACTTTATACAACATTTCAAATATATTTTACAATTTATAGTTATTTATTGTGTAATGATAAATTATGTTTTGTTTGTTCATTCTTGTGTTGTCTAGTATTTAGGCTTAAAATATGATTATAAAAAAATATAAATTTATTATTTTTTCATAAAAATGTTTAACTTTAATTTCTCTTTATTTTTCATTTTTTGTACATGTTTTCTAAACTATGTTGTTGAAGTTTTAAAACTATTTAGATAGTATCATGAAGGTCTCAACAATGATATATTTATAGACATCATTGTGTGAGGGGTTTTACTTTAGTACTCATATACATTATATATAGATAAACACAAACATTATATTCCACTTGTCTCATGGTATATCATAAATGCATAGGATCTATCATTTACACCAATAGGAAGATTTTTAATCCATAAAACATTTGGTGAACCTAATAAGAGCATATCACTCAAGGATGTTACTCTCAACTTAACATCAAAATTGGGGTTAATGCGCTATGTGAATCGTTATACCTCTATAGTGAGCACTATAAAACATTAGGATTACACTAATAAATTAATGTACAAATATATATAAGAGCCTTAGAACACTTCAATATCGTTTCATAGATTACACATTATACCATTGATTTTGTGCACATTTTTAATTAATCGTAAGTTTATTTATACATGATATATTATTTATTAATTTTTAGCATTATTCTTGTGGAATATTTTGTCTTCCATTTAAGATAAAAACCATCCATATATATAAAAGGGGATATCATGAGTTATATATATATATATATATGGATGGTTTTGATCTTAGTAGCATGGGTATGTATAAAACATTTAAACCTAAAATATATAGTTGTATTTTTTCCAAAAAGAAGAATAAAACACATTTTGATTCATTCATAGGTTACTATTTATAAAATCCTCTATACTCCCTTTTGATTCCTCCTTTAGAATCTATAATAGGCACACCTATTGATTCATCCTTATGAACATATCTAGTTTCATCTTTTGATCACCCTTTAGATAATATTTTGGGTTTCTCTTTAGATTTTTCCTTAGTCACACATATAATATCGTATATAGTTACTCCTTTATTATAAACCTTGGATGTACACTTGGGTTACACCAATGACTTTCACTCATCTTCTACATGATAATCTATATTTGATCCTAATGTTCTTTATGACTCTGATTATTTAATATATCTTAGGTTATCAACTATTCTCGAACATAACTAATCATACCCTTGAACACCAAAATTCTATTTTTCCCTTGATAATTCACTTTATTAAATTCACCCTTATAAATATAATTCCCATAATTCATGTCCTAAAGAGTATGGTGTTCTTAAATATCCATTTTTTGGATTCTCATTTAGATTCTTCCTTTGATACATCACTAGATTATTCTTTGATGAATACCTTAAACACCATTTTCATCCCCTCTTATAAGTTTCCCTTCATAATTCATACAAAATCCTATTTATATTATCCATTAGATTATTCTTAGCTAAACTTATAGATTATTTTTAGTGCATCATTTAAACATATTTTTAGGTCTTCCTTTTGATTCTTATTTTCTCTAACCTATGGTTTCCTATATGTCTTCCACTTTATATAGGAAATTGGATTCAAATTATACTTTTAATTCACCCCATCCCTTAGAATACATATTATTGAACAAACATCCTCCTTATTCTAATTCCTTAAACTATCTCATACTTCCATCTACTCATAGAGATGAGATTTTTTATGAATAAACTCTTTACTCTTATTTACATGATTTTCAATCAACCCATTTTATTAATGAGATGGTCTCTCCTTATTTAAATGCTATATCTAGTATACCTAGACATTATAGTTCTCCTCTTCCCATATTTCCACCTACAATGGAAATAATGAATACTTCTCTTTTTATTCCTTCTGACCATTACATATATAGTGACTCTGATGAAGATTAGTATGATGATACTTATGTCTATAATAATTATGATCATTTTCCTTATCTAGATATGTCTCCATTATTATGTCCTAGTGATGAGAAAATATATAAATATTGTGATTAGATTTATCATTATCACCTAAAAATTGAAATATGTGAATAAGAGGATTATAGCACTCATAATGATATACCTACTATACAAACTAGCAATATATTAAATATAATTAAATCTCTACAACCAACCATATTTAAATGAGAATATCTCCATAGTATTAATTTTCCCATTCACTTTAGTATGCCAATGGCTAAGATTAATAACATAATTCAACCCTTAAATCAACCTCTTAAAAACATTAATATGCCTTGAAAAGTTGTCATTTTATCAATGCATGCCATTAGCACCTTGAAATATCAAGTAAACAATTTATCCTTATAAATAAAACAATACCATTCTTGGGTTGAATATAATGCACTTTATGGTAATCCCATTATGCATAAAATTGTATAATCACTACTAATTAAAAATATCCAAATCCCTATATTTTATACATTTTATGGAAATGGAAACCCTTACCTTAAATCTTTATACAAGTACATGAGTGGATATAATGGTAGTGGCTTATTATCACAACTTAATCCTAGAACCCTATAAGAGTGGACATTTGCTTTGTTTGATTCCCTTCCTAGTGGATTTTACCTACCTATCTTGAGCAAGTAGAATAATTTTTAATTAAATATATTTAAAATAAGTAACCTAGTGTTACTTATGAAAAGATATCTTATTTTGTCCATGGTACAAATGATCAAGTTTGTGACAACATATTATGATTTAAAACACCTATGCATCATACAATTAACAACCCACAGATTTATAAGTACAATACTTATTTTTTCAAGGTCATATTTATACATTAAAGTATAATATACTTTATAATACTTGTGAATCATTTATATCTCTTTGTTATGAGGCCTTAGAACTATAATAATAATTAGGTCTTGTTATTGATTTTAATTGTATACACAAATACATGGATTTATTTTAGGAAGATAAATCACCTAAATCTAATTTTACTCTTTTTTAATAAAATAAATCTTCATTTTTATTATAACCATAAGTGCACTATTCAAACAACAAACCTAAATAATTTTACAAATTTTTGAATAGTAATATAAGTAATTGAATTTTTTTAATAAAAGAAATAATTATACCCCAAAAGTTAACAATCACACTCACTCCCACAATTTAAAAAAATCACAACCACTGATATTTTATTACAATGAATGCCCACATCATATGTTACATGAGTAATTTTATTTTTTTAATAATAATTCACCCTAATTATTTTCATCCTCTACATTTCTTTGAGAAAATAAAAAACCAACCATTTTTTACTTACCATGGAATTAATGGGCACAATGATAATAAAATTTATGCACTAAGGAAAAAGGTACATGAACTTGCAAATTAATGACTCATCTCATTTCAAAGTTCATAATAATGCCACCTAAACTATTAAATATCAAATTATTTATCCAAATCACTACCATATCCAAATCATATTCAAGATAATAACTATCATATTAATTTTATTAACAAACACATAGTCACCCAAGAAGCCTCAAAAGACATATCTACTAAATTACCCACCCATGTTTGGCTTAATAAAATAACACAAATGAAAATTTAGTATACTAATATACATAGATATGATATATCATATAATACAAATGTAATCAATAGAATTATAAGCCCATATGAAGCATTTATATACCCATATAAATATAAATTCATAAGATAAAAAATATATTAAGGCAATATAATAGCATATCAAGGTTATATAATACATAGCACATGTTCATACATACATAATTATAACATCATCATTTAGTATTAATAACTTCATAATGACTCACATGTTTATATTAAAAAAAAAAAATCTTATTTAATTATGATAATATCATCCCAAATAATTTATGGGATCATTTTTCTTGATTAACATGGAATAGTACATCGCTTCTTTGATTTTTCCTTTATTAATCACTTTATTTACCCTTTTCTTTACTTATTAAGGTAACCTACCGCATGCCATTCCCTCCCCCACACTATTCCAAACCAATTCAAATAATACAATATAAATATATTTTTTAAATATCTAAAATTCATTCTTTGTGTCGACCTAATTACTTATTACTACATCTCTATATATGTTATAACACACATGTATGATTTTATATGTTTCCTTATACATGATTACATATGAAAATTATTATCATATATTTTATATTATTAAAATTACCTTACATACATATGTTTTTCACCTCACATGTCTTCCATCTTGAAATTTTATATTGTCAAATTTCTAGGCTTTTTCAAATTCCTCCTACTATGTCTACTTTTGAAGCCTGGCTTATTTCTTTAAAGAAAATCATTTTAAATTTACATATTTTCATGTTAAATATGTCAACACTATAAAACACAACTATTCATTTCAAAAATACACAAAACATCATAATATTTTAAACATCCACAACTCAAGACATCTAAACATTTATCCATGTTATTAGTTTACTAGCTTTACATATCTCATCCATTTTATTGTAAGTACATTGCATATTTTTAATTCACTTTTCAATTAATAATTTTTTTAAAAATACACATGAGTATGATATAGGACACAATTTTACATGGTTTTGATATTGGGCTAGCCTTTTACCAAATAGGTTGGTTAAATTAAGTACATATCATTGTCTATCCAAACACTTTTATAGGTTTTATTTATCCAAAATCTATTTTCCATATTGAATTATATATTATAAAAATTTATTTTTACTCATTCATACTTTACATTTGTTACAATCAATATAAAATTTGCCAACATTGACATTGATACATACAATTAATATATGATGTTTTCAATCTCTTTCATATTACATAGTGTATTGGATCTTGATTTCTTAATACATGTGGAACTTGGCACTATGTTTATTCAAAATTCAACATCTTTCTCCATTTGTGTGTGGCCCTTAGCCTAGTTTACTTGAAATACATTTACATGTCCCTTAGATGTGGCCTTTGGGCCTTATGTGTGGCATTGATCATTACTATGGTTGATAATAATCTATCATACACATACTACTTACTTTCAACTACTTCATATACAATTCAATTTTATACTTAATTTAATGATTCAATTAAATTTAAATACTTAAAAATATTTTAAATGTTTTATCTACAACTCTATTTTTATAGTATATATTCAATAATTTCAAGTTAATTTCATGCTTCGTCCATTAATTCAATGTTATATTCAATTACATGATGCAACTAAATATAAAAGCTATTCATAGTTTAAAAAGTCTAATATGAAAAATATTGTTACATAATTATAACTTTAAAAAATAATCTAACTTTTTATTTTGAGATAAGTTATTTTCAATATCCATACCTCATATCAAAATAAAGGGCATCAGATTTGGCTTATCTTGAATTCAACTAATTAAAGGAAATTATTTAAGAATCACAATGACATAAGATATGAATACTATCAATATCATAGGGCATTTTGATTGCATATGCACCCCACTCTTAGAAATATTTTAGTTAAAATTACAAACATTAAAAAGTAAAAACTATCACTTTATACAGTATACAAGGCATGATGTTGTTACATATACTCATTTCTTTTATATTTTTCAATAAACATGTTTTAAATAAGATATAGTTCAAATCTAGATCCATCTATTTTTGTGTGCTTATTAGTTTTCAAAATGGGCCATGTTTGATCTTAGTGATACTACACATATTGGTTTCACTATAGCGAGATATGTACTAGCTTTAACATATTATTTCTAGTTCCAAAAATGAGCCATGCTTGATCTTAGTGAAATTCCAAATCTTGGATACACTTTTAAAAACCATGTATTGGTTCCCCATATATTTTTTATTTCCCCCTATATTATAGTGACATTCGGTGGGTAACACCCTTATTTATTCTCATAATGTTCTTCACAAGTGAAATCATATCCTTATTTAAATAAAAATATTCAATCATCAAGAGTGGATCACTATATATTTATCCAAAAATTCAAATACCATGAGATAGTATGGTTATGGTCTATTGACATCCGATTACCTACCTCTCATCTTATTACCATGTTTAAAATTAGTTTTTCTCCCTGGATAAAAATTAATTAAATTTTAAATCACCTTATTTCCATATGGGTTAGTTGGTAACCCAAATGTCTCCTCTAAATAAAAAGTGTGTTTTCACACTTAGTTTTTATATCTTTCTCATTTACTCACATAATGTTAATTCATTCTATCAAATTTAATCAATAAATGCTTGAAAATAATTATTCTTGAAATCCCTACCTTACTTTGTCATACCTCCACTTCATGATCTATAATCATTATAGGAACACTCATTATCTTAAAAATATAGATTAAATAGGATGTAGATATCTATTTTTAATTTTTAATCATCCATATTCTATTCTACTCACAATACATTCATAAGAAGTTTCATAAGTGTTTGACATTTTAGGACAAGACCACACTAGTTATATAAGACCATAGTGAAACCATGTCCCCTTGTGCACCCTTATTGTCTAACATCCAATGAGGTTTTTATCATTGATACATTTAATAAAATATGTCATACACTTTTCATAATTTCAACTAATGAAAATAATCAAAATATTATAATATAAAAACACATTAAAACATCTCAATTCATTACTTAACAATCATTTGGAAATTTGATTTCAAAATTATTATATCTTGAGTAAAAGAGCACTATTATTTCTAATTTCAATAATTTTGTTTTATTATATTCATAGTCCAAGTCTCAAATTATTTTATTGTAGGTCAAGGGAATATATTTTCCATAATTATAATATATATTATGTTTTCATTCGTAACTGATTCATTACATCCTGAAGAGGGTGAATTGCATCAACTTGAGACCCTTTGGACTATATAGGCAATAATATATCAACAAATGTTTTTCTCAAGGTAGTTTTGGAATTCTAATTGATTCAAAGGGAGAGAGTTTTCAAAATGAAAAGAAAAGTTTCTTAGTTAGGATTAGTCTTCTATTAGCCCTTTTATAGTAAAAAGATTGTAGGTTTAGAAAATTTAAAAGGATTTGAAACAAAGTAAAGCCATTTATTAGTTCCCTTTGTGCCCTTTATATTAATACAAATTTTTAAGATAACACTCTCAAGGGAACTGCATAAATTCGTAAAACCTTCCCCTAATTAGGTCTTTATTAGGCTTAGTTCAAAATCACTTATTGGTTTACATATTATATGGTCTAATACAGTTCTAAAATATCATGAATCTTATATAGTACACTAAATAAATTATATTTCAAAGTTTTGAGAATTTTGACTATATGAAACAAAATTTATTCATCTTTCAATTTAAAAACCCTAGTTTGGGGTTTCTTGGTCATATAGGTACCTGAAAGGCTATAAAATGAGTTAATTTAAATCTTAATCACTTTCAAATTATTTTTAGAGTTTTAAAGGGTATTTTATACCTTAACTAAACCTCCCCAAAGATATTTTAGGCTTTCAAAAATAACTAAAAGTCTCCAACATACATATTCATAGAATTTTGGGTGGTTCCTCTTGATTATGTCAACATAGAACCACCCAAAGCTTGTACATTATAAATTTAACATGTATATTATAAGCAAAAATCACACACACACACACACACACACACACACACACACACACACACACACATATATATATATATATATATATTAAAAAACATAATATTTATTACTTACCAATAATATATAGAGTTCAACATGTACCTTCTAAAACATGTTTTCATTCATTTGTTTAATTTCACATACAATAGTCATACATAGAATTCTATAGAATAGGCAATATTTATTGAAATTTTGATCATTTATTTATCTATCTTAAAATTATCATCTAAAATTAACTTACACCTATGAAAATGAATCTCGATTTGAAATTTTACACCATATGTATTGCCAAAAATATCACTAAGTAGCTAATTATCCCTCCAAATGCATACCAATTCCTGACCTCAACTTTGGTTATCTCTTGACCAAACTTAAGGAATATCAAACATTTATTAAGGGGTAAATAAAATTTCAATAACACACCTATGTATTAGATACCCTTTTACAACTAAAACCATATAAAATATAACTTGATAAGTCATTGAAGCACTTAGGAAATTTCAATTTTCCAAAGGATACATTTTGGTAAGAAAGTAATAAATGAGCTAAAATTCAAATATGGTACTGTACTAAGACCTATAACCTATGAAAATCACTATATTAGTCCTCCTAACATATACTAGGATAAAAAATTAGCTACATAAGGTCTTCCTAGGTGATGCCCCTACATCATGCTCCCTAGGAACATAATTTTAACTCATCAAATCTTGTCCATGAGGTCTTAATGATTACCTCCATGCTTGATGATTTTTGTTTTAGTCATCCAAGTTGAATCCTCTATAGTATAATGTTTCCACTTCACCAAATATTGGTAATACTCATTGAATATAATTATTTTGCTAACTTTCTTATCCAAGATGGATTCAAGTTCCTCTTTCTTGGCTTGTGGAAATTGATTTACATGTTTTTTTACTATTGTTTATTTAATTCTAGCTAGTAGACCACTGTCACCCCCTCATTAGAATGGATACAATTCCACAACATTAAAAATGGGATAGATTACCACACCACTAGGCAACTCCATTTCATAGGCATTATTGGATAACTTCCTAATGACCTTATAAGGACCAAATTTAGTAATTTTTAGTTTATTATACTCACCATTTGGAAACATTTTCCTCCTCAAATGAGATAACACCATGTCTCCAACCTAAAAAATAACTTCTTTCATCTTAAGATCTACATGTTTCTTATATTTTTACACACTCAATTCCAATTATTTCTTAATTTATTCATGCGCTCTTTTTGCATACAAATATCAAAATATTATCCTTCATCACTTAGTTTCTCTATCTTAACTAGGTATGTTAAATCAAAGACTCCTCTTGGGTGCATACCACATATAACTTGAAATGGACTTATTCATGTGCTTCAGTTGGGTGTGTCATTATAGGTAAATTCTTATTTTGATAAGAGTAATTCACATAATTTAGGATTGTCCCTTATTAAACACCTTAGAAAATTACCCAAACTTTTATTAACAACCTAACTGTTTATATCAGTATGAGGGATGTAGGCTAAATTCAAGTTCAATTTTAGTCCCAATTGCTTCCACTTGGTCCTCCAGAAGTGCCCCAGAAATCTAGTTTCTCTATATAAGATAATACTCATTGGAATCCCATGTAATAGAAACACATATTTGTAAAACAAATTACCCATATGAGTATCATGATTAGTTGTTTTGCACGGTATTAAAAGAGACATCTTTGAAAATTTATCCAGTATTATAAAAATGGAGTCGTACTCTCTCCCAAGGTTTATTATGAATTGGTAAGGGATTATAAAGACATGAATTAGTGTTCTTTCCTTTATAAAATTGACACACTTTACACATTTCTACAAATTTCCTTACATCTGTTTGCCATTTTAGGCTAATAATAATGACTACTTAGAAGAGATAAAGTCTTGCCAAAGCTAAAATGGCCTAATAAACTCCAAAAATGATTTTATTTTATCAAATTATCTCAGATGGATCTCTTTAGCACAAAATTTTTAAATCCCTTAAACAACAAACCATTCTGTAACATATAATCCATCCAAAGCTCTCTATTCCTATTAGTTGGATACTTTCAAGCCTCATATGCTTCTTAAAAGTCTATATCAATTTCATAAAACTCTTTGAGTGTTTATATTCCCCCTCTCTAATATGAATTTCTATTATTATAAAATCCCTTCTACTTAAAAAATCTACTACATTATTGTTTTGACCCTTTTTGTGCATGATGACAAAAGTAAAGTTTTTTAAAAACTCCACCCACTTCATATGCCTTTAAATTAGCTTAAGCTTACTAGCTATGAATTAAAGTGAATGATTATCTTTGAATATTATAAAATCCTTTGGCATTAAATAGTGTCTCTACTTCCTTAAGGTTTGACCCATATCTTAAAAATCTAAATCATAAGTAGAATACTTCTTATTTACCTCATTTAACTTCTCATTGAAGTATGATATTAGTCTAGATTCTTAAATTAGGACAACTCTGATGGACACCCCACTTACATCACAATAAAATTGAAAAAACTTATTGAATCTAGGAAGAGCTAACATGGGTTTCTCTGTAATTCTTTTCTTCAAAAACAAAAAAATATTTTCAATAAGATTAGTCCATATAAATTTATTTTCATCCTCTCTTATGGTGTTATTGACAAGTTTGACCTCATAGGTTAAATTATGATTTGTTATCCTTGTTAGGATTATTCAAAGTAATGTCTTGGGTAAGATTTTGAATGCCTTAAGAGTCAATATAGTGGGTCTTAATGGTATGTCATATTATTTCAAGAGGGTACACGGTATTTAGGGTCAAGTTATTTCAATTGGTCTCTTGGTTTAAATCCTATTAGTCTTGTTTGATGAAATTACGGTTTTTTAGCAAATCTTAATGTTTTTGGAGAAACCTAGGTTGCATTTTGACAAATTTCAGCCTTATTAAGGTGAATTTATTTCATGGAGAATTAAAATATATGATTAAGAGGTCATATAAAGTCATAAAATGCCTTGGACTGATATTTTTACTTTCCATGAGATCATCTCTTTTATATTGTCTTTCTTTGTACTTGGAGATACTTTTAAGGGGATTATAATATTTTAAAGATGGAATATACATAAAATTACACTTGTAAATTCCTAACAATTATTTTCGAATGTAATAACATTAGAATGAAGTTAAAACAATGGCTTACATGTCAAAATAGCCTAGTTTTTGCTCTAAAAAGCTAGTTTTATGGGCTTATACAGAGTTGAGGAGCCCACTTCCAAGTGAAAATTATTTAAAAGTATTTTTAATACTATATAGGTGATATAAATTATTTTAAATCTCTCACATGTCCTAAAAGTTCAAAATGTGCTTCTTTTCCTTCATCTTCCTCTTTATATGCTCACTTGGATAGTTTTCAAGTGCTCAATATGGACATGAGAGAGAGAGAGAGAGAGAGAGAGAGAGAGAGAGAGAGAGATGGGTATTAAATTTTTTTATAAAGGAGGAGGTCATAATATTATTAATATTTATTTCATTGGTCTTCAAATTCAACCCCTATCCTTAATGAACAATGATTAAGACTCCATGGTGGTACAAAATTACTCAAAAACCCCAAAAACTTATTTTCCTTTCTGAATGGTAAGTTTAAAATAGTTTAAATTCATTAAATAAATTTAAATATATTTATAAGGTATATTAAAGAATCTCAAAATTTTATCCAAATGCATTTGGCATGTGTGAGCCTAATTTGCCAATAAACCTCCATTTTCACATAGTTAGAAAGGTGATTGCCAAAGTTTGTTTGTGTTCCAAGTTACTCAATAGTAAAGTAGGATGGATAATTTTTTTATATCATGTTTCAATTTATTTTATTCTCTAAAAATAAATCATATGGGTCTTTATTCTTATATAACATTCACAAGCTCTCAACATGATGATATAGGCATACTTTCTAGTGTACCAATAACAATAAGCAAATAAGTTGTATGATTAAATAAGGCCCTAATCTGATGATAAGTTATTATTATGACATATTTTATCCCTTTAAAGTACATTTCAAATCCCTTAAAGACATTTTGATGACATAAAGAGGTAAAATATGGAGGCATGTTCTTGTCACTCACCAAAGGACTATGTACATGTGTACTAGGAATATAAGTGAAATAAGGTAATGGTTTTTGTATTATATAGTGTTTTATGGTAGTATAAACATAAATAATTAGGATAATGGAATAAAGAGGATTGGTGTTTAATACATAGTTCATAATGGATGGGCAAAATTCCTTAAATGATAAATAAACTCTTAAAATCCTATTTATGAATCATAGTGATGACCTCAAAATATGGCTCATTATTGAGATGTTATTTCCTTTAAATCATCTCTTGAAGGATATTATCTTATACAAATATTAGATTCTTAGATAGCTATTACATGGAAAATAGATATTTGTCTTGTTTATATTAAACCAAAGACTAAATCTTTACTTTGTCATTAATGTCCAATATATAGCATGTTATAGTGACATTTTGTGTGAAGAATGCTCACAAAGAAGACACAGGTGATGTATAGTGAACATTCCATTTTTATCTCCATCCAACAGAACTATAGACTCTGCAGCCTTATTTCTATGGACTTTGCAGGCTTGTTTCTATGAACTCTATAGGCTTATTTCTATGGACTCTACAAGGCTTGCTTTTACAGACTCTATAGGCTTGTTTTTATGGACTCTATAGGCTTATTTCTATAGACTCCATAGGTTCATTTCTATAGACTCTATAAGCTAATTTATATGGGCTCTGTAGGGTCAGTATCAAGAATTTTGTAAGGACAACGGGAAGCTGGAGACTAGATAGAATAGGGAAGAACCATTCTAGCTGGAATCAAATAAGGAAAATAACCACCTGCTATTTTGAAGGACTTGCTTTTAATAAATTTTTATATAATCAGATTTTAGGACTATTATAGGATAGGATATTTACTTCATCAGAATAATTAGATCTCTTGGGAATCCAATCTCCTATCTTTGTAAGAATGGATCAACTAAAGAATCACATTTCTTTGCATCCTATTTTGAGTAAATTATATTAGTATAAAGTTTAAGACTTTCGACTATGATAAAATAATAGATATTTTAGAAAACGAATAGAGGATATAGAGAAGAGAAAATCAAGAATCAGATATTATTCAAGCATACAAGTTTTAGCCATATTGTAATCATTTCATTTTTATGAATTAATAATTCAAGTTTCCAAAACTGATTAATCTTTGTTCATGAGTCTAAGAGGAGCAAGGGCCCACTCTCCTTGGAACCAAGAATTGTGTATGATATTTATGTTCTATTTTATTAGTTAGAATATTATTACTATTTTTATTTATTTAGAAAAAAAATAAAAAAAAATTCATAGTTTAAAAAGAGCATTTTCTTATTTCATTTATTTTCTACGCAAAGTATCTTTTCTTTTATAGTAGAAGTGTGAAGCAAATTTCCTTTCGTAAGTAGGAGTGTGAATTTACTTTCCATGCAAATGTAAAATAGGAGTGTGATATTTTACTTTTAGTAAAAGACTGGATTGATTTGATTTCTTTCTTTTTTTTTAGCAAAGTGTGAATCAAGTAATTTAGGATGTATTCCTTTCTTTAGTCAAAATTAGAATAGGATCAACAAACACCCCCATAATCAAACTTCTAGATCTACCATCTCATACCTTACTATAGATAGTTTTGGACACCAGCCATGGTTGATAAGACACCATTTTCCATATTGGTTAACTGAAGAGTTAGATGACACTCATCTTTTTTGGTACCATTTTCAGGGATGCAAGGTGTTAGTAAGTTAATCATTATTGATCTAGAGTTTTAAAAAAATGTAAAATTCATAAAAAAATCCAAAAATAGTTAATAAATTGATCTACCATCCTAGAGATTCTAAAGGATGATTTATTCCTAGGTTTCCACCAAGGGCACATGTGGACACTCCAACATCTCTGAGTAGTGAACCAGAATATACAAGTGAAACATCTATGCAAAAATCTTTTGAAACTAGGATAGGAACTAGGTCATTACCACAGACAAGCCCCATTGGACAATTTCTTCAAGATCAATCTCTTATAGGAAGCCATTATTTAGAAATTGCCAATGACTTAGAAGAAGCATTTCAAAGATCCATAGTTGAAGGAAATTCTAAGAACTTGGAACAACCTATAACTGAGACCACATACATTCAGTGGGAAGATCATCTCAATTTTAAAATATCATCAGAAGAAGAAATGGCTCTCCAATAAAATCAATAATTCACACAACTAGGAAGGACTTTCTCCTTTCCTATTATTGCAGATCCTAATGATCAAAACCACATGAAAAATATTTCACTAGCTAATTTTCCAAATTTTTGGAGATGATCTATAGAAGATCTTGATCAATTCCTATTTGAATTTAAGGTGCTATGTCAAACCTATGATTACACAACTGATAACCAAAAATTAAAACTATTTCCTTCTACACCTAAAGATGTAGCTATGAGATGGTTAATGGGTTTACCTAGCAACTCTATTAGAACATGGGATGACATGGAAATAGAATTCTTGAAAAAATACCAAGATTAATACTGAGTGTGAGAAAGAACAGAGGATTTCTTCAAAATAAAACAAAATGAGGATGAATCTTTAGAGGACTATTTGGATAGATTTATGTTCACTCATAAAAGAAGCAATTATCCACTCACTGAAGATGTTAAAAAATTGGTTTTCTTGAAAGGATCAGATGAAGAAACTAGAGATGCCTTAAATTTGATGGGTGGAGGAGACATAAATAAGTTGGCTTTCGATCAGATTTTTGAGCTTTGTAGCAATTACTCTCGAACAAAACTTAGACATAGGAAAGAAAAGTTGGGGAAATATAATGAAGTGGGTAAATTAATGGAATAATTTGTTAATCTTAAAATAGATATTCTGGTTACACTAAACGGTACTCTGGATGGCCTTCAAGCTAAGGAAAATGTAATAGAACCTTTAACATTCTACTATCCTAAGTGAAGATAGAAACACACCCTTAGAGACTACCCTCTAGATAGAACCAATATTTCATCATGTGGGATCTGTGATGCAAAAGATCATGATACCAAATATTGCACCCTTTTACTTATTTTAAAGAATCAAATGAAAACGCAATTCCAGTCCATTAAAGAATTAAATTATATTCAGAGACAAAACTTTGCCCCACAAAACTAGGCTCAAAGACAGTTCAATGTAAGAAATCTAGTTAATCTATGGATGGCACCATGGAATGTTCTAGTCCCTTCACTATTTTGGAATCAATCCCAAATTCCATCAATTCAAAATCCATGGGTAGGACAAGATTGGATGCCAACACCTCCATGGATGGTGCCATAGCCACCAAAATAATTGGTACCATAGCAGCATTGGATGCCACATCCATATCAATCATGGAATCAGTAGTGGAACCCCCAATCACAATTCACCCAACCAAGAAGACCACTTCAATAGCAAACCATTATGCCACCCCCATTTATTCAGTAATAAGGACAAATTAATTAGCCCTTAATGCCTACATAACCAATATCAAATCTAATAAATAAATAACTAGCACCTGTTTATGTTAATGAACAGGAAGAAACAATCAATGTGGGAGCTATTGAGTGTTCAGACATACATTTAATATCAGGAAAAACTATATAAAAACCTTCAATACTCATTTTTGAGATACTTGATGAAAATGAAAAGACATGATCATCTCAATTAAGCACTAGAGAAGCTAAAATTGAAAGGAGCCCTGAAGTAAATAAAGGAAACACTACTAAACTAGTAGTTCCTTTTCATAATAGATTAAGAGGAACTGATATCAAACTAGACTCAAACTTGGTCCATGAGTTTCAAAATATCAATATTGAGGTACCCCTTCTACAAGATATTATAGATATACCTAAATTAAATAAGATCATTAAAAACCTCTAATATTAAGACAACTAAGAGGAACATAAAATATCCTGGAACTATTCATGTTGATGGAAAAGTTGATTTATTAGCAGGAAAACTATTACTTCCAAAATATGCAGATCTAGGAAGCCCTGTGATCACAGTCACAATTAGAGGAAAAGAAATTCCTAACATCTTAGTAGATTTGGGAGTAGCAAACAATGTCATGACAACTGATACTTTCCATGCATTATGTCTTATTGAAATGCAACCTATAACTACCATTCTTTAAATGGTGGACCAGTCGATAATGAAACCAGAGGGAATGATAGAAAATGTTGAAGTATTAATAGAATCTTGGGAATATCCAGTAGATTTCATGGTCTTGCAACCCAAAACAAAGAATATCAGATATCCTATAATCTTAGGTAGACCATGGTTGGCCACTGTAGTAGCATTGATTGATTTTAGGTCAGGAGACAACCATTTCTAATGGGTTAAAATCCAAATGCATTTCCTTATATCCTCTTGCAAAACCATCAACAAATTGCATACAAGAACTTTGGGTCAATGAATCAGACAACACACTAAACAAAATTTCCTCTTTAGCCATGATCATAGTTAAAAAACACTTGGAAGAATTGAATGGAGACATATACCCAGAATCTACGGACTATGCCAGTCCAAAAGCTATGGACTCTGCTAGTCTAGAAACTACAGACTATGTGAGTCTAGAAACTATGAACTTTGCCAATCTAAAAGCTAAGGACTACCTTAGTTTAGGATTCTTGGGTTAGACAGAAAATTCTAAAACCTCCACTTATAATTTTTCTAGTACTTCATCATATGATCATAGACTGATTCAGGAAAGTGTGTGGAAATTGGTAGAACAATAGTAAACTCATTTCTTAGATGCATTTCATTATTCCTTGGCAAGACTGATTCCTCCTAGAAAAGAGTTTGCTGATAATGTAACTATGTTTAATAAGCTACTTCCTCATCTATGTCCTCTAAACTCATTAATGAGCGAGCTTAAGAAAATAGAATCCAACTACCTAGGTACGAAACCAATCATGGTATTACTTGGAAAATTTTTGAGCATCAATAGTTGGTTAACAAATGAAGAGAAAGATCAACTCTTTGAAGTGTTGGAAAGACATACCAAGGCTTTTTCTTGGGATTATACCAACATGAAAGGAATTCACCCCAGCATATGTACTCATCACATTTACATAGAATCTATCAAACCAGTCAGACAACCATAAAGAAGAATAAACCCAACATTAAAGGAAATAGTCAAAGTAAAAATCCAAAAGTTTCTAGAAGTTAGATTTATTTACCCCATCTCAGACAGCTAGTGGGTGTCACCTTTGGTAATTGTTCCCAAGAATAATGGAAATTTAAGAGTATGTGTGGATTATCGAGAACTAAACTAGGCAACATTAAGAGATTATTTACATTTACCTTTTATTGATCAAGTTCTTGATAACTTGGTAGGAAAGAAATATATTTCTTTCCTAGATGGGTTCAGTGGGTATAACTAGAGAATGGTAGCAGCTAAAGATCAAGATAAAACCACATTTACCTACCCTTGGGGAACTTTTACTTACTGAGTACTTCCATTTGGACTATGTATTGCTCTAACAACATTCCAAAGAGCAGTTCTGGCAATCTTCTCTGACCTTACAAATGATTGTGTTGAGGTATATATGGATGATTTCACTATTTATGGTGAAACTTATGAAGAAGTTCTTACCAACTTAGAAAGAGTATTTATCAGATGTGAGGAACATCAATTATCTTTAAGCAATAAGAAATGTTTTTTGATGATGGATGAAGGAATAGTTCTAGGACATCATATTTCTGCAAAAGGCATTCAAGTAGATCCAAAGAAAATTGAAATAATTTCCAATTTTCCCATTCCACAAACACAAACTAAAGTTAAGATTTCTTTAGGACATGTTAGTTACTAAAAATGCTTCATAGATAAGTTTAGCTAAATAGCTACCCTTATTTTTGCCTTGCTTACAGAAGATAGTACATTCAAATAGAGTGATAGTTGCTAGCAGGCCATTGAAACCATCAAAGCTAAACTTGTTACTACTCTAGTATTAAGAGGACTAAATTAGACAAAGCCATTCTAAATATACATAGATGTTTCCAATACAATAATAGGAGCAGTTCTTGGACAAAAGGATGAAGAAGGTAACATGTATGCTATATGTTATATTAGCAAAAACATGACACCTGCTGAAATAATTTACGCCACAACTAAGAAGGAATTTTTAGCTCTAATTTATGCAATCAACAAATGTAGACACTACACAATAGGCTACAAGGTATTTGTCTATACAGACCATTTAACTATTAGATATCTTACCAACAAACCAATTGTAGGAGGTAGGATTATTAGATGGCTATTGCTCTTACAAGAATTCGATGTTACTATTATAGACAAACTAGGGAAGTCTAATGTGGTTTCTGATTTCTTATCAAGAATCAACACTACAAGTGAAGAAGAACCAGTGGAGGATGACTTTCTAGATGAACAATTATTTTCTATGTTAGCACAATCTCTATGGTTTTCTGATATACCAATTACCTCGCCATAGTGAAGTTTCCTCTGCAGTTTTTATGAAAAGACAAAAAAATGTTTAATCAAAGAAAGTTCTTCTTTTAAATGGATTAATGGAATATTATTTAAACTCAGACCTGATCATGTGTTTCACAGGTGTGTGACAAATGGTCAAGCTTATGATATCATTAGAGCTTGTCATGATGAACTAAGAGGAGGCCATTAGTCAGCTCAAAGAACGATACATAAAATCCTAGGAGCAAGATATTATTGGCCTCATCTTCATCAGCAAGTAAAATGATATGTCAAACACTATGATGCTTGTCATTGAATTAGATAGCCTACTCTTTCAATAGAGATGCCCTTTCACCCTCATCCTCAATTGGTTTTAGAACCATTTGAGAAATGGGGAATTTATTTTATTGGTCCAGTGGATCCTCCTTCTAGAGAAAAAGAATATCTTCTAGTTTGTATAGACTATGCGACCAAGTGGGCAGAAGTGGAAGCATTAATTCATGTAAGAGAGGAGATGGTAGCTGATTTCTTATATTTCAAAATCATGCAAAGATTTGGTGCTCCAAGACAGATAGTATCATATCAAGGACCACAGTTCATGTCAAACATGATAAAGCATTTTATGCAAGTGTATCAAACTTAGCATAGAAAAACATCTCCCTACCATCCACAAGCAAATGGACAAGTTGAAGTCACCAACAGATAACTAGAAACCATTTCAACCAAGGTTGTTAATTCTAGTAGAAAGGATTGGGTAGATAAGGTACCAGAAGCTATTTGGACCTATAATGATACTTGGAAAATAACAATTAGATTTTCACCTTATGAATTTGTTTATGGTAAGAAACCTTTATTCTCTGTTGAATTTGAATTACAAACTTTGAAAATAGCTGTAGAAGTAGGAATTGATGTAGAAGAAATACAAAAAGCAAGACTCCTATAGCTTAATCAACTTGATGAAATGAGGATGGAAGCACTACAAAGAATTGAAATTGTACAACATCAATGAAAAGTTTGGCATGATGCACAAATAAAGCAATAGAAGTTTTAGAAAGGAGATTGGGCACTGTTGTTTGATTCTAAATTTCAACAGTTCAAAGGAAAACTACAAACAAGATGGTTGGGACCTTATGAGATTGAAGAGGTCTATGAAAATAGTTTTTTTAAGATGATACCTATTGATGATAGTAGAAGAGCTCTGTTAGTCAATGGACATAGTTGAAGCTCTATCAGAAACCTCTCAATAAAGAAAAAATTATTCAAAAATTAAGGGATCAAGTAGTTATTATGGAATGCTCTACTTCTTCTAGTAAACATGCTCCTTGATAGAATAAAAAAGAAATAAAAAAAATCAATAGTGAAAATCCTTCTAGGGATGCTATTGACAATACATGCCCAAAAAACTATCTTGTTAGCTAGCTATGCATTGCAAAAAGGGCTTTGGCTAGTAAACCAAGAATGGCTGGCCAAGGGGTAAAAACCAAAATTTATAAGAAAATCTCATCATAACACTATGTTTGGTCTCCATGCAATAAACTAATCCATGCAAACCTATTCATGCAAGACACGTGGCGAGCAAAGGATAACGTCTAAGGTTAAATTAAATAAGACATATTTTATTTCTCTATGTTTAGTTAACTAATTATCTTTGATTTGATTAAGACCCTATTCTTCTGAGATGACCTAGATTTGAATCTTTTGAAATGGAATGACAAATTCCATAATGAAAAAGCATGCAATGAAGCCACCAAAGGTGCATGGATAAGTGTGTATCTTTGATATCATCAACTAAGTCATCAAGTAACATAATGATGGGGCATCATAAAAAGGGGTTTTTAAATGAAATAATGAATCATTTTCATCATCAATATGACACATCATCATTTAACATGACTTATATTGATGAGATCAAATGGTTGGCACACTCCGTATAAATGTGTGGTGCCTAACTATAACACATCACTACAAACTCATGCAGTTGTAGTATTTAAAATGAACCACTTCCTTTCTATGGACTTCAACAAAAATTGATCCTTAGATCCTTTTGTCTACTGACTTCAACAAAAGACTAGTCTACACCTTATTTTAAGTAGAAGGAACTGAGCTGACTATAACTCTGCATAATAATGGGACAGAAGAAGACAAGATCACAACTGAAGGATCCAACAAAGTTTTATAAAGACAAAGCTTCTGTAGTAGTGTTCAAAACTAATGGCTGGTTACCTTTCATTGAAAAG
This sequence comes from Torreya grandis, assembly GCA_037957365.1. Lineage (NCBI taxonomy): Eukaryota > Viridiplantae > Streptophyta > Pinopsida > Cupressales > Taxaceae > Torreya > Torreya grandis. The sequence continues at coordinate 162,897 of JARHVA010005232.1, read as the reverse complement.
CTCTAGAGTTTGAATGCAACAATGGTAAGTGAATTTATTACCAATCTCACCCCTAAATTTTCAATTGTGAAAGGCATTGTTATTCCTGTTACAACTCAAATCATAAGCCAAATTATACAAGTTCTAAAAGAAGGAATGAGAGCTACAAGTAGAGTTTTATTTGGTTATTTAATCAGTCAGTTGAATGGTAATAAGTAGACTGGAACTTCATGTCTAGTAGATTCCAAGGGAAAATCAAAAGGGATTAAAATAAATTCACTTCCTGAACCTTAGAAATCTGTAGCCAAGTGGGTACTTAAATATATCATTTGTGAAGGGAAACATAGTCTTTTAAGGGGAGATGCCATGAAAATGTTAGTACATCTTAAGCATGGGAGACAAAACCCTCAGTACAAAATTAATCTCCCATCTTTCTTTTATGGTGCTCTGCAAGTTATGTATATAACCCCTACTATTTCTCTTAGGCATCATGGCCTTATTTAGCTTATTATCTAGCATCATTTCCTTTAGCAAGGTCAAGAGGTTTGGGAGGAATTTTAGAATAGTATAGCACAAGAAACCCCAAATATACCATAGGAACACTCATCTCCACCTACCCCATCAGCTGAGAATACAACACTAGGAAAATAATCTCAGTTTGTAATCTCCATAGAAATCCCTTCTTCTTCAAGAAGAATCACAAGGTCTCAAAACCCTAAAATTTCAAGGTCTCCACAAGAACCTCATGAGTCTATAGTACAACCAGTTCTTTTACTAGGAAGAAGAAAATTGAGATAGAAAGTTGCTACAGAACTTGACAATACCAAGGGTTTGTTGGTTAAGAAATAAAATCAACCAAGTGTAGCTCAAAGAGTAACTAAAAGAAGGAGAAGGCTCATTTTAATAAAAAAAGATGAACAAGAAATTGTAGATATTTTAGATAGTCTTAAAATAGTGTCTCATTCCACCCTACATCCTAATATTCTTGCACCTATAGATATTGAAGAAAATCCTTTTGAAAGGAATTCTCCAATAATAATGGAGGAGCCAAATCCAAAGGAAGAGCCACACATGATAGAGGAATTAAGTATGGTAGAAAAACCACCTGTTCCAATTGAAACTGTAATGGATGTAGACACCGTAATTGTGTCTAACCCTTGTTGTCTTCCCCTTAACCCCCATTTTAGTTTTCCATGCCTATTTAACCCCTGTCAACCATTTTCCCACAAGCCTTGACCCTAGCAGCATGTAAAAATGAGTAAAAAGCTAAAGTTAGCCTTTGTCCCCATTCTGCATCTACCGACGATGGTCATAACCTGGCTGACATTGCTGACGTCGGTCACTTATCGGCTGATGTCGGCAGTCCTACTGACATCAGTTATCTTTAACACTACATTCTCGACCTGAATGCAGGAACCATTATCCGTTATCCATTATCCATTCAGTTTCCAATCCGTTTCTCGATCAGTTTTTCGGACCTTCCTTCATATCAATCAGTAAACTTCTTCATTCAAATGATCAACCAATTCTTGCATCCAACCAATCTGCAATCAATCTCTCGCATTCTCTCTCCGATACAGGTATTCTACTTCAGTCATCTTACTGGAGGTTTGCTACATCAAACTTTTGTGACACAATGACAACATCAATCATGTCTCTAACTTTTATCTTCAGCACGTAATAGGTAAGTGTTTGTTATGTGTTTTTATTCTGATCTCTGGTTATTATTTTTAATTACTATCATTACCTAGATTTAGATTCTGACTATAGCCTCAACCTTACTTCCACCTGTATCACCTCTATCCACCCTTTGAAGAATATACAGTATGTAACTCTGCCCATACCCCTTGCACATAAACCCCCAAACAATCCCTCTGACTCCTAAACTAGCTTTCCAAACCCTCAGACAAAAACATCTGACCTTTCTGCAAATCCTAAGCACCTGTCCAGACCTGACCAGACCCTATCCAAAAATGTTGCCCCGATTAATGCCGATCATTACCCCTACCGACGTCGGCACTTTAACTGACGTTGGCTCCCTTCCCTGACCGACGCCGACACAGAGACCGACACTGGTGACTATGCAGAATAGTTTGCTGCATATTAGGTACACATTCTGCTTTTTGTCTTTTATTTGCTTTAATTCTATCTTTCATTATTTCTACTTCAATCAAATATTCTACTTTTTATTAGTGGGTTGATATCCCTTAAGGAAGTCTTCATACTTCAGGGATCAATCATTTGCTTGACAGCCCACCGTCTCTTTGTCTAACGTTTTTTCATGTTTAGTCTCTTTTTCTTTGCAAGTGTCATTCCTCCACAGCCAAAGAGGAGTACCTTCCAATGTTTGATTTTAGTGTGCACAACTACATCCGAGTATCTTCTAACCCTAGACCATCTCTTAGTTTCTCATTTCTATCTTTTGAATGTGAAAGCGAAATTAACGTAGAAACATTCTGGCACACCCGGTGGGACACTAGGGCCTTCCTTGGGTTCTTTCTTTCTTTAGTTCATATAGGTGCATTAGGTTCCTTCCTTTTTGCCTCTTTTGTCTCTTCTAAATGACATCATAAGTAGGACTAAAAAGAACTTTTCTTTTCTTTCTTGCACTCTAGACTACTCAAAACTCATATTCTTTGACCCTTTCTCCATTCGTATTCATACGAACAAACATTTTGACTTGGGCTTAAAACACATTGCACTTTCATTTTTGTTTGCTTGCATTTCTTAGACCACACTTAGTAATTAATAACTGCATATTGAATTAATCTAGTCCACTTGATGTTACACGACCAAACCACTTGCACAAAACAAACATCTTAGCTTACCTGAGACAAGGCCCGATTGGGATTTCATCCCCTAGCGGATACCTTACCCATCTCGGCGATCCTACTTGGACTTCATCACCAAGGGGAAAGCCCACTCTGTTCTCTGGCAGAGTCTAATCTCTAGGGGAAGTATATTTTGGCTAAGCAGGCCTAGCTTATCACTGAACTCGTGAAGTGAGGGGAGCTTACTCTTTAGCACCAGACCATGTACAAAACCTAACACAGACTTCTTGAGCACCATAACTGACCCAAAACCATCCATAGACTACTTCTTCTAGGACCCGAATCAAAAGCCAATCTTCCTCTACACACATTCTAAGGCATAAGCCACTATAATCCTAATAATTTACTCCTAGGGTTTTAGGATCTGCTTGTGTTCTTCATCTTTTCTATTCTTATTTGCTTGTTTGAGCTTGTGAGGATGTTTTTTCTTGCCTTGAATGGTTCTGACTCGTAGTCAAGCCAAGGCTCTAGTCGATCACGCGAGGCATCACCCGCTTTCATCTACCCCATCCATAACCAGTCCTATAATGGAGTTCCACTTAGAGACTGAAAGAACTCCTACTAGACCATCCCCAACCTAGATGCCTATTGTCCCAGAAGGGGACCAATATTTTGCACGATTCTTGGACCTCAATGTCATAGCCCTCCAAAACTATCTCGTGAGAAACCCAACGCGAGACCTTTCAGGTGAAGTGGTGATGACATTAACACCATCTGCTACCCAGCCTTTTGCCTCAACCGTTAACCTGACCATAGTCAATATGCAAAGTTTGGCCTCCCCATCTATTTTTAGACTGACCTCCATCGGGGTTTCATTACCCCCTCAACCACACGCAATTCAACCAAGTTCTACATCATACCAGAACGTCATTGTCTCGACCCCACACACTCTTGCACCCATATATGTAGGAGTGCCTACCTCCCCTTTCGTCCATGCCACCACACAACCTCCTTTGGCAGTATCTAATCAGCCTATGCCTTTTACCTTCATAACCCAACCACTTTTGGCCTCTACTTCTATCCCTGCGATTAGTTATACATATGTTGCATCCTTACAAGCACAACCGAATACGTCGTACGCCCCTCTCAATGCCTTTCAAGCACCTTAAAACCTAGGGGGCACCTTGTCCATCAATCCATCAGTAGACATCATCAAGATGCTGATGGATAAAATGTCCAATCTTGAGGCTTCTATCTCTGGTTCAAGCAATGCTCTCTCATATGATGAAATTTGCAATGAGCCCATCCATCCTTCCGTCCCTATCCGACCATACCCCAACCAATGGGAGCTTCCTAAATTTACTCATTTTCAGAGTAAGGAGGACCCGCAACAACATCTATGGGCATTCAAACATGCATGCTATCTTATAGCCCATGACGATACGTTACTTCTACGCACATTTCCTATGTCTCTTTCTGGCCATGCCCTTGACTGGTATAGCTCTCTTGCCAGATATTCTATCTTTTCATTCACTCAACTTGCCCAATTATTTCTCGACCATTTTTATATCAACATCACCAAACAAGTCTCAATCACAGACCTCTACTCCATCAGGAAATTTGATGACAAATCAATAGCCAATTTTGTCGCCCGTTGAAGAGGCCTGATTAACCAGCTCTCCTTCTCCTTGCCTCAACCTGAGCTCATTGAGCTCTTTTCTTGAGCATGTGCCAGGCATATCTCTTCCACCTTATGGATTTAGACATTTTGCACTTTTGACAAAGCTTTCACCATGACTCGAAAGCTTGAACTCTGCACCATTGAAGAAGATAAGATCAAATTGCGTAATACTAACACAAGAACCAATGACCATTATTCTTCCATACCTTCTTCTTCTACCAACTCTGAGTCCAAAGGAGTGGCCAACACTGTGGTCATCAGATCACCATCCTCAACAACAACTAATCAACCTCAATCTTCAACATCTCAAAGCATCACAAAACAATTCCAACAACGGTACATACAACCCTTCCCTAACCGTCCTCCTAGCCACAACAACATTCAGACCATGACCAATGACTCTCATGACTATCATATACACATGGTCAACATGGTTTTGCCTCTTGTCCCTGACCAACCTCCATCACAGGTAAAAGAGCCATCTTCTCTTGTTTGTCTTTCATAGGTAGAAGAGCCATCTTCTCCCATTTGTCTTTCACAGGTAGAAGAATCTTTTTCTCCTATTAGTCCTCCATCGACCTCTCCCATATTGGAGGATGCCTTGACCACATCAACACCAGCTACCTCACCTTCATCCTTCTTATCATCCATATATGATCATACATTTTTGACTCCTCAACCACACACAGAAGCCATGACTACTCTGGCGCTCTTTCCACTTAAAGAGCCCACATCTTCAATCCCTTCTCCATTGAGAGAAGAATCATCCACATCTAAGCCCAAACCTATGCAAGCGTCCATCATGCCCAAAGAGATTAAACCTCTTGGTGTTCACCCCACATCTAACCTTGCCTTGCATAATAGTGGCCCTCAACCCAAACTAAAAAAGGCTACTAAACCACATCAGAGAACTCCTCCCCCACCTTCCTCATTACCTTCAATCTTGGGCCTGCATCCGTCAACTTTAATAGGAGTTCTTCATACTCCCATACTTCATAGAGGCAAGTCACCTCCATTACTCTATCAACCCGTCAGACTTATATCTCTTCCAATCCATCGACCAACGCCTCTTATGCCTCTCAAACCAAAGTCATCAACCCCCAATGTAACAAAACATCCAAACCCGTTAGCAAGTTCTTATGCCTTACTGTTATGACAATTATTGCAGTCCTCTCACATCTATCTCCTACCTCTTAAACCATATCAATCTCTCAGACCAAAACCACCCTGGTTCGATGACACTCACATTTGTGTGTATCATCGCACGCCTGGGCACGACACAGAGCATTGTTGTACCCTCAAGGTTGCCATTCACCAATGTCTAGGGAATGATACCCTTCTTCTTGACCACATCATCAATAAACCTTCAACACCACCCCACTCATCAACTCTCAGATCAAGGCCATCTTGGTTCGACAACTCTAAGTTCTGCCATTATCATCACACTCTGGGACATGACACTGAGCATTGTTGTGCTCTCAAAGCTGTCACTCATCAACACAAGAAAAAGGATTCCCTTCTCATCAAAGACCCTCTTGACCACGTCTTCAACAAATCATCAACACTGACCCATGCTTCTCAAACCTCATCACCTAAATCAGGATCTCCATGCTAGACTATGGTCCCTTTGTTGCCTTTAACCCCATTATTTGACATCAACACAGTCCATCTAACCACTAAGCCTCAACCAACCTTGACCAATCTATCCAACATTCTCCCTAAGCGACTGGGGGAATCCAACCTTATCTTGACATCGACCAAACATTCATCCAAGACCTCAACAAAACATTCGACCAACTTTGACCAGACATTTGACTAAACCTCAACCAAGTCTCGACCAATCATTAATCAACCTTCTTATCATAACCGCGACCAGACCTCGACCACACATAGTCCAATCATCAATCAACCTTCCTATCATGACCTTGACTAGTAGCAACCAAACCTCGACCAAACATCAATCATCAAACATCAACCAACCAAGCACCTATCACTTCTTCAAATCGTCATCAATCAGCACATGACTAATATGGAGTGAAGTAAACAAGGCAAGTTTGCCCCTAATTGGCTTGGAACTTTCATTATCATGCACAAGTATGGATCAGGGACATATCATTTGTCTTCTCTCGATGGATGACCAGAACTTGAGCCTCTTAATGCATTGCATCTACGACCATTCTACTGTTAGTCGAGTACTCATCCACTTGACATTTATCTTGAGGTCATCCCTTGAGCAATCCCCATCCTCTTAGTCCTCATTCCTTTCAACCCTACTCCTCTTAACAAATCCTATATACCCCTTTTATATAGTATGGATGCTTTGTCCTAATAAAAGGAAACCCTTGACCTTCTATAGTCTGGTCCATGACTCACATTTCTATCAAAACAAATCAAGATGTCAAAAATATCCAAGGTCACCAAATCACATCAAAAGGTAGACTACTCCCTTGAAGGATAGTTGTACTATCATCGCTATAGCTAATAGACTGCTCCCTCGAAGGACAACTATTCAAAGCCCTTATATATAAAGCAAAATATAGACCACTCCCTCAAAGGATGGCTATGACTAACTCTTGCTACAAACAACAATCTTTCTTAGAAGTTTCCCGCATTGATCAGCTTTGTAAATGACCACCAAGAAAATGACATCTCTATGTAGACTTCCTGCATTGATCAGTCTGTGCCAAAAAAAAAACAAAAAAAACAAAAAAAAAATCATGGACTTGGCTTATAGTTGTCTCAGGGTCTCCTTTAAAAAGGGGCAAAGTTATCTCTACTCTAAAATGGGTTACGCTATCCTCCTCCTATCACCTGCTCAAGGGACTTCGAGCTCACTTTAATGTCAAAGTGATTTGATTACCACTCTAACACAACATATGGTCAACGACGTCATGCATGAATGGGGCTCTTGGTTCTAATAACCCCTATTTATGCTATCATTTCTGGTCCTTGTCAATGAAGAGCAATATGCCTTTCACTTTTTGTACATTTTGGTCACATTTAACTTCATCACTTATCAAACCCAACCAAGCCAACCCAACATTTTTAGACCTATCACATCATCATAACCTATTCACACTAGTTTTTATGGACACCAATACACATGGAAACTATCGACCAGACACAATTTTTGTTAAGCATAAACCAATACTTGCTTAAGCATAAATAGACCTCAATTCATTTTTAGCATACGTCCATCACGACTATGGAAAATTGCTAGAGATGAAAGACCACATCACCAATGTTACAGAATACACCATTTGGAAAAGGCTGTAACATCTTTTTTCTCCTCATCATTTCGACCTTAACCAAGACCAGTCTATCAACCACTTTCACCACCTGTCTACCACTCGGACTCCTAGTTTTGAACTACATTGGTCTGAGGCCCTTCACACAAGGGCTATGTAGGTAGCACTCAGATGATACGATATCTTCTGGGGTTAGCTCGACCACCTTCATTTGTTTGTCTCTCTAATGGACAAACCTTCTTTCCTCCTTTTGACCATGACCTTGCCCTCAACCAAGACCAATTCCATCCCTTTGACCCTTCCTCCCTTTTAGGGAGAACTACATTCGCCTGAGGCCCTTCACACAAGGGCTATGTAGGCAACACTCAGATCACATAACGTCTTCTGAGGTTAGCTCAGCCACATCCTTTCATCCATCCATCCACCTCGACCAATGACCATTGGAAATCATGACCATCTCCTCTAACCACGACTATTTCTAAAGTGATTTTGCCTTGGTTGTTTTTGCATGTATGCTACCTCATGATTGGTTAGCAAAATTGTGTGCACACTTTTGACCTTCACAAGTATAGGATCACAAGTTGGTTGATCCCCACTACTTGTAACATTTTCATGTTTTTAGGAGCACTTCCTAAGCCTGGGATACCTGGAACACGATGACCATTGGAGCTTTAGCTTAGATTGAATAACCCAATCAGTAGATGACTAAATGTTGGGGCCTGATTATTTCAATTTTGACACTCCTCGACCGTCAACCTACAACAATTTGACCTGACCATCCTCGTGAAGTGGTGTACACGCAATCATGACTTTTACAACGTTCTCACTCTATCTTCACCCCTTTTTCACCCAATCTTTGTCAAATCAACACCCGATTCCAGGTTCCCTTCCCTCAACTCCTACTTTGAGGGGGAATACCTCATCCATAATCAGGGCAACCAACCCTCCTATTTTTGTCTTGTAGTTCACTTGAACAACCAACAAGACGGAATTAACTTTATCCCACACCTGGGGTAACCAACTCCTATTTTTGTCTTGTAGTTTGTCCAGAGCAACCAACAAGACAAAAAGGGGCAAATATAGACACCGTAATTGTGTCTAACCCTTGTCGTCTTCCCCTTAACCCCCATTTTAGTTTTCCACACCTATTTAACCCCTATCAACCATTTTCCCACAAGCCTTGACCCTGGCAGCATGTAAAAATGAGTAGAGAGCTAAAGTTAGCCTTTGTCCCCATTCTGCATCTGCCGACGATGGTCATAACCTGGCCGACGTCACTGACGTCGGTCACTTATTGGCCGACATTGGCAGTCCTGCTAACGTCAGTTATCTTTAACACTACGTTCTCAACCCAAACACAAGAACCATTATCCATTATCTGTTATCCATTCGGTTGCCAATCCATTTCTCAATCGGTTATCAGACCTTCCTTTGTATCAATCAACAAACTTATTCATTCGAACGATCAACCAATTCTTGCATCCAACCAATCTGTAATCAATCTCTCACATTCTCTCTCTGATATAGGTTTTCTACTTCAGTCATCTTGATGGAGGTCTGCTACATCGAACTTTTGTGACACAATGACAACATCAATCATGTCTCTGACTTTTATCTTTAGTGCATAACAGGTAAGCATTTGTTCTATGTTTTTATTCTAATCTCTGGTTATTGTTTTTAATTACTATCACTACCTAGATTCAGATTTAGACTATAGCCCCGACCTTAATTCCACCCGTATCACCTCTATCCACCCTCTGTAGAATATACAATCTACAACTCTGCCATACCCCTTGCACATAAACCCCCAAATAATCCCTCTGACTCCTAAACCGGCTTCTTAAACCCTCAAAAAAAACATCTGACCTTTCTGCAAATCTTAAGAACCTGTCCAGACCTGACCAGACCCTATATAAAACTTTTGCCCCGACTGATGCCGGTCATTACCCCTACCAACATTGGCACTTTAACCAATGTTGACTCCCTTCCCTGACCGACGTCGACACAGAGACCGACACCAATGACTGTGTAAAGTAGTTTGTTGCATATCAGGTACACATTCTACTTTTTGTCTTTTATTTGCTTTCATTCTGTCTTTCATTATTTCTACTTCAGTCAAATATTCTGCTTTTTATTAGTTGGTTGATATCCCTTATGGAAGTCTTCGTACTTCAGGGATCAAGCATTTGCTTGACAGCCCACCGTCTCTTCGTCTAACATTTTTTCATGTTGTCTCTTTTTCTTCGCAGGTGTCATTCTTTCACAGCCAAAGAGGAGTACCTTCCAACGTCTGATTTTGGTGCACACAACTACATCTGGGTATCTTCTAATCATAGACCATCTCTTAGTTTCTCATTTCTATCTTTTGAATGTGAAAGTGAAATTAGCATAGAAATAATGGATAAAGGGAAAAATATATGTACCAATGAGAAAGGTGAATCATCAAATCTAAATGATCTTATTATGTAGCTAACTTTGCAAATTTCTCAAGCTTAGGCTCTTGAACAACAAAAAATAATTGACATTACTGCCTTGATCAGTTAATTGCAAGAAAAGGACCATCTCAACTCATCTTTGGTATAGAAATTAGATAAAATATCTACTAATCATGCCATAAAAATTCACAAGTTAAAGGAAATAATAAAAGAAAATGAAGATGAACAGATTGATCTTTGGCTATATGTAGAAATTGTGAAGAAGGAAAATAAGATATTGCAGAATTTGGTGAATTTTCTAAAGCACCTGCTATTGCACTTTTTCCCCCAAAAATATTTGTTAACCACGGTTTTCAAACAAGTGATCTAGGTATTCCTCCCTTGCAAATACTACATGAAATTGAAGAAGAATATTTTTTACTTAAATAGAAAAACAAAGATGTAACTTCTTCAAACAAACTCTTGGAAACTGAAAAGAAAGAATTATAGGCTAAAGTCCAAGAGTTAGAAGAAGATTTGCAAGATGCATGAAAATTAGGAGAAACTCTGTTGGCATGTAGGAATCTTTCTCCCACATATAATCTATTTTTATTTGAACAATTTTATAGATGGCAGCTTTTGTGAATCTCCTGTCATCTTCCTTATAAAATTTTACAGCCAACAACATTTTTGGAAATTTTCTATAGTATTGAACCTAATCAACAGCATTTGCTTTGTGAATTTTATTTACATGACTTGATTATAGGAGATCATGAGCATAATAATTTTTTGATAAATATTCATGTAGGAGAAGTTCAACTGAGAGCATTACATTCTGCATTCAAAAATTAGATAGCATGGAAAGGTAGATTTGAGGACTATACAAATCATGTTAAGACTACAGGATTATGTGTCAGACCAGCCTTTCCTATTCCCAAATTGATCAAACAGAATTTTAATTGTGATTTTTTAAATGATGAGGTTAAAATACATTATTTATAAGCTTTATATGATTTTACTATTTCTTTTGATCTATTTTCAAGATAAAATTTTGATTCAGTAATGGCTACAAGTGTAAACAGATGGGACCAACTTTCAGTGCCTCTTAAAAGGTGAGAAGTCATGTCCCCAAATAACATAAGCTAGAGTATGAGGAGAGCATCCTCAATTCTATAAATTTTAATAGAGGTAATCAACTCTGGGGGAGAATAGAAATGGATTGGCATGAGATATAGACCCCCTTTACTAATCATACCTATTCCAAGATGGTAGAGTTAGGCTCCACAATCAGAAGAGCAATTCAGTATATGGAAACAAATGATTCAAGCACATCAAGGATTTACCATCAATTTAGATAAACATATAACAGGTGAATTTCATGAATATGATTTGAGTTAGAGTGTAGAAAGTAGAAGCTAGAGTGATGAATGCTGATAAATGTTTATAATGGGACTTGCATAAGGTAAAGCTTGAGGGAGATGATGAGCTCAAAATATGGCTCATTATTGACATGTTATTTCCTTCAAATAATCTCTTGAAGGATATTATCTTATGCAAATCTAAGATTCTTAGATATTACATGGAAAATAGATATTTGTCTTGTTTATATTAAACCAAACACTGAATCTTTACTTTGTCATTAATGTCTAATATATAGCATGTTTTAGTGATATTTTATGTGAATAATGCTTAGGAAGAAGACATAGGTGATGTACAGTGAACATTCCATTTTGATCTCTATCTAGCAAAACTACGGACTCTGCAAGCTTGTTTCTATGGACTTTGCAAGTTTGTTTCTACAGACTCTGTAGGCTTGTTTCTATAGACTCTGCACACTTGTTTCTAAGGACTCTACAGGCTTGTTTTTATGAACATTGCAGGCTTGTTTCTATAGATTTTGCAAGCTTATTTCTATATGACTCTATAGGCTCATTTATATGGACTCTATAGGCTCATTTTTATGGACTCTATAGGGTCAGTATCAATAATTTTGTAAGGAAAATGGGAAGCTAGATACTAGATAAGATAGGGAAGAATGATTTCAGCTAGAATCAAATAAGGAAAATAATCACCTACTATTTTGAACGACTTGCTTTTGATAAATTTTTATATAATTAGATTTTAGTACTATTATAGGATAGGATATTTACTTCATCAAAATAATTGGATCTCTTGGGAATCCAATCTCCTATCTTTGGAAGAATGGATCCACCAAAAAATCCTATTTCTTTGCATCCTATTTTGAGTTAATTATATTAGTATAAAGTGTAAGACTTTTGACTATGATAAAATAATAGATATTTTAGAAAAGGAATAAAGGATATAGAGAAGAGAAATTCAAGAATCAAATATTATTCAAGCATATAGGTTTCAACCATACTGTAATCATTTCATTTCTATGAATTAATACTTCAAGTTTCCATCACTGATTAATCTTTGTTCCTGAGTCCAAGAGGAGCAAGGGCCCACTCTCCTTGGAGCCAAGAACTATGTATGATATTTATGTTCTATTTTATTAGTTAGAATCTTTTTACTATTTGTATTTATTTATAAAAAAATATCATAACAAATTCATAGTTTAAAAAGAGTATTTTCTTATTTCATTTCTTTTCTACGCAAAGTATCTTTTCTTTTATAGTAGAAGTGTGAAGAAAATTTCCTTTCATAAGTAGGAGTGTGAATTTAATTTTCATGCAAATGTAAAATAGGAGCGTGATCTTTTACTTTTAGCAAAATAGTGGATTGATTTGATTTCTTTTTTTTATAGTAAAGTGTGAATCAAGTAATTTAAGATGTATTCCTTTCTTTAGTCAAAATTAGAATAGGATCAACAAACACCCCCATAATCAGACTACTAGATCTACCATCTCATACCTTACGGCAGATAGCTTTGGATGCCAGCCCTTGTTGATAAGACACTAATTGCATATTGGTTAAATGAAGAGTTCGATGACACTCGTCACATAGGTTGGTTTCCAAGCCTAGAGATGGAAATCTTAAAGTGTATATGGAGAGTATAGGATATTTTAATCCATATAAAGAAATAATTTATAATTTAAAAATATATAATAAATGACTCATTTTTTATTGAGGATAAGAGGTTTAATTAGACCTAGTAGGCCTTAAAACATGTACCATACATGCCCATGTGTCAAATTGTGGAGAAAGAATATAAGTTTGATTATTAAAGACTCTTGAAATACATATAATATAATGATTGAGTTTTATACCAAATTATGAGGGTCAATAGTTAAAATCAAAGGATAATAATTGAGAACTAAGGGTTGGAAGCCATTATCAAGTCTTGGCCTCAATGGGCCTACTATTAAGCGAAGTGAAGATTTAAATTCAACTAACCTAAGATGTAATGAGAATTCTCAAAATTATCTTCATCCTCTTCACTTGTCTTCACAATTATTTGGTGTAACTTAAAGACTCATGGTCATTAAATACATCTCTAAGATTGAAATATATATTTAATACCAAGTTTCCCTAAGACTGTATTCATACTAGCCTATGTATAAGGATATGAAGGAAAAGGTGTGTTGGTGTCATGAAAGTCAAAAGGACTTTGTAAGATAGTGGGAAAGAGATTTAAAAAGTCTCATCATCCTCATTCCCATATCCTAATTGGGAAGATAGTTTCTCAAAATCCATGTTTAAACTCTCCTCAAATGACTACATACAACCGTGCCTGCATAGACATGGGAGAGAAGGAGTTGCTTTGAAGATGAGAGGTCTTGAATAAAGTCACAAAGGTTAATAAGAATATTTGTAATGTTAAATACATTACTAAAACCCTATAACGTATACAATCCTAAGAAAACTACACCTAATTAGGCTTATAACTAAGTAAATAGTGATGACTACAACTCAACCTAAATGGGTTGAATCAAACTTGAAAGTCAATTTGGAAAATGAAGGATTACAATGAGGGAAGTTAAGCTTTTAATGATTAGTCAATTCATGGAGATGGTAGAGATTAATATAAGAACAAGAGGTATTGGATAATGTCAATGATCTACTCAAGGTATTATTATAATAATTTCCTCTATATGTAATCCAAGTAATAAGGCCTATCATAAGAATACTCATAGGCCTAGTTCAGTCAAGAGTCAAGAAAAATGAAGAGATATATAGGTTTGTACTATAGTACATAAGGAATTTTCTGTGAGGTATAATAGTGAAGGATTAGATATTATATTAGGATGTTAAGGAGTCTTAGAGAATATCAATGACCAAATAAAGTTATCATTATATTCATTTCCTGTATTTGTAAGCCGAGGAGACAACGATATCAAACCTACAACCAAGACTCTCTTGGTACACACAATTATGTTTGCTTGAGAAAAATTGTTTTTATGTAAACTAAGGCTTAAATAGACATGTGTGTATGAATTTATAAAATTGAGGATTCTACATAATGCCCTAAACGCCAAGGTGACATCCATGAAGGGCTATAATGCTCTTACAAGCCTAAAACACCCTCATATAAGCTTGTGGTATAAAATATTGAGAAAAGTGGTGTATTCTTGGGTGATTTATTAGTTGAGAGGTGATATTTTATGGGTGATATGTGTAAGGCATAAAAAATATCTAAACTTAATAAGGGATGGTGAAATTTTGGGAAGGCTTTTATTGGGGTAATTGAATATGACTAAGCACCTATAGTATATCAAACCTACAGTTGATCTATGCAATAAAATCATGATGAAAACTTGTGAGAGAGTGAGTGAAAGACTAGCCACATTCACAAGTTGATCAAAGAAAAAATAGGTTTATGTAGACCTATTCAAGGTTTTTCTTCTGCTTACTATATTCCATTCTAGGCCATAACACCAAGGAGTCCACCTATAGCTTATTAATTTACCATGTGGGTTAATTATGAATAGTTTTTAAATGAGGTAAAATGTCCTTCTAATGAAGTATTAAATTGATCAATGTGAATGAGGGAGTGTGTTACACACTCACTAGTGTCATAATTTTTTTATAAAATCTCAACCAAAGTGGAAAATGCCAAATCTAACACCTAGGGTCAACAACATGGTTTTCCTTACAAACACTCAACATAAGAGAAATATGTGTCAAAGTGTATTTTAAGGAATAATTATGAAACCAAACATTTTAGAAGGTCAAAATGGATGTTTTAAACCTCCCTAAAGTCTAAAAACTCAAAAATAAACTCCAAGATGCTAGAACAAGTTCATTCTCTCTCCTTAACCTCATAAAATATAGTCTTCCTAGTTGAAGAGGTACCTTCTAATGTTCATAAAAGTATAGATAGTTTTAATGGGAGTCTAATATATTTATATGTGTTAGGGTATATTTTTTAATTACAACTTGTGGCATTTTTCTACTGGTTAAGGCCCTTCTATTTATGGACTATCGTTAAAAAGTTGAGTCACTCATAGGCTACTAGAAAAGCCAATTTTGACCAATTTTTAGATATTGTTCTAAGAATATCATAAAATGACATTTAATTCTTATAAAACCTTATAAAAATTGTTCTATACTCTGAATAGGTTCTCACTATGGTACTTGATTATACCTAAACCTATATAGATTTAACAAAAACTATAATTTTTTACGATTTTAAGGTAAAAGGGAGGTTTCAAAGTGTGTAGAATAATGAAAACCATTGTAATATATGATTTGGATATATTATAACTATAAAATTATGTAAAATCATAAAATATATCTTATAAGTGCTCAAATAAACTTGACTTTTTAGGGCAGTCTAAAATAGGCTTAAGGAAGGGCTAGTTTTTTGGCCATTTCATGGTTTGAATACTTTCACAAGGTTATAAGATCCCAAATTGGGCATGGAGGATTTTATTATTCCATTTAAATTTAATCAAAATAATTTAAAATGTTTCTTATATGTGAGTGGTCATTTGGGCCAAATTTCTCTTTCTAGGCCTAAGAGGCCTAATTAGGCTTAATTAAAGAGACAAATGGAAGAAAATGAGTACTTCTACTTTGAGTTGGCTCATTAAAACATTGTATGAAGATGTAAATGGATAGAGGGTACTAAAAAATGTGATCAATTTATTAATTTCATCCATAAAATCTTCTGGATAAGGAGCTTTATAAAATTTTAAGGCTATAAAGAATGGGTGGTAAAGCAAGCAAAATGAAAAAAATTGCATCTTCTCAAGGGTTTAACAGCCTAAATTTATTTTTTAAGGTCTAAATTTATTTTATAATCCATTCATGGAAGATATTTTCTTTATTCAAAGAGATACCCAATTTTCTCTCTTTTATGCCTCATTGCAAAGGAATAGTTCAAGTAGTCAAAATACCTAAATCGATGCATAAAAACTCTTAAAGAGGATTTATTATAGTTGATAATTGTTTACACACCACTTTAAGAACAATTAAAATTCATATATAAATTATAATAATGTTTTAAAGGTTGAAAATGTCTCAAACATTCTTAATAAGACATTCTTTCCCTCCAAGGCCTAGTCAAGGAGACAGTCAAACAAGATCAAGGAGTCTATAAATATCAATTTAAAGGTGGAAATACATAATTAATTGATTAATATAATGTTTTAAATAATTAATTTATCAATAATGATGACTTATTGTTAGGGAAGGATACTTATTCATCAAGGAATAAAAGTAATCAAGAATATAGGGTATGCGAATAAGGATGTAGGTACTTCAACTGGTCGAACATAAAAAATCAATGCCTAATATTCCTTAAATATTCCAAAAAATTATAATTTAAACCTCTATGTAACTATTTTTATGTAATAAATAGATATTCAAGCAAGATCTATGTTGGAGTTGGAGAAGGCCCTAGTAAATTACACATTCCTAGTTTCATGGCTCTTGTCTTTCTTTGTCCTTTCTCATTCTTTCTATATGTAAGCCTATTTTTGGAGTTTGTAATAATCACGAAGCTAAGTTGTGTCAAGTCCATTCTCATAAAAACACTGTTACTTACCTCATTAGAATTAATAATACTAAATTCATGCCTCTTCAAATCTTGTGACTAGTGTATGGCAATGGTTAGTTGATGAATGACAGTGATAGTTTATGCTTCCTTCAATTTTGTCCTCTAAAATTTAAATATTTTTAAGTGGTAACTCATATTTATATATTTTATAGTTTGATTTAATAAAAATTTATGTATAGAAAGTGTAAGCTTTCCTTAGTGTCTTTGATATACCTATTGATCAACTATCTTCAATCATGTATGAAGCTGAGCCTTTATATGAAATATTTATGTTTGGAGACCTCCATTTCATAAGTGTAATTATTTTTATATCTTTATTCATCATTATTAGTGCATATTAGATAAAATAAAGGACACATTTTTTTTAATCATCTTAATTAGATATTTTTTCTTTCAATTTACCTTCTCTTTTCCATTGCAAGATAGTAGTGTAGAGTAGAGATCCTAACTATTACATCAAGGGGAGATATCCCTTAGAATATATATATTCAATTCATTTATTAGGATACCCAAAACCTAGGATTATATACATTCTAATTCAAACTATGAAGGCTTGAAACTACATTCACAGGGGTTAAATTCTAGCAGATAACAATTTTTGGCATGCCCAATAGGACCATATTGGTGTTGGTCTTAGTGAAATTGTAGTTGTAGAATAATTATTCATGAATTATCTAGTGAATCTGAGCTCAATAAAATGATTATAATAGACTAGGCATAATTTAAAAGTAAGCGTATGTTCATTGCACCATCCTAATGTTGTTTTTATGGATAATTTTGTGGAAAATGGTAATTTTATGCAAGTTGATGAGACATTTCAAGTCTATGGTATTCCTTGTCATCACTTTTACAAGCCTTATCAGTCTTATGATGAACCTTAATATTAATATCATTACTCATATTAGCATTACTATGATCCTAACTATATGCCTCAATAGCCTTATCAAGTTTCTCATATTCCTTGTTATCAAGAGTATAACTATTACCTTCCTTGTGAACCATATCAGTCTTATAACTTGCCTTCACATTTCCCATATGGATATGATGATGCATATGAAAAACCTTTTTTTAAAGAGAGAATGGACGAAATGGAGAGCAATATGCTACCATATTCAATAATATTTTTTAAAACTTCTCAACATGAGGAAGTGAGTGGGATATTTCAAAATGGGTTCAATGATCCATTGTAGAGGAATAAATTTTGTAATCTTGTATTAGATAATATGGAGACTTGGGATAGGTAGTAGGGTGATTTAATAAAATTTTTCAATATCCCTCTTATGTTACCAATATTCTTATATTCCTTATCCTAATGAGGTCCTTGACCATCCTTAAGTTTAACCAAGGGATCTACCTAGTTGGAAACAAGAAAAGAATCATTTATCCATCTAAGAGGCTGAACCTTCTTATAGTTTCACTTCTTCCTTACCCATCCATCAAGCTCATGTTGTCCTTGATGAAAAATATGTCTCATATTTTGATAATGTGATGGCCAAATGGAAGGAGAAGAATGTAGAAGTCTTTAATAATTTTTCTTTCCCTCCCCTTCAAAACTCCCTAGATGATCCCATTTCCCTCAAAACTCTAAAATGTGAGCATGAGAAACATCCCATGCCTCATACTCCTTATAAAATAAATAAATTACATCACCCTCCTACCATATACCTTATTGAAGAGGAGCCTATTCTATGGAGGATACAGAAGGAGGTTGCAGTTGTAAGTTAGATTCATCGAGAGAGTGAAGAGGATGATTTAAGTTTGTATTAGGAAGAAATTTTCATTGATACTTCACTTAGGGTACTAGCTGAGAATCATGTTTCAACTAATATTTAATAATATATATTAGTTGGACAAGAGAATATCTTGGACACAAGCCAAATAGATCCAAATGAACAAGGTTGTGAGATTGAGGAAATGGTACAAGCTAAAGTCATGAATGAATAAGAGATAGTTTCACAATAAATTGACCTTGAGTATGTTGATTCCCAATCAAATAATGATTTCATGTTTAAAATTATTGGAATCCCTATAAATCCACTTAAGAAAGATGAATATGACATTCAAGTTGATCTCAATCAAGTTGATCAAAGTGAGGAAAAAAAGATGATTGACAACTATACATTAAGTATCTAAAATAGATTGAAGGCCTTTTTAAGGATACATCTCCTATTGGGCATCCTTATGAGGAGAAAGATCAAGACACATCCATTAAAGATCATGTTATAGCTTGGGTTGATGAGTCAAAGCTCCTTAAACATCTTGATTAACTTGAAGTAGATGGTAAGAAGAATAAGGTCACTCAAGATGCCATAAAGACTCAAAGACAATGCCTAGATGAAGTATCTTTTGATGAGGTTACATTTGTTATGTATTATGAGAAATGTCGTGATGTAAAAATTGAATATGTTTTTAGATGTGATTGATTTTGTGTTGATTATTCACTTGAGGAGATGCTAAGAGAGTTGTTAGGAAAGAAGAGTGGTCCCATCAAATATCATATTCAATAAGCACCCTTCTTTGTACCTTATACTATCTCTTGGAGGAAGTAAGTTCATGAATTTCCATTTCTATCTAGGTGGATCATACTTTATCTGAATTAGTTAGTTTTAGTATTTTCTTACTTTGATTCCATAAGTGCTTGTTGCACATTAGGTGTCTTGTTAGGACTAGTTTCCTTTCTTTTATTTTTAGTCTATTTGTATTTGTGTGTGTGTGTTTATTAGGAGGTCATGTCTCACCTTGTCTTGGTTAATATTGGTAATCAATTTTAAATGTTTGATAATTTGTTTTCAGAGTGTGGGATTAAGTCTCTATGTCTAAAAGAGTTACAAACTTAAGGTCTCATAGTCATAGTAGGCATGCTTCCCAGCTGAGTCACTAAATGTTGACAAGTTTGACCTCATAGGTCAAATTGTCACCCCTATCATTCAAAAAAAATCTTCTCATGATTATAAAACCCTATTCATAGATTTTTCATGTCTTTAGTAGTCTTCAAATGATGATTTGTTAGCCTTGTAAGCATTATAAAGGTAATATCTTGGGAAATATTTAGTATGACTTTAGATATAATCTAGTGGGTCCTTGGTGTATGTAATATTGTGTCAAGAGGGTATATTTTTTGTTATTGTCACCCCTATCATTCAAAAAAATTCTTCTTATGATTACAAAACCCTATTCATAGATTTCTCATGTCTTTGGTAGTCTTCAAATGATGATTTGTTAGCCTAGTAAGCATTATTAAGGTAATATCTTGGGAAATATTTAGTATGACTTTAGATATAATCTAGTGGGTCCTTGGTGTATGTAATATTGTGTCAAGAGGGTATATTGTTTGTTAAGTCAATTTATTTCACTTGGTAATTTGGCTTGAAGGCTATTAGTCTTGTTTGATGAAATTAAAGTATTTTGGAAAAGTTTAAGGTTTTTGTAAAAAACTAGGTTTGCATTATGACCAACATGAGCCTTCTCAAGGTGAATTTATGGCATGAAGCATTAAACCATGTGGTGAATAGGTCGTCTAAAGTCATATATGGTCTTCTACTAATATTTTTACTTTACATGAGATCATTTCTTTTATACTGACTTTATTTTCACCTAGAGATTAATTTAAGGGGATTCTAAGACTTTTAAGATGGAATATACATAACATTACACTTTTAAAGGATTTAAAATGATTTTTAAATGTATGATTTATTCTTTTTAGGAATTAGGTGTTTAATTCTTAAGCAAATAAAGGTCTGAGTAAAATGTAAATTAGTAAATAAATTTTTCTCAATTAGCCTAATAATTTGTGTAAATATATATGTATTTTGCCTTTTTCTAAATATATCAATAGGTGAGAGAAATTAAAACTTAGCTTATCCTAAGCTGAAATGGATGATGCAGGGTCTAGAAATTATTGAGTAGGGATGAGAGACTATCATAAGTAAGACCCAAAACTCTAATTTTGGATTGGATAAGAGTACCAAACTCAAGACACCCTAATACTTGGCACTATAGTCCACTTTTGATGCTAGTGTCCACTTCCAACACTGTTGTCTTGGTGGTTTGGATTTTCTAGGTTCTTCTTGGTAGGCTTGTGATATTTTGATAGTGAAATATTGAAGCCTAAGTCTATGTGGAGCTCATTGTGTGTCTGATTCAAACTTCAAAACCCTTAAGATCTGCTAGTACTTTAACTTGAGTATAAAACTTGGGAAAGAGAGGAGGGGTTAGTGTGTAAAGGATATATTGGATGCACTTCACACCCCATGTGTGGGCATGCTACCTATATACCAGTACTCTAGAGAGGGATCAAGCTAATGTAGTTCTCCCATTTAAAGTGATTGGTTCAATTTTGTGATGTATACAACTAGATGCAAATTTTTTATGTACTTTGGATGAGTAGAGACTGGTATGAGTACTTAAATAGGCTTCAATTAGTCTTAGAAGGTTGTATGCAAAGAATAATGAAGAGTGTTTGAGTGTGCTTACTTGTATTCTTGGTTTTTTTCTATGAATGAGTGTTAATCCTTTGAAATGGAAATTTAATGGCCTTTTATATGTAAATTGATGATATTGGGTTAGATGATCTTGAATTAGGGTAATAAGGGAAAATATAAGGATTTAATAAATTCTAATTGTTTAAGGCTAAAGTAAACTTAGATAGTAGTGTCAAAAAAAATATGCCCATAATTTTTGGTGCTCCTATTTACATTGGGAACTATTTTCCTTGGAGGATGAGACCTAGGGTATAGATCTAGGTTTGAGAGGGTTTCTTGGGTCTCAAAAATCTAAGTCTGGGAAGCTACGGTTGACTGGGAATCAATGAAAGTTTAGTCAAGAAGGGTTGAGTGAGCAAGAAAGAGGATTTATAGGTTACGTGTTATTAGCCATGCCTAAGTCATCCAATTTTGCATTTTATATGATTAAATTTTACCTTCATTTATTCTAGTGATGTAACAAAGTGAAATACTAGGATAAAGGAAAAATAGAAAGCATACTTGAACTTACTTATAAGGGAAAAGCTCATGAAGTTGTGTGATGTTGGATGTGCATAGAGAGAGCATGTTTTGATGTGTGAATCTAAAAATAAAATCATGAAGTATATCAATTCTTACTAGATACACTATATCTAAAACAAGAAGATACAAAATTTGAGTAAAGGAAGAGAGAGGAATGAATACACCTCACTGGGTAAGTGAACTAGTACAAAACCTATTGTGATGATAGATTGTGTTGAGTATGTGATGAATCAAGAGAAATATCATGAATGGTTTTGAGTGATAAATTCCTTGGAATGTGGCTCAATATTTCAAAGGCTCTCCCTTTGGCTCCATCATCTCCAACTAATCGATGTCTAGACTGTATGTCTAATCCCAATAAATAGGTGGTTCAAGAATACAAAGGCTAGCCATTTAGCTCCATAATTGACCCATGAAGTCAAGATATGAATTGATACTTGTATATAATATATTTAATATGATATGGATCATGGATTCCATGAATGTGGTATAAATTTAACACTATGGCATGGATAGCTGAATGTGTGCTAGAAACTAGGAAACTCTTGGCCATTTCAAGAGATGGAGATTACGCTTGTATGAAATCCACTCCAAAATTTATGCACTAGGATTTTATGAAAGCCAAATCAAGAACTTATGTAATTATAAATATAAAATTTTATGAAATTTTAACTTGAAAGTGATGTCAACTACTTATAGATGGAGTAAGGCACACAACTGTTGAGAATGCCTGAAATAAATTATACTCAAAAATAAAATAAGAATAATGTGCCACACACATTACCCAAAATAAATGATTTATAAAACATTTATTCTCATTTTTAATCTATGCCAACTACCCAATCTAAACTAAAATTGAAAACCATCATGTTGTGCATGATAACCCCTTATATCTAAGAAATTATACTAAAATTGTTGAATCTGATTGATCTAAAAGTGCAAATACTATACCTAAACTAAATTTTTTTCCTATTTATAGAAACAATATTTTTTTTCTAGTTTCACCCCTATTTTTGGTACTACTATCCATTTCTAGTGCTACTATCCATTTTTGGCCCTACTATATAGTGTGAAAACTGAGTACTGATATGAGATTGTTCCTATTTTTTATTCTGATTTGACTAGTTTAACCTATAGATTCTATGTTGAATATTCTAAATGTTGTTATTTCAATTACTAGGAGGTTTTATCTCTATGAAAAATCCCCTATTATGTGCCCCCTCTTCTGAGGGTAGGAATAATAAACCTGTAAGGACTACTGATGCAGGAGCATCTACGTACAACTTCAGGCAAGGCGTGCTTATTAGGCATGCAAGTTCAAGTCATGTCTTAATTTGTATTTGAATTCATATTATTGTATTTTCCCTCCTAAATGTTGTTAAGGAGGAATAAATGTAAAAGGTAAAAGTAAAAAGGTAATTGCTAGGTTGTTGAGGAAATAAGGGGGAAGTGGTTCAAATGGGTTCAACCTTAGTAAATTGTTAAAAATTGCAAATTGTTTCTATTTTACCTTCAACCCAAAATTGGGCGTAGAATTTGGAAAGGAAGAATCTTAACAAGAGCAAAAAAAAAAAAAAACAAGAAAACAAAAATGTAGAAGAGGATGAGAGGGAGGTGGCATAGAAGAGAGAGGAAGGACAGAGGAAAATGACCTCTCATCCAAGAGAAGTTGCTGTAAGTAGAGAAGAAGGTAGAAATGAAGAAGGAGAAGAGATAAATGTAGTTCTGGTAGGAATGAGTAAGTATGTTGATAAGTATTGGGCATGGCCCTCAAATTGGCCAATGAAGTCTGTTTATCTTTTTGAACATGACACCACATCTGAAATGTGTTCGTTTGTCTCCTATAAGAAATGATAATGCAAGTTATTTCATTTTTTCTTATTAAGGAGTTTATAACTTGCAGTGAATGTTTATGTTGTTCTATGTCCTTTAATGTTGTGATCACAAATTAATGAAAGGTTTACCAGCTCTATGATCTCTATATTTTAACTCTGTCATGAATGGTTTGGCAGTTATGTCTGTAATCTTTAAATCTTATTGTATTGGCATAATCATCCATCGTAAGGACTCCCTATTATTTGTTATTCCAAGGTGTAGAGTATTGTAAGTCTGTGTCCATATCTATAGCTCACGTCCAACCCAGTACGTGGAATGTCTTGTGACTTTTTTTTACAAAAAAAATGCTGTCACTATTAAAACCGTGGTTAGACAAATATACGCATTAAGGACCAGCCCTTCAAATATGATTGTTAGATCACACTTCATTATAAGAACGAAAATCTATCTTGCGTTGATTCAAAGCATACAGGGATTGTTTAGTTAAATGACCTACTTGGAAACAATCGAGCTCTATAAAACCTTGAAATGCCAAAGATTTGCACTGTTGATGCCAATAATTCATCATTGAAAGGAACAAATATTTGCCTTACGTATGCAGTCATTTCCAAGGAAGGTCAAGAAATTGTAGATAAAGCAGTTCAAACCATCTGAGTAGGTGCCATTAGAACCTTTCAAAGGAGATCATGATTGTGTGTAGGTGGGTAAAGGATGCCAAAGAAACAAAAAGCAGATGGTGGTGCTTGAAAGTGTGTGATTATGAATTGACGTTGCTATAGATGGTGGAAAATGTACCCAACAAATGTAGAGTGGATTTAAAAGCTGCAAGAGACCAATTGGGATGAAATTATGACCTCAAATCTCATTTTGAATGACTTGGGTATTTGAAATAAATGCATTTAAAGTCTGTTTCGACTTCAATTCTAAATAGAATTGCAGTTTGGTGGTCGATATGGATGTGTGTTTTGATTTGGGTGTTCGACGTGAATGCATATTAGAGATTAATATGAATGTGAGTTTTGATGTTAAGGACTAAATAGCTCTTACATTAGACTAGGTTTTGTTAAGACAAGTGAGGCAGAGGAACCTGTGACCTGAAAATTATCTGTCAGAATTCTGATGCTATGCTTCTATTTTGATAGGAAGCCACATGAGGCAAGTCTCCTAATAATGGATTAAAAACATTCTATAATGGTTGTGGCCATTCTTTGAAAGGATGTGAAAGCTGAAGCTATGAATTTATGCTACATGTGATATTATAAGTGATAGAGAAGTGTGATTTGCCTGGTTTTGCTTGTGATTATGTGATTGTGTTCATTGTAAACCTTTCTCATATGGCTGAGTCATTTGTATGTCAGTATTCAATGTTTAGACTTTTCAGCAATATTATAATGTCTAGGCAACTATGTTTTAAATAATGCATAATCTTAGCCACAATCCCAACTTGTTGTTTAGCATGACAATGCCTACTTTCTCTCTCCTTGCCTTTTGAAAGTGCAACTACAACTGTCAAGACTCCAAGTTCTAAATAGAATCATTTACCAAAGTTGATCCTACAAAAGTTGTGGATCCAAAAATTAAGTGTGGTCCGTATGAGAATCTTCCTATCCTTTCCTTTCGCCCTTTATTATTCACTTTGAAAATAATCAACCATTCCCAGTCATTAAGGTATTTGTGTGGGAAGTTGAAATTTCACATTGGGGGAATGATAACAGAACATTTCCATCTTGTTCATGTGGTGTCTTTTAGGAGTCTAGTGGCAAAGCTACCACCTGGAGCATATTTTGCTTATTACTGATATGAGATTGGGAATATCTCTATAGAACACTTGAGTAATGATGTTAGAAAAATAGAGTTGGAAATTGTCTATGAAGAGTAATTAACATAGACGCTAGCTGTATAAATTGTATCTATAGGGAGAGTGTGAAGATTAAATATTTTGTCTACATTTAGATTAGCCCTGTTTACAGAATGATGATCAGCCACCCATCAACTACCCTTAAAAGAAAAGAGTCCTACGAGTGTGTTAATTTAAATAAATATATATAAATATATATATATATATATATATATATATATATATATATATATATATATATATATATATAACATTTGATATTTGAAAATATGTTTTAGGATATATGAATTTTTATATCAAGATATTATTAGATCAATAGGGGTATGCCTAGATAGATATAACAATGTGAAGTCATATGTAAAGTATGGATCTAAAACTGGAAATGTTAATTGTTAATTGTTAATTAGAGGGATGGAGCATGATGTCCATCATAGAATCCATGAAAGTAAACAAAATGCATGATATGGATCATGGAAATGCACACATTTGACAAGCAACAAACAAACAAGAAATAAGCATACTAAATAGGCCAAAATGCCATGCAAAGAAGGGGCATGGGCACATGTCACTCAAACTAGAAACAAGCATGGAAGGCATGTTCAAATTCCACATACACATATAAGTGAATTAAGCAAAGATGTCATATAGGCCACATACATATCAAGGAGTAAAAACAAAGGACATTAGCAAATTTCCTAAGGCACACACATGAAAAGTAAGCAAAGGACATTGACAAATGTCCTAAGGCACAAGCTAGAATTGAAAATGTAATCACACAAGATATGCTAAGCAAGCAAATAAATCATGTAATAATTGGAAAGAGACAAGCACATCAAACTAATCAAAGTAAATGTGAGAGTATGCAAAATATGTGTATTACAAGACTAGGTATATCCTAATAAATACATAAGTGCTAGATACTAGTGAGATGTTATTATAGTATTATGTCTAAGCTAAAATGTAATGTACATCAACATGATAGCTCAGAGTGTGTGGTGTATAAATGACATAGCTTGGATGGTGTAGTCATGTAGAAGATGCCCCTAATGGGTGTGTATAACAATGTATGTCTCAAATGTAAAAGTAGGAATGCCCCCTCTATGGGTAGAATGAAGTAATCAAGTAGTTAGATGTCACTACATAGACTCAAAGAAGATGAATTGAAGTATGATAATGTATGAAATTGACATGAAATAACATGAAACAACTAATATAAGTCCTAACATGATATTAGTGATGTAAATCATGGATGACGCATACAAACAAAAATGGTTTTTTTTTTTGTTTTTGTAATTTTTTGAATGCTTTTGTATTTTTAAAAATACTTGAACTATGTAAAATAAAGTGGAAGAGTTTATGTACAATCAATTATGAAAGAAATAATACTAACTTATGTGTCTCAGGTGAGACTCCATATCCTAGTGTCTTATGTTAAATAAATAAATCATGTATGATCATGAGGCACGAGTGTATGACTAAGATTATGAAGCTAAAATGTGTGCACATTGTAATTTCTCTAAAATCTCTGAAGTGGAAGCTAAATATGGGGTCTCACTATAACTCTGAGAAGTTGATGTAGTTTTAGGGCTCTTAGAGAACCATCTAGAAGTAGGAAAATGCATTAACTAAATAAGTTTTCTTTGTGTATCTACATGAGACCATAATGTAACTAATATAGGTGTGAACATTGTAGCTAGAATATATCTAGATTATTGAAACTATGGGGGTGTATAAACCCTGCATACTAGAAATAGTAGCTATAACTGTGGCTGAACCTAAAGTGGAAATGGAACATAAGCTAGAGGAGAAGATAAAACCAATGGAAGAACTAGATTTGGTGACTGGCAGCTGGTAGATGGATCTAAAGTAGGGAGTGGTGACTAATAAGAAACTCCATTAACTTTAATAACAAGATTAGCATGAATGAACTTCAGATATCTATGAACTATAGAAGGTAATACCTTGAGTTTTTTAATCTATGTTAGATCAATTAGTATGTTAAAAGCTCTTGTGCTAGGAACTATAGTGAATGGCGTAGCCACATCTGTAACACCAACCTATAATGTAAGTACTATCTCACCCAATGAAAATTGAATATGACCACTGAAACCACTAATAACTATATTGATTGGATTGATATCCTACTATGAATAACCCAAATGTTATAGTAATGTGAAGGTGCATATATTAAGACTAGAACCATTATCAGTGAGTACAATGTGAATAGGTTGACTATGAATATGCACTCTAATAAAAAGTGCATTATAGCTTATATCATACTTCATAATCTCTTTATCTAAAAAATATATCAAAGTTCTGGATAGAACTCTAAACTCATACACACCTATCGTACCTCTCAAAGGATGTGCCTCAAATGAAGGTGCATGGTATATAACTAGTGGAGGATGTGTATGGTATGTATGTTGAACACCTAATGTGTCCTCTTTCTCCTATTTTGAATGCTATGGAAATGCATCTAAATTTTTTTTCAAAGCTTTATCTTGTGTTGGATTTGTCTTTGGAGGCTTAACTAAAGTGCCCAAATCAAGTAGATTATTATCTATCAAGTCTTATATCTTATGTCATAAATTGATGGATATATTTGTTGTGTGGCCTAGTGCCTTATGAAAATTCTGAAATACATGTTCATCATATCCCCATGGAAGAGGCTTTATTTTCTTGAATAGGTGCGAGAGTGATGATATTACATTCCAATAACTGCTATAGAACTTTGGCTACAGAATCTAGTAAATTGGTAAATGCACATCAAGGAGGTGTTGATAAAACCACATGTTGAGGGGAATCTAAAGCTGTATTGACTATTGGTTAATTATAATTCTTTTTGTCACTAATTTTGACCTTTTATGGGACTTTGCTAACACTCTTATTTATTGTGTCTAGATTATTTGAATACTTGGTTTTTACCATTGAGATTAACTTGACTTCTCTTCCTTTTAGTATATGACATAATTCACTGAAGGAAGAGAATATTTTGAACATAATGGATTCATGCAATGCTTGTAGAAGGCTTTATTTGAATATTTCCTATAGATTTTGATCAGCCATGGCGATAGTTAGCTTAGATAGAATAGTCTTGAATTTGAGAACATAATCCATGAGGGGCTCATTTGACCTTTGTTTCTATTGTGAAATATGTGTGTATTAAACCTTGTCACTAATGTTGATACTAACATGTGTTAGGACCATGTTAGCTAAAGTATTGAAATCTATGATCGACTGATTCATTATACTATAAGAGAATTGTAGATCATAGTCCTTTAGGCTCCATGGAATTTTTTTCGTAAGTAGCTAGTCATTGTGTACATGATCCAAACATGCTACATGGAAAGCTCTTGAATATGTCTCTAGATCACCCTTGCTATCATAAATAGTAAGCTTGGGTTGAATAAATCCTTATGGAAAGGGTGTAAAAGCAATATGATATGCCAATGGTGTATACAGAAGAGAAAAAGAATCTAATGCCTATGAAGGTCTAGTGGTACCTTTCTATAGATGTTATAGATTGGATTGAAGAGATCAGATCTTTTGCACAAGGCCTACAACATCAGTAGATAGGGATGTACTATAAGAAGGTTGGGATACTATACAGGGTTTTTAAGACATAGTTTCCCCCATAGTGTCATTAATAAGTGGTTGATCTATGGTTTGAGAAGATTATCCATTGATTAATTTTTTTTGTTCTTTTAAAATTCTAATCTTTTCATCTTTCATATCCAAATGTTTGTTTAAGAGTTCTTGAAGTTCTCTTTTATTAGTTTCATCAAAACTAGTATATTGGGCCATTGGTAAAGAAAGAAAATTATTTGAAATGTGTTTAAAGGTTTTGTAACATGTTGTAATAGACCAAGTTTTAAAAATGGAAAGTACTAAATATAAGAAATTCAAAGTCAAAAAAAATAGGGATTTGGAATTTGTGCAAAAAGGATACTAAGCTATCAAACATGTAAGGTGATACCTCAACAAGAAAAAATGAGCTAATATATGTAACTATAGATTTTTAAAAAATACTATTTGCAAAATGCTATAAAATTTTGAATTTTGAATTGATTTTCTAAATTAGATATGTAACTAAAATTTAAGAATATAATGTGAAAATTGCTAAAAAATAACTGAGAATGTATTTGATATAACTAGGGTTTAAAAGAATTTTTTAAAAAATTAGTATAATAATTTGAAAAAATTTCTATGAATTTTTAGAATTTATGTAGAAAAATTTAGGAAAAATACGAAAATATTTCTAAAATTAGCAATATATATTTTCCTAGTGGTTTGAAAGTGTTTGTATGTAAATAGGACCTAATATGTGCAAACTAGGGTTTAGGTGAATTTATTGAAAATATTTCAATTAATTTGTAGTTTTATAATTTTTAAATTCAATAAAAATCAATAAAATATTTCAAAAAAATAAAAATAATTAGCCCTAGGGTTCATAGGGCTTTTGTGCCAAAATTTGAAATAAGTTAGGTTTACCAAAGGTTTTATTCTTCTTGGGAATTAGGTGTTTAATTCCTAATAAACGTCTAAGTAAAATGTAAATCAATAAATAAATCTATCTCAATTATCCTACTAAGATTTGTAAATATATATGTATTTTTATTTTTTTCTAAAGATAGCAATATGTGAGATAAATTAAAACTTAGCTTATTTTGGGCTAAAACATACAATGCAGGGTCTAGAAATTATTGTGAATGAATGGAAGACTATCAAAAATAGGACCTAGAACTATATTTATAGATTAGATAGGAGAGATAAAATCAAGACACCCTAGTAATTGGAATTTTAGTCCACTTCCAATTCTAGTCTCCACTTTTCACACTACTATTCTCGCGGTCTAGGTTTTTTGGGTTCTACTTGGTAGGCCTGTGATATCCTGGTAGTGAAATATTGAAGCCTAGTTATATGCAAATCTCATTGTGTATATTATTAAATATTTGAAACCCTTAAGAGATCTTGGTAATTCAGTTGAGTATCAAAATTGGGAAAGAGAGGACTAGTTAGTGTGTAAAGGATACATTCAATGCACTTCACACCATGTGTGTGGGCATGGAACCTAGATACCAATACTATAAAGAGGGATCAAGCTAATGTATTTCTCCCATTTTAAGTGCTTGGTGAAATTGTGTAATGTATGAAACTAGATGAAAAACTATAATGTACTTTGGATGACTAGATACTGGTATGAGTGATTTCATAGGCTTGAATTAGTCTTGGAAGGGAGTATGCATAGAATAGGGAAGAGTGCTTGAGTGTACATGCTTCTATTATTGATTTTTTTCTATTAATGAGTACCCATCCTTATAAATGGACATGTAATGGAATTTTATATGGAAACTAACAATCATGGGTTAGATGACCTTGAATTAGGATGATAAGGGAAAAGAAAAGGATTAACAAAAATCTAACCATTTGAGGCTAAAGTAAACTTGGACAACAACATTGCAAATAGGAAACCAATAATTTATAGTGCTCTTATCCAAGTTTAAAACTATTTTCCTATGAGGATGAGACCTAGGGGGATGGATCTTGGTCTAAGAGGGCTACCTAGGTCTCAAAAAGCTATGTCTAAGAAGCTACAAGTGATTGGGAATCAGGGAATGTTTAGCTGAGAAGGGTTGAGTGAGAAAGAAAGAGGACCTATAAGTTAGGTGATATTATCCATGCCTAATTAATCTAATTTTTTTATATGATTACAATTTACTAGTATTATAATGAATTCAGAATAATGGTCTACATGTAAAAAAACATAGTTTTACTGAAAAAAGATAGTTTCATGGGCTTGTACAGAGTTGAGGCTCATGATTCTAGGTGAAAATGATTTAAAGGTGTTTTTAAGTCTTATAAAGGTCATATAAATTATTTTAAAACACTCAAAATTCTTGAAATTATGAACTTTTCTGTTTCTCTTTCATCGTCCTCTACACAAGCTCACAAGGGTAGTTTTCAATTGCTTGGTATGAACAAAGGAGAGAGATTTGCGTCCTAAAATATTTTTTATGGGATGGGGTCATATTAATATTATTATTTATTTAATTTTTCATTATATTAATCCAATATAATTAATGAACAATCATTAACACCCCAGCATGGTCTAAAACTACCTAAAAACCCCATAGGCTTATTTATTTCTTTGAATTGGTAGTTTTAAATAGTTTGAATCCATGAGGTAAAATTAATTATATGTATAAGGTATATTAAATCATCTCAAAAATTTATAAAACCCCATATGGCATGTGCAAGCCTAATCTATCAAGAAACCTCCATTTTTTGAATAGTTGGAAAGTTGTCTACCATAGTTTATTTATGTTTTAGGTAATTCAATAGTAAATGAGGATGGATAAATTTTTTATACCATGTTTCACTTTCTATAATTATATTTCAAACAATAATATTGGTATCCATAACTAACATCCACAAGCTCTCAACATGAATATAAAGGCATACTTTCTAGTGTACCAATCACAATAAGAAAATAACTTGTGTGATGAAATGAGGTCTTGAGCTGATGATAGGTTGTATTTATGACACTTTTGATCCCTTTAAAGTTCATATCAAATCCATTTAGGATAATGTGATGAATTAAAGGTCAAAATAAGGAGTCATGTTCTTGTGACTCATCAAGGGACTTTATACAAGCCTACTAGGCATATAAGTGAAATAAGGTAATGATTTTTATATTATATAGTATTTTATTATTATTATATAAACATAAATAATTAGGATATATAGCCAAATAGGATTGGTCTTCAATATATGGTTCAAAATGCATAAGAAAAAGGCCTTAAATGATAAATGAAATCCTACAGTCCTATTTATGAAACACAAGTTGGTTTCCAAACCTAGAGATGGAAATTTAAAACTTTAAATGAAGAGTATAGGATATTATAATACACTTAAATCAATAATTTAAAATTTCAAAATATTTCATAAATGACTAATGGTTACAATGAGGACAAGATGTCTTATTGGACCTAATAGGCCTTTAAACATGTACCATGGATGTCTATGTGTCAAAATGTGGAGAAAGAATATAATTTTGAATATTAAATACTACTATAATACATATAATATCATGACTAAGTTTTATAACTAAATATGAGGGTTAATAGTGAAAATTAAAGGACAAAAAAATAGAACTTGAGTGTTGAAGATCATTATTAGGTCTTAGCCTTAATGGGCCTACTACAAAGTGAAGTCAAGCTTTGAATTTCATTAGACTAAGATGCAATGAGAATTTAAAAAATGATGATCTACCTATTCACTTTTCCTCACCATCATCTAATGTAACTCAAATTATTAAGTTCATTGAATAAAACTCTAATATCAAAATATCTATTTAAGACCAAGTTGCCCTAAGCATGCAGTCACACTAGCCTATGTATAAGGGTAAGAAGGCAAAGGTTTGTTGGTGTCATCAAAGTCAAAAGGAGTTTTTAAGATATTGGGAAATATTTTTTAAAAAGTTTCATCATCCTCATTTTTATAGCATAATTGGTAAGACCATTTCTCAAAATCCATGTTAAAACTCTCATCAAATGACTACCTACAACCATGCCATCATAGACATGGGAGAGAACGAGTTGTTTTGAAGATGAGAGGTATTAAATAAAGTCATAGAGGTTAATAATAATATTATTAAGTTGGAAGACATTACTAACACCACTATAATCTTAAAAATCCTAAGAAAACTACACCTAATTGGTCTTGTAGATGAGTAAACAATGATGCCTATAACTTAGGTTAACTGAGCCAAACTGATCTTGAAAGTTAATTTGGAAAATTAAGGATTATAGTGATAGAAGTTGAAATTTTAATGATTACTCAATTCATTGAGATGGTAGAGTTTAATATAAGAATAATGAGTCTTGTATAATTCCAATGACATACTCAATATCTTATTAAAATACATTTCTTCCATATGTAAGCCAAGTAATAAGATCTCTTATAAGAATACTCACAAGCCTAGTTCAATCAACAGTCAAGAAAAATGAAGATATAGTTAGATATGTACTATAGTACATAAGGAAGTTTCTTTGAGATAGAATAGTGAAGGTGTTTATGCTCAACTTCCCCCTATTCCCAAAATGGGGACCCTCCTTTCTTAATTTTCCAAAATGCCTAAGATAGTAAGCTGGCTAAAATGATTGACTGCATATAAAAATTATTTAATACTTCCAAATAATTTTTGGATACTTTTTCATTTTCAATACCTACGAATACTCAAAATATTCAAATTAATGTAAATTTTATTCAATTTTTCATTCAAACAATGAATAGTTAACCATAAATTGATTTGAAATATGCAAGCAAGCCTCTAAAGAGGATTCACTAATTGCTTCTCCAATTGGCATTGAGCACAATGAGCTTTGCCTATTCTTACTTTACTAACCTTGTATTAGTTTAAAGAATTTACTTAATTGGTTCTACTTTATACTTGTTTAAATTGCTTATGATGGGCATTTGACATTTTTTGAAGTCTAACTTAACTTATTGATGAACCTCGTAGGATGTCAAATTTAAAATAGTAGTCTATGATGCTTCATAAGATGTTAAATTAATTCATGTGACCTAAAGATGATAGTTTCCCACCTCACCATTCTTCAAGACTCCTTAATAATTCATCACCTCATGTAGGAGACTTGAAACAAATATATGAAACCCATGAGCCATGTGTCATCATCCCTAGATCTCACAAAAGAGTTAGTTATTGGAATTCAAATCCATAGGCTATATGCCAAAATCTTAGACCTTGTGAGAAAACCTATTCAATTTGACTCACCATACACCCCACCACAATCTTGAAGCCTATGAGATGCCACCATGTGTCTCATGCACAGCCATCCAAACTCAAGCAGTTTTCTAAAGTGCCATAAGTTCCCTTTTAATTCATTTGATAATGACACATGTCAACATCACATCAAAACTGATCCAAAGCTCATGAAAGCTCTAAAAAGAACACATGGATAAATTTAATACATCTGATCAAGGCTCGATGGTGTATAATTTTTCATATCCCCTTTTGAAAGAGAAAAATGGTAAAAAAATGAAGATAATCATGTGATAATGATACATGTCCCCCTTTGGACCTATTCAATGATGACACTTAAAATTCACATGTTGATTATATCTAAATATCCACTAGAATACCTACAAAGGCCCACCAAAGTGACATATATTTGAATTAGATCTGCAAGACAATACTACATGTCATTCTCATGGAGCTACAACTTGAGATTGATAGAATGGAATCTAAAATAATGCATGTCCAACTTAAAATTATGTGATGATGATAACTATCATTCCCATGAGGTTGTATCTTCAGATTGAGTAGACTATCTCTAAGAGAGACACATGGCTCCACCTAAGACACATTTGAAACAAATTTTCTAATAGTAACCTAGAGGCCTTTCAAAGATGACACCTATCAAATTAAATTCACAATTTCCTCTAAGGGATCCATGTAACTAAGACAAAACCTTGATTGCCTATGAATGTGATATGTGTCACTATCACAACCAACCAAAATTAGATATCCCTACTCGAGAGCTTATCATGAATAAAGAGATGTCACTTGGTGTAATACAAATGACTCAACACACTAATATGCATCTTAAAGCCTTGAGAGCAATTCATAAAGTACAACATGTCCAAATTTTAACTAACTAAATAGCTTAGTCATATTTGGTCCCCATGAGTTCCTCGATGGATCTAAGGTGGCATGCCACATGTCAAAAGGTGATAACCTTTAGTTTCAAATCTTAAATTGATGGAAAATCAAAATCAAATTAGTGATAAATTTGAATTCTAAAATCAATTAAATTCTAAAAGTAATAGTTTGAGTGTTTCAAATGTCAAGGTGATGATATCACCATGAATATGACATGAACTACCATCTCTATCAAACTTTGAATTAATCAAAGCAATCTACAAAAGGCTTTACAACTTGATTATTGATACCTATATATGACCTAAGCATTTGCTCTCTTTATTTTTTATGTTCTCAATTCAACCTAGCTCGTGCTCTTCACAGATTATGCTTGACCACCATTGTTAAATCTCTAAAAGTTATAAATAAGTATGAGAGGACATCAATTACTACCCTAAGCACTATAAAAATTTCACAAGTAAGACCTTCCACCCTAGGTAAGGGTATTATATTTAGAGATGGTGATTTTACTTATCAATATGGTAGCTCAGTCATCTTTAAGGACATAAAGTTCATCCCTATAGCCATAAACATAGGGGACATTCATTACAACAATGTATACTATAATGTTGAAGGATATAAGGATCTTGATGATTGTGAGATCATACCCCAAATTATTCAACTTGCTTTACATATGCTATCAATTCAAGTTATCGATCTCTATAAAGCTACAACAAAACCAAGGGTCATGCCATGCACTAACCTAGTATATGACATCTTCAGGATGTCAAAATGTGAATATGGCTTCATCAAATACATAAACCAATTTTTACCAATTTTTTTCATTGCTAAGCCAAGGTTTAGTAAATACTATGACCTACCTTGGCCATAGGTGGAATACAACCAAGACATCATCAATGACTGGTATGAAGTACACTCTCTAGAAAAAGTCCTAGCTTCATGGGTAACTGACCCAATTAGAGTTATCTTCATATCACAAAAAAATAACAAATA
This sequence comes from Torreya grandis, assembly GCA_037957365.1. Classification (NCBI taxonomy): domain Eukaryota; kingdom Viridiplantae; phylum Streptophyta; class Pinopsida; order Cupressales; family Taxaceae; genus Torreya; species Torreya grandis. The sequence continues at coordinate 126,465 of JARHVA010005232.1, read as the reverse complement.
AATTTTATCCACCTACAATATAAATATAATTACATATAAATTTTATCCACTTATTTAAAAATAAATCACTGAGTGTGAGATGTATGCAATTATAAATATAACATATCTATAAATCAATTATGGCTTGGATAAGATAAAGCATACCTACACTTCTGATTGGGAATACATTTTTTAAGTGGGAGCATGAACAACATGCGGATCTAGTAGACCTGATTAGGGGATCATTTATCATAATACACCATGATAAGGAGGGTTATAAAGCCTCCAACCTAACACAATCCTATAATAAACCTAAGGGGGTTCTAGGTTTTGATATTTCCCCTAATCTAATAACAAGAAAAGGAAATATGATCTAGTTCTCATCAAAGCTTATGACACAAATTAAAGGGTTAATAAACAATAAAAACATGTATAAGAGAATCTCAATTAAGCTAAGTATGAGTAAGACCCTAATAAATGGAATATGAAGAGTAATATTATTTTAATTCAATACTTATGTTACTTTTATCTAATAAAGAGATGAGCAAAGTTAGATAATACTTACTTGAATGTGAACCCATCAAGACTCAATCTCTCCATTGGCCAATAGGGATTCACAAGAGGTTGTTGTGGTTTTTAAGGATCACTAGGAAATGCCAAATCATCTAAGACTTATCCAAAAGATTTGATTCTCCAAGTAGAAACCTAAGCTAAGAATCTTCAATTAGAATGGTGGAATAAAAAATTATAAAGAAGCATGAGGGAATAATAAATCTTGATTGGATGTTAAAATAATGATGAAATGATCTTGTACATATACACAGATTTGACCCTAAACCCTTCCAAACATTTCAATCAATAGGGTTGACTAGTCGACCTAATATAATATTGGTCAATGATTCAATAGGTCATGATCTAGGTTAGCCAAAGGTTAACTAACTCGTAAGTGAAAATAATCCCAAAAATTTATAAGGTTGAACTAGCTCACCCTATATAGTTGACTAACAAAATGGACTTAAGGTGAGTAAAATAAAGATGGAGAGTGGAAAACACTGGAAGAGTGTGCAAGGGAGGATTAATATCTTAGGAAAGGATTTTAGGAGCTGGTTGGATTAGTAATAATGTGGTAATAAGGGATAACAATCCAATGAAGTACCAATGGTCTACCCACCCCTTTCCTAATACACCCCTTAAGGTGTGTACTCAAAGAGATTGAGTCTTGATGGGTTCCTACAAAATTTAAAGTGTCAATATTCAATAAAAGGTTAAAAATATTTTGTTTAGATATTCCCCACTTAAATCTCATCACTTGTCACTAACATACAATAGGGGATGGTTCTTTGAGAAAAAAATAAGAATGCATCACATTGATGCTAAAAACATGTATAGTATTTTAAAGCATAAAATAACTAAAATTAAATGATTGAAAAGGGAAATAACTAAAACATAAATGTGATGTGTAATTTAAATTAAATTTATCACTTGATGGTTGTTTATTTTGTTTCTAGTTTTTATTGTGTAGGGAAAAGAGACTACTTTTGACAAACCCAAGAATACAAAACTAAAGAGAAAAACAAATAAACACAGGAAATTAAAGATAGTTGGTGCTTTGAGGATGAGATGTAAATATAAATTAGAAAATCTGGGGTGATAGGTCCTATGTTAAACCAAATTACCATGTAAAAATCAAGAGTAAATTGAGTAACTAAAAATCCAAGGATAGTAAAGATAAAAAAACTCAAACAAGTAAACATCAATTAATAAAGGAAAACTCACCAAATCAAACAAAGGATACATGTTAAAAAGGATGGTAATTAAAACATTAATGTAAAACCAAAAATAAAATGGTAACACAACATTAATGTAAAAGTAGAAATAAAATGGTAAAACAATAATGATGAGCAATCAATAATAATCCTTTTCTCACTCAACAATGTAAAAATGTGCATAAAAAGGGAAAACAACATTGTCAAATCAGAAGTAACAAGCCAACCTCACTCAATAATGAAAAAAGGTATGAACTCAGATGTTTGTAAAAGTATGATAGTATAAAAATTTAAAATGGTAAAAAAAGAAGCAAATTTTGTCTAGGAATGTAATTCTATGCTATAAATAAAAGTGATTCACAATCACTCAAACATGTTGTTTTGTTCTAAGGATATATAAGACTAAAACAAAGTAGTGCTAGCATGTTTTTAAGATTTGAAGAAGAAGGAAACAAAGAAGAAGGTAAAATATATTTGGAATCACAATTTTCCTATCAAGGGGGGAAATGAAATGGGTAGAAGGGATAATTAAGGAAAAACCAAGGTAGAGGAACTTGTAATCAAAGTCAAGACACTCAAATTAAGTTTGTCAAAAAAAGAGGAAGTTTTACCTTAAGGACTTCAAAGAACTTCTCTTAGCCACAAAATTTTTAGGTCATCAAATTCAATATGTAAATCATCCCATGAAATTTATATGCATGAAAATTAAAATGGATCTACCTTCCTACAACATGTTTCCCATTCCTTAACACCCCTTATAGAGCTATCAATCTAATATGAATATTATGTTCTTATGTGAGAAATTAGGTAACACCGTAGAGTTTATTAAATTTTCCTATTCCAATCTACTGGCCTATTGCACCCCAATGGACCTTAGCTCTATGTGAGGCCAACTGTGAAATTTGAGCTTTGATTAGAGATAGGATATGTGCTTAGAATCGCATCTTTTGTTATGATTTTGACTTTTAATATATGTATATTTGATTTTTTATTTCATTACCCCATTTTTTCAAATGATTTGGGTTTTAAATTTCTTGATGGATTTTTTTGTTCCTCCTCCATATGGATTTGGGAAACCAAACATGGGATATAAAGATGAATTTCATTTGAATAATTGGGACTTGGTTACTCATAAAGAGAACTTCAGAGAGCATGGGGTCTAAATATCTCATAAATCTAGGTGAAATAAAACTATTATCTTAACTTTGACCTTAATTTGTCCAATGTGGAGTGAAAGGAAAGGAAGTCAAAATGAATGGTACATGGAACAAATTTGAATTACTTCAAAATTCTAAAAAATGTGATAAAAGGTGAAAAAGAGATACAATGATAGTAAAGTGTGATTTATTATCATAAGAATGAGGGGAGTGGATGAAAACATGCTAACATAGATTATTATGTAAATTCTATCTATCAAAAGAAGCAAAAGCTAAAGTTGAGAACAAGGGTCAATAACATATTCTAGAAAAGGAATATCACAATGGTAATTTTATGAGGAAGGCTAGGTCCTATCCATGGTCTTACACTACAACTCATAAAAGAGAAATCCATGAGGGTACCAAGAAGCATGTGAATAATAAATGAGGGAAAAAATATGGTATTTTATGTGGAAGTCTAGGTCATATCCGTGGTCCGACACTACAACTCATAAAGGAGAAATCCAAGAGATGCCAAAATGTGAAAATAATAAAGATAAATAAGACTATGGTAAATTATGAGGAATAATAGGTCCTATCCATGGTTTTATAATGAAACTCATAAGAGAAAGTGAAAACCAAAAGACCAAAAAATAAGGACTAAAAGGTTGGTGATAAGAGAGAACTACTACAAAATTAGATATCTATGTAACTAACCTACAAAAAGTGTTAGATACATGTAGATAGAAATCATGAAAAGATGGAAATGGTTATGAAAAGTAATTTTAAAGGAATTGTACATTGGTGGGTTCATTGATAACATGTCCTTCATTAGTTTGAAGGTGATAGGTACTTGGATGAATAATATATTTGACTAAATAAGGGCCCCACCATTTTAAGGCATATTTACCTTCTTTGTCATGGATGTATCCTAATTTAAAGATAATATCACCAACATTAAATGTCAAAACTTTAACACATTTGTTATGTCGTTTATAAATATGAGCCTTGTATTGGTGGTTATGTTAACAAATTAGAAAAATGAAGTTCATCTAGGAGATTAAGGGAATGAAGGTGAGCTTCAAATAATTCTTCATCAAGAATGATACCATGAAGAGATATATGCAAAGAGATAATCTCAAATTCTAATGGAAGAATTGAATCAAAACCATAAACTAGAAAGAATGGAATTGCCCCAGTGGTAGTATGTATGTTAGTTTGATAGGCTCAAAGAACAAGGTAAAGATGAAGATGCTAGTCCATATGGTTTTTATGCATTATATTTTGGAAACTTTTATTAGTATCCTCAACTTAACCATTTCATTGTGAATTATAAGAGATTAAAAATTTGTGATTGATCTTGAATTTGACACAAAGTTGTTTAACATGTTTATATTTAAAGTTATCACCATTGTAAAAAATGATGGTATGTGGAACACCAAAGAAGAAAATGATTTGATTAAGAATAAATTTGGAAATGGTAGGACTAGTGACATTAACATGGGGCATGGATTCAACCCATTTGGTAAAATATTCAGTAGCAGTGATGATAAAAATATGCCCTTCTTGGGAGTGAGGTAATTTTACAATGATATCAAATCTTGATGTGGAAAATGTCCAAGGAGATTCGATACTTTGAATCTCAACTAGAGGTGAATGAATTAGATCATCATGATATTGGCAAGGAGTACACTTTTTAATAAATTTGATTGAATCCTTTTCAAGAGTAGGCCAAAAGTAACCCATACATAGGAATTTGTGGGCTATAACATGTCTTATATAGTGGCCACTACAAATTAATCCATGTACTTATTAAATAAGATGAGGGACATCATATTGCATAACATAATAGAGTAAGGTACCTTTAACATTGAGATAATAAAGGATGTTATGTTGAAATACATACTTGAAAGCTTGTTTATGAATACGTGTCTTTTCATTAAAGTCTAAGTTAGGAGGATAAGTTTGATGTTCCAAGAATTTAATAATGTCTTGATATCATGGGCTTTGTCAAATGGTAACAACCTTGATCTGGCATATAATAAAGTCTGGTGGTTGAGTTGAAGATGGATATTTTCTTATTTGTATAAGAAAAGTAGGATTGAAAAGAACTTGGTGGGGATGAAGGAGAGACATTGAAGAAATAAAGGAATCAATAGTGGAATTTTGATCTCTAGGAATAGGTTCAATAGTGAAATAGGATAAGTCCTTAGTGAGAGTGGTTGAAATTTGATGATCAATAATGATATTCTCACTCTTGCATTAATAACATCCTATAACTTGCTTGTAAATAAGTTGAGAATCACCTAAAACATGTAGGTATTGAATGTCTAAGTTAGGATAAGATCTCATGCCTAAGATTAGAGCTTCATATTTGGACATATTTTTGGTGAAATCAAATTTGAAATGAAAGGCTAAAGAAATGATCTTACCAAGAGGACTTGTAAGAATGCAACATGCCTTAGCTCCTTGAATAAATTTAGCACCATCAAAGTGAAGGGTCCATGTATCATCATTCAAGTTGACATTAATTATAGGAATGTCCTTGATGAATACTGTAGGTTTAGTAATATTAGAGAGAATATAGGATTCATCAAGATTATTTTCTTCAATACCAGTGGTAAAGTTATAAAAATAATCTTTGAGATAAATAACTTGATTAAGACCTTCAATATAAAGGATATTATCATCTAGAAGACTATATTGAAGGGGGTAAATAGTAGGAATGGGAGATAAAATAAGTTTATTAGGTATGACTTTTCTTTTAATAGATTTTTGAGTATGATGTGGAGATCAAATTCCATAAGGAAGACCATCCATTTGCCAATTCTATCTCTAGGGAGAAAGGGTTTGGAGAAGAAATGATGAAGGGGATAAAAATTAATGATGACATAAGTAGTTTGATAAGGCATGTAATGATGAAGCTTTTTATCTAAAAAATAGATGGTGAGACAATCACATTAAATTTTGATATAACATGTTTCATAATTGATTAAGCCTCGACTAATGTAGTGGATATCATACTCTTTTTTTGATATCATCGTGTTTGTGAAAAATTACCCCAACTAACATGGGTGTGGAAGAAAGTATATAAAATCAAGGTTAGATCATTAGAAGGAGGAAAAAGTGTAAGTGGGTGAAGTAAATGACTCTTTCATGTTATCAAAGAAGGGGATCCGAATTAATGATGACATAATTAGTTTGATAAAGCATGTAATGATGAAGCTTTTTGGCTATGAAATAGATGGCAAGGCAATATCATTTAATTTTGGTATAACATGTTTCATAATCGATGAGGAATTGGATAATGCAGTGAAAAGCATACTCTCTTTTGATATCATCATGTTTGACAAAAATTACCCCAACTAATATGGGTATATAAGAAGTATATAAAATCAAGGGTCAATCATTAGGAGGAAAAAGTGTAGGTGAGTGAAGTAATGATTTTTTCATGTTATCAAAGGATTTATTTCATTTTATCAAAGGCTTTTTGACAAGGAGTATCAATAAAAGGATAATTAGTTAGAGGCACATGACCCTCTAAATCTAAATCTTGATCCATAAAAATGGTATGCACATCCTAGTTAAAACCATGAATTTGAGCTAAGGTTTTTTTATAATGATAAACATCCAAATATTGAGGTTGAGATTAGACCATTATATAATTTTCATCATATATTAGATAAATTATACATGCTTGAGAGTCAAGGGAGTTTCAGAAGGTGAAAACTCAATATTACCAAATGTAGAAGGAGACATGATGAGAGGATATTGAAATAATTTGGCCTCTCCAAAATCATTACAAGTTAATGAATCTTTAGTTAAAGAATAATTATAAGCATTTCATGGAGATTAAAGTCAATAATATCATCAATAGGAGGAATATTATGGTATTTGGGTAATAGAGAAGGAGGAATCCAATGTCAAATATAGGGAGGTAGCTTGGTAGTATTGCAAGTATGTTGTAAATCATTGGGTTCGTCATCATTAAAATATGCAAGAGTAAATTTTAAATCAAGATTCATGTCGATGAGCTTGGGTAAAGGAGAACTATTGTTCTTAGGAATGGTAGGAGTATGATATTGGGATTTGGGATTAGGAAGTTAAATACTCCATAGGTTAGGATCAACTTCATGCTTGTATCATTTTCCATTTGTAAGAATTTAATGCATTGGATATCAAAATAAGTAATGGCCCTCATTTTATGATTCTAAGGATGACCAATGAGTATGATATAATATAAGGGTAAGTTAAGGACCATAAGCTTTGTTCAAACTATTTTAGGTTCAATGGTTAATGGAAGACAAATACAACCAAGTATGATGGGTTTGCTTGAGATGATCCTTATTATAACGAAGCTGTTGGATAAGCCACAAAGATGTCACATTAATAATAGAGCCTTCATCAAATATAAAGCTATCAATAACGGTGATATTAATGGATATTTTAGTGAAAAGTGGTAGATCATCAGCATAAAAAACAACTTCATCATTAATCATGTCTTCTTCAAGAAATTAAATAAAAGGCTTGGAGGAAGGATAGTTAGTTTCAATGGTATGGATGTTGGTAGGTTGAGATTTAATAGAAGGTGGTTATTCATCAGTAGAAGATGGACCTTCAATTTCTTGGAGTTGTTGCATAAGGAACTTGTGATGATAGGCATAAATATGAACCAGCTCCATAAGTGGAATCTTATAAGGCATAGAGTTGAGTTCTTCAAGAAAGTTCCAATGATACTTAGAATAAATAGCATGAGGTTTAAGAGATAAAGAAGATTTGGAAGGAATAGATGTGTTTGGAGGATTATAAGTAAGAGGTGGTTCCTCATGAGCTTTCAAATCTAGATTACTAGTTATCATATCTTTATTAAGTTATTATTTTAAGGATGGCTTCTTAGGTTTCATAATAGGATATTTATGAGCTAGCTTATGATGATAATTGACCTTAATAGTCTTAACATATTGAGATTTGTTATAATATTGGTCATAATCACAACTAATATTACAAACATACTTAGTACTTTATTTATTATTGGTTGTAGAAAAATATTTTTGATAATTTGAGTTATAAGCTTCGGAATCATATCATTTTTGAGAAGCTATGGTTTATTCTTGATGATGAAGGTTGATCATAGATTCATAATGAAATGAATCACCAATAATTTAAGAGATAGAAATTTTTAGTGAGTCCTCTACAAGATTTATGGGAATGACCAATGTCAACATAGAACCAAAAAAATTGATTAGGGTCATACCACTTAGGAGGATTGTTATGATAAATGAAAGGATTGGAGGGTGGTAAAAGTTGTTTCATTTTTTTATATCAAGAGAGGTGTGTGAGAAGGTGAAGGAATATCAGCTTTGGCAACTCTTGGTTTGGTTTTTAGAGTATTATGAGTGATAGTATTGGTAGATGTTTGAAAATATCCTTCTACAAGTTTAGGATTAGGTTTGAATTGATTAATGAGAAAGTATTTACATTTATCTTGGTCAAGAGCTTCATTAAGTATTTTGGGAGAAAAGGTTAAAACATTATATTTAATAAAAGGATTCAAAGTAGTGACAAAGATTTTGAAAAAGTTATCATCAGTCATGTTATGGTTAGCTTTGTGAGCTAATGATTTCCATCTTATGATAAATTCTTGAGCTGATTCAGTGGGAGATTTCTTAGAATTAATGAAGTGGCTAAGACAATTTTTGAGAATATTATTGTGTTGAAACTATTTAAATAAGGAATTAACCAAATATTTAAGTTACTGAATAGAATGTTGGAGAAATTGGTTATACTATTCTAATACATTGCGAGTGAAAGTTTTGACTAAGAGTTTAGTAGTGGAAAAACTATTAGTTTTGATCTACTCATTATAAATATTACCAAAGGATTTAAGAAATGAGGTAGGGTCTTTATTCCCACCATACTTGATAGTTGGATATATGTTACCAATATAAATGGATATAATAAAATGGGGCTAAAGACTCATTTTGAATAGTTTGAAGCATCTTGTTATTCATTATGGGTTGAGGAATAACTTTGTTTGAGGCATTTTTAAGAGGAGGAAGAATGTAATTGGGATTATCTTGAGGATGAATATCCAAAGGTTGATTATCCATATTAAAAAAATGTTGTTGAAGTTGCATCATTTGATTGGTGTTAGATTTTTTCATTATCTTCATTTGTTGAATAGCTTGGGCAAGAAGTTGAGTTATATAAGGAGGTGGGTTGGTGTTGGTAGGAACACTCCCTAAAATTGTGTGAGGGGGAGGGTTATAAGAAGATGGATTATTAGTGGGATTATTGATTAAAATTGTGTCAATTTCTCCCATATTATTTTGAAAATTTTGGAGATGAAGAGCATTGTGGTAAGCATAAAGAGGATCAGACCCATCAACTTCATCTTGAGGTGTGATTTTCACCATGTTACAGGTCATGGATGAAGGAGGGGAAGAGGTGTCCTAAGAGTGATGGTGATATTGGGAGGAAAAAAGAGAAAGGAATGAACATCCCATATAGTATCTACATGAATTCAAGTTATCCAATAAGATTCTGATAGGAGACTTCATTATGACTGGAGAGAAATGAACAAAATGCTGATAAGGAAAGAAAATAAATTAGATCAACAAACAAGGTAAAAAATAGTAAAGGTTTTAATGGGTTGACATAACACATAAAATAGGGCCCAAAAATAGTACAGGGTTGATTAGGTTGACCTAGCATAGTAAATAGAGGTTGAATAAGTGTATAGGGTTGACTACATCGACCAGGTATAGTAGACAGGGAAAATCATATAGCCTATAATAGACTATATCTATTTAAATGACAATGTACTGAGACAAGAAGAAGTTTGAAAATATTTTAAAAATAAATAATTGAAGGGAAAAAAAAATATCAATGGGGTCGATCCAATTGAGGCACATAGCACAAAACCTTGCACCAACACTAGCTAATGAAAATTTTTACAATAGAAAATAAAATTAAACAAAGAGAAATCAATCAGCTTGAAAATTAAAAGATAACTAGATGGTAAACCTAAATGTTAATTGAGATTATAAAATATAGTTTTAAATGTGATGTTAAGTTTTTTGTAAAGAACTATAAAGTAATATAAGGATAGTTTCAGGATAAATGGGTTGAAAGGGATCTGCATTAACAATAGTACAGGGTTAGTACTAGGGCCTACCACCTCACTTTACACACCATATCAATAATCATCTCATATGAATATATATAATATACTATTAACCACATGTATATACTTGTCTAGAAAACCAAGTCATCTTCCCCATTGGTGATGAAATCCAAGTAGGTAGGCCTTCGGTAGACAATTGTTAAAGTGCTTGTTTAAGATTTTGTGATTTGGTCATGTGTGTATGAAATAGAAAATAAATAAATTAAATTGTAAATTTAAAACCAATTAATTAGACTATGTGATCTATTCTAAGTGTGCAAATAATAAAAAATGTAAATGTGAGCTAATTAATAGCATATAAAGGCTAATTCCAACTTTAAAACATGGTACAATATCGATGTAATCCATAGTGTATGCACATAATATAGAATAGGGTAGATAGTGTCACCTATATAATATGAAATCAAAGGTATAAAAATGAATAGGGTTAATATATTTGACTTAATTATCTAGACAACACATAGAATATAGAATTGGGTCAATAGGATTGATCTAATTTACTATATAGGGGAAGTTTCAAAGACTATAAACTATGAAAGGAAAGACTATAAGAAAAGAGAGAAAGGATAGAAAAGAACCTCAGTGAGTCTAAATATGTATAGAAATTATATTTATATTAAAAAACCTTTATAAATGACTTTAAATCCTACAAATATGATCGATTAGATTGATCTAACTTTGTAGAAGCCTATTACTAAGTGCTTGAAATGTATTGGGTCGACTAGGTCAACCTAGTAGTCTAGACTAGATGTCTAAAAGTCTTAAAAACTATACTGGGTCAAATGGGTTGATATATTTTACCTAAAAAGAGCCTATATAGATATAATAGAGTCATATGGATGAGATTGTGTGTTAAACCTATAGATAAAAGTTAGAACTATGTCGATGCTATCGACCTAGTATGGAAAATATATGATGAAAATAATGAAAAATAAGTGAACAAATCCTACAATGGTTAGTTCATGTTAGGTTCACTATAATTTTTGTACTCATAAATGCAACATATCTATAAATCAATCCTAGCTCAGAGAAGATAAAATAGACCTACAATTCCGATTGGGAATATATTTTTTAAGTGGTGGCATGACCAATATGGGGATCCACTAGACCTAATTAGGGGATCATTTATCACAATACACCATGATAATGAGGGTTCCAAAGCCTTTATTCTAGCACAATCATGCAACAAACCTAAATATGTCTTAGGTTTTGATATTTCACCTAATCTAATAACAAGAATAGTAAATCTAATCTAGTGCTCACCAAAGCTTATGGCACAAAGCAAGGGGTTAGTAAATAATAAAAGAATGTATAATATAATATCAATTAATAAAAGCATTATTAATACCCTAATACATGGAATATGAAGATTAATATTATTCTAAACTAATACTTATGTTACTTCTATCTACTAAAGAGAGGAGAAAAGTTAGAGAATACTTACTTGAATGTGAACATAGTGAGACTCAATCTCTCCCTTGGACAATGAGGTTTCATAAGAGTTTGTTATGGTTTTTAAGGATCACTAATAAAGGCCAAAGCATACAAGACTTATCCACAAGACTATATTTTCCATGTATAAACCCTAATCTAAGACTCCTCAAGTAGAATGGTGGAATGAAAAATTATAAACAAGCATTAGTGAATAATAAATCTTGATTTCATATTGACATAATGATGAAATGATCTTGTATATATAGTCAAATTTGACCCTAAACCCTTTTAAAAATGTCACTCAATAGGGTCAACCCATTCGACCTAGCACAATGTAGGTCAATAATTCACTAGCTCATAAGCTAGGTCAGTCAAAGGTCAACTAGTTCCTAATTGAAAAGTACCCCAGAACTATACATGGTTAAACTAGTCAACCCTCAACTAATTGATAAAATGGAATTAAGTTGAGGAAAATAAGGATGGAGAGTGGAAAATATTGGAGGAGTGTGCAAGGGAGGAGTAATAATGTAGGGAATAGTTTTAGGAGCTAGTTGGATTGATAATAATATGGAAATAAGGGACAATATTCTTATGAAGCACAAATGGTCTTCTTACCCCTTTATCATTTCACCCCTTAGGGTATGAACTCAACTATATTCAGTCTTTATGGGTTACTAAAAGATTTAAAGTGTTAGTATTTGATAGAAATTTGAATATATTATGTGTATACACAAGATGTCAAGGGTCCCTCTGAAAGTTTGAATGATGTTGAGAGACAAGGATATCTTATAGATATACCTTAACTACATATTTATCCAAATTTAAAGGGTAAAGGTATCTCCACTCAAGCCACCAATATATGTTTTAATGAAGTTGGCAGAGGAGGAGATGGCTTATAAAATCCTCCATGTAGTTGATGGTGTCTTCAAGAAGAAGAAAAATATAATCCCCTAAAAGATGCCTTATAATCTAGGGATGAGTAAGATGATGAAGTGGTAAGACATCATAGTATAAATAAATCATAGGGACTCATACCAATTTACCAAGGATAGATTCAAGGTATGGGACCTAAATAATGTCATTGCTAGACATCTTCTTAAATTTTAAAAGGATGCGGCCTTATAATATAAGCATGAAGAAGAGGTCCATGAGTGAATTTACCTAGATGTAATGAATGATGAGGTAGTAATCATAAATTATAATATGAAAAATATAAAACTTAAATTGAGGCTTGATAAGGAGAGAAAAAAGGAAGACATCATAAGTCCTCAACCACCACTAGCCCGTAGAAGCCTGTTTGATGTAGACTATGAAGCCAGGCAAGATGAAGAGTAAGATGACAATGTTCCTCTCACTAATAAAAAATCCTATAGGCATATATTTAAATCTAATAAATGTATATAATATATGCCTCTAAGTTCAGAACTAAGAGAAGCTAGTGGCTAGCCTATCCCTCAAGATCATACATTTATCTCCACATCTTTTGAAGAAGCTACCACATAAAACTTGGACCAATCTGACCCTGATGTTGTTTAGATTGAAGGATACCCACAAGTAATTCAGTTTTCAATGGAGGAACTAAAATAACTGACTATGAGATGTAGACACTAAAAAATGGCCACCAATGACCTCTAACCAAGCTTCAAACCAATTTCTATCAAATATTATAATTTAACCTAAAACATTAAAACACGCTAAATGATTTGAATTTTTCATATACAAGTGAAAATTTTGGCCAATTTATCCATAAATGGGGCAATGCATTTTATGTAATAGCTAACTTTGACAAGATCATTTCAAGTCAAAATGACATTTTCACACCTAGGTGCTCTAGATTTCTCTTATCTACCAAATTTCTTGCATGAGACATGTGCCCTTTTTATTTTTTGTTGGAAACATCCTAAACGGGATAATGGATCCAATGCATATAACATCACCTTCCAATTCTAATCTAGTCAAATTTTGTGCCAATAATCTGACATTTTGACTAGTTTGATTAATTTGAGCACCAGTGTCCAACATTTACACCAAAATTGATAAATCATGTTTATGACTAATTAATTTGAATCAAGATCTTAAGTTAATTTTACATGGAAATTTTTGAATATTACATTAATGGAAATTGGTTTCTAATATATATATCATCATGTGAGATCATTTATGGTGTGGTATCCACAAGCCTTAATTGTAACAAATATCTGATTAAGCCCTCTCATGCCTCTTTAATCTCTCTCTATACCAAATATTTATAAGGGCATTTATTTATTTTATCCTCCAAAATTGAATATATTCTTAGCCATACATCTTCAGCTTGAGATATATGGTTTAAGTTTATTATGATCCATTATAAAAATCTATAAATAAAAGGCCTCAAAACCATAAATATAAAAACTATCTTGGTGTAAACTTATAATGTCCAAATGATTTCAAAATCCATTTGATATAGTGTTATTATGACAAATTGTTGAGAGAAACCACAAGATATAAACTAAAGCCATAAATCCAATGGTGCCAAGGGGAGGTGGAGATATCGAAATATCCATTGTCAAAGATGTTTGAAGCATAATTTGATCAAGTCACTCTATGAATCATTTGGAAGATCCAAGGAAGGTGAAGTAATGTTTATTCTATGTTTTAGTTGTTGTTTTCATATGCATGTTTGTTACTAGGCTCTCCCTAGTATATAGGCCTGTATATGTCATGTTTGTTAGTGTTTTCTTGTCATTGTTATTTCATTGTGAAATTGAGACTTGAGAAAACCCCCTCTCTTGAGTCAAATTCTTAGATCACATAATGTCACACTTGGTGAGATAAAATGCATCTCATATACCAAGGTGACCAAGATGCAATGCAACTCTAATTTTTTTGAGTGAATGCTTAAAAATATTTAGATTTGAGTTTTTATTTTATTTTTTACCATTTTTGTGTTTACCTAAGTTTACATAAAGACTGGCAGTAGTCATATGTAATCATTAACAATCAGGAATTAATCAGTGGTGGTCATATATAACTAACCACAATCACTATGTGCATCCTAAAATTATTAGAGGCCACTGTGTATGGAAACAAGATAATAAGCCGTTTCTAAAAGATTATTTTAGGGTCATAAGACTCCATTTTGGTTGATTTTTATTAAAATCGCATGTTTTATCCTAAGTTTTAATAACATGCTATCAATGTACTTTCAAGTTACATAAATTTTTAATAAAATATTTAAATAAGAGTTTGAATCTTTTTAAAGTTTGTAATTGTTATTTCTTAATTTTATTAAATTTTTTTTTCTTTATCTAATCCTTACATTGTAGATTTTATTAATATTTTTGATAGATATGGCCTAAAACTTGTCTAATATAGCATGTTTGCTTTTGATATTTTTCCTTTAGGTCCACAAGTTATCATAGATGGTTATTTATTGATTGATGGTGATTCTTCTTAAACTATCGATGATGATTTTTAAGTGATCAGTGATAGTTACCTTGAAACCATCGATGATCACTATGTGAAATTTAATCCAAAATTGAAAAGCTCAAATCCAAAGTTCATTTTCTAACACTCATAAGTTCTTATATGTAGGGTGTTACTCTCTTGTTTTGCAAGGTCAAGGCAAACATTAAACATCAATTTTAAAGCTTAAAGGATTTATAACACTTAAATTTGGTGTTTTAAAATGAATTAGGATAAAATCAAACATTAAGATTTGGGTTTAAAACAAAAATTGCATGATTTAGACTCACACATTTGAATTTGGATGCTTAACAAGGAGTTAGGAACATTTCTTTTGGTGATTTAGAGTAAACATTTCCTTGTTTATATTGAATGTTTTGTATTTTTTATTTAAATTTGTTTGTAACTTAAGACCAAGAGGTCAAAGAACACTACTAGACATTTCAATTTAGTGCTCTAAAATTGAGCTCACCTCAAAGTTATGTTTTTTGTTGTTTAAATCTTTTGCTTAGTTAAATTTGTTTGATAAAAAGAAGTTGTGCATGTATGTTCTCCCCCCCATCCCCTATAGGTAACTTGTGGGGATAAAAGTGCCATATTCATTGCAAACTCATGTCTTAGTCCAAAGGTGTAAAAGAGATGTTGTGAAAGCTCTCCCTAAGACTTGAATGGCTTAGGTAATCTAGAAATAACTTTTACTTAGTTTTTATTTTATGCATTTTGGATTTTGAGGGGGTTTCATCACCTCTGATAGGTTTTATAGGGAAGCCTTAAGCTGAGACTTCATCTCCCAACATCATCTTCATCCACTCTCTATGGGGGGTATGTAAATTGGGATCCCATCACTGGGATGGTGGCTTGAGTGGTTAAAGCATCTATGTTAGTAGAGGCTAAGCTCAATAAATTTGAGCATGTTAGACACTGCACTACACTAAGAAAATGACATATGTAATGGTTATAAAATGGGCAAGACCTTTTTACAACAAGCCATATGATATAGACCTAAATGATGTGTTTCTTCTCTTATATGGAAATGTTAAAGTGTGTACACATGAGATTAATCTAAATGATACAAAATAAATTAGTTTTAGTCAACCCCACATTGCCATACCTTGATAAGATCTAGGGTGTTATGCTTAGCTACATTTGGTCACTTATCTTTTTTATTGCTTGGTGTTTTGAGACTAAAACTTATATGTTTATTTGTAACCACATCAAAACAAGTTTGTGTATACACCACTCCCTTGTTAAATAAGCATTATGATAGTTGTTTTACACCACACGTGTGCCTTGAATTTTTTTCTAAACATGTTTATGTTTGTGTCACTTGATTGAAATGGGTACCGTTGTGCTACCTAAATCATTTATCAAGTTTGTGTCCGTTTGTGCCCTTGAGTTTTTGGAAACAAAACATTGATCACATAATTAGAGTATTCTAATTCCATTATGATTCTTAAATTATTTTAGGACTTGTTATCCTTGTACCAAAACCATTGTTTAAAACCATGTCTCATATGCCATTTAGACCTTATTCATGCATCATCATGTTATCCAATATTGTCTAGCTTTTTTGATCAAATCCTAGTCTTCTATAGTTGAACCTTCAATTAACCTTGTCAAGTCTGAATTCAAATATTAATTGATTTATAATTATGCCTCGATTCATAGGGGATTATACTTTATCTTTTTGGTTGTGTAACTTTGGTTAATTATTTACCCAAATTTGAAAACTATAGTTTATTTGTTCTTAGATCCTATCATCATCATTTTTTGTGGTTTTATTTGGGAAAACATAAGACTTTCTCCAAGTGCTTTCTACCTTGTGGCCTATACCAAATAATCACATTTATGTTTAATTCCATGTGTTGAGTCTATGTTAAAGTTGTTCTAAACTTGTTAGATTAAATCAAATCACATCATACCTATTTTTCAAGTATAGATTTTGATGTCATTTGGCCAAGAGTCCTATCATATCATGTTTGATCCTAGATTTTGACTCTGCATTTAGACAAAAGACCTAGTGACTCTTTTCACTTTCCTAGATTACACATTATTTGGAATACTTTGGCCTAGACTTTTGATATGCTAGTTTTTATTCAGGTGCTTGACCTTTTGTGTGTATGATATTTAACATAGACATTTAACATTAGACTATTTTATTCAAAGTCTTAGCATAAACCATTTTAGAGATACAACTCCACTTTCAAACCATTTTGGAGATACAACTCCACCTTTGACCAAGTTAGATCAAGTTTAAACCCTTTATCCTTTATATATTATTTTCCAGAGTTTGTAAAACTCTATGTCTCTTTCTTTCATAGATTTCTTCATTGATATGGATATGTCTAGCTACACTTATGGTGGAGTCATGTAAAATCTTATTTATGATAGAATAGTCACACAAATTGACTATAATCATCACCTCTTTGAGAAAGAAATGGTTTTTGAGGAGTACTTTGTTGAAGACCCAACTATAGACAATGTTGTTTGGGAAATTTATTTATACCCTCCTTACAATAATCAATACAAGGAACAAAGATAAGAACCAAATTAAAATCCAACTCAAGATCCCAATTGGGATGATATGGTTTATGAGGAAGACATATATTCTTTAGCTTATACAAATAACAAAGCTCTAAAATTCCCTAAACTTATTCTTTCAAGACCCTATCGTTTGGCTTGTATGATATATCAAGCTACATGATGACCTTTCATTATCTAATCATTAGATACCATTAACCATCCTTCAGATTACACAAACTACCAAGCTCCAAAAAATCCAAATAATACCATTACCATACTAGGACCTCATCCTTTAGTTTGTGTGAACAATCAGGCTCCACAATGCCATTCCATTTCTTTACCAAGACCTTTACATTTAGATTGTGTGAGTAACCAAGATCCATTATGCCCTATAACTATCTAACTATCGATCATTCTTTATTAATTACCAATCATTTCCCACTTTATAAAACCCCTAAAAATTGTCAAACCAAACCAGAGCCAATTAGTACCTCTCTAACCAAGCCAATCCTTAAAAGACCAAGAAGTAGTCAAAACTATTATTTTCCAAATCATTATAAACCAAGGCCAAAATAACCAACCAAGTAGCAATGTTTTTATTTAATTTACCATTTATGATGATTAACCTATGATGAATCACCTCTTGATATTATACCTATTGTTGAGTAGTCTCACTCTGACAAACTAGTCTTTGTTGAGTCACTTCTTAATAATTAGGACAACCTCTAGGTAAATGATTATTTCAACTATATACCTATTTCTAAATAACCTCCCTCTAGTAAACCAATCTTTGAGGAATTATCTCTTGACCCTTTTCCTATCATTGAGGAGTCTCACTTTGATAAATCAGTCTCTATGTAACACACCATGCTATCATAGGATGTTACTTATCTAATACCAAACATTCAATAAAACATCATTATGACAACATCCATATTAGATGAAAAATCAACATTGGAGTTATGTTCTATTTTTTAATTGACATCATATTTATCATCAAAAGTAGAATCAACATTATTCTTTCCATTAGATTCAAAATCCCTTGAGTTGGAATCAATTTCAAAATCAAAATACATTCATAACTATTATAATATTAGTCATGTGTGCCTTGCAGATCATTTTAAATACATTTGTGATCCTATTATAGTTTATGAGGATGAGTACATCAAGATTTGATACAAGTTATCCTAGTATCTTCTATGAGGATTGTGTTATCTTCTCTCATTCTATTACCATTCCACATGCCATTAGTATCAACCAACATAGCCATTACATTGATATTGCACCTCTAACAAGTATCGATTGGGATCGATAAAATCCCACCTTATTAAATTGCATCCATAGTGACATATTAGTTGAAGAGAAAGGAGGCCAGTGCCACATTCATGTAGAAGAACACTCTCCTAGTGACACCTTTTTGGAGGTACTAGGGGACAATAAAAAAAAACAACCCATCATCTTCTAGTGAAATGATTTTGGAGGAAATAAAAGATAATCAAAGTCAAAATTCAATGTTCCTTAGTGAAACCTTCTTGAAGGCATTATGGAATATCAAGATAACTTCACTGGTGAAATTCTCTTTAAGCCACCAATAACTTAGCACACATGTTATTCACTACTTATTGAAGACAAAATAAAAGATAAAATAAAAATAACGCCTAATCTACAACCTAATTAGATGGTAGCTACTATCAAGCCCAAACAACATAAAAATATGGTGGTCCTATGAAGAGAATATTCAAAATTCTTTGGCCTGACCACATCTAAAGTTATATCAAATCTCAAAGTAGCAACATTGTGTGTGCCTAAAATTCTTGATCTTCATTTATTTCCCAACCATATTTCCTTCTATTATCCTCAACCATTCAATTTCCAAATCAAACCTATCATCCAAAATTTATCCCTATTTATAATTCATGGCCATACTTTCATTTACTGAGGATAAGAAGATACCTTGTCTTGAAATTTAAAGGAAATATAATCAATGACCAACAAAGATCAAAAAAACATCTAACTTATTGATAGAGAAACTATTTAGATGAGGTGTGGGATATCACTTAACATGATTGATTAATTTTTTTGTATCATTTGATGATCAAGACATGCATCTCCACTTCAATAAGAGTAATAGAATCATATGTCATTTATCATATCTAGGCCAAACATATCAAGAAACAACAACCATCCTCAACCAAACTCATATACCATACCATTGTTAGTGTCACATATCCTTTTGCCATTATCGCATACCTAACCAATAAAATTATCACTTGGGGACAAACCTCCTCCCATTTTATCAAATATATCAAAACCGATCATTATCTTAAACAATGCCATCTTACCATTCCATTCCTATCTAGACCAAATCTTATTTTTAGTCATCCTACGCAATCTTATTTTTATCTTGGTTGATTTGGTTCTTCCCACACATTTTATGAGGGGATTCTGATCCAATTTTATTAATTGATAAAATTCAAGTTTAAGTGATAATCTATGAAATTAGTGTGATAATTTATCTAATAAGATATCTTTCATTTTCCATCCTATATCAATTTTATTTATGTAAGACTGATTGTATATCCTACTAGGGAAAATTCTTGTTCGCCAGTCTTACTACTAATTATAACCACCTGTGGGAAAATTAGTATCATTGATTTGATCCATTGTATCCTAGTTATAACCACCTATAGGCAAACTAAGGGAAACATTTGTTTATTATGCATTACAACATCACCTTACCATTATTTTTTCCATTTGACTAGACATTTGTCAGATTTGAGAGGTTGGTAGGATCTAGTCAAGTTTCTCCCTACCTTTTATGTGGATAGAATTATTGTAACTTAAATTCATTTTAGCAGTATGTGGGTTATGATTAATTCATGTTGATGCCACCTTAGTCCCCCTTTCCATCTACTCTCATCATTTTCTGAGCAACCTAAGCCAAATGCTCTCACCATTTTTTTAGTAGGTATCTTATCATTCTCTAATCAGTTAAGATACCTCAAAATTCCAAAAAAATTCATAACATTTCAAAAATTCAAAAATTATTTATCTTATCTAAGCCTAGTTCATCATCCTAGATTGACCCTATTGGGAAAATCCATTGTTAGGATGCTTTCTATTTCTTTTGTTTTCAAGATTTCTATTTGTTTGTTTGTTTATTTATTCACTTGCCTATTTATTTAATTTCATCACTATTTCCTCGACTCGGTGTATATGAACTCATTGGGTGATTCCTTGCACATTATTCTTGAGTCCATCCATATTCATATGTCAACATTATCATCATGGTTTTTATCATTGGTGCATTATTTTCAATTGTTTATTGGAATAGGATTTAGTCCTTATCCATATTTTAGCCAAGTCATCATAGTGTTTTAAAATGATGCTTACCATCATACGGTACAATAAAAATTATCTTCAAGAAGGTCTATAAGCAATGGAGCCACAAAATTTTCTCCTTAGTACCTTGGTAAATACTTCCACCCATCTTTATCAAATTAAACCATTGACCATTATAGTTTTATCATTGATAATAAAAATGAGCATCTCCTCATTACAAGGTACAACTGATTCATTTTCAATAGTCAAATCTTTTTATTATATCCATCCCTTTCATCACTTTGCACATCCTTGTATAACTAGTTGTTTATGCCTTATTTAGTCGTTAGAATAACACATCTACATTTGTACCCACTCATATTTAATCTATATTCAAGGTTATATCCTTGAGTTATGCTTGTTAATCTATCCTAACTAGGTAAAAATCGTATCAAACATCATTTTTAGCCAATCGAGGTCCTATTAATGATTATAAGTACCTATGGACAAATCATTATTTTGACTTTTATTATAAATTATAACTACTTTCAAGAAAAATAGTACCTTCTTAAATCAATGCAAGCAAACATTTTCTCATTTGGATTAATCTCACCCATGGGTTAATTCCACTTTTTTCTTGCTTCTTTTCATGGACCTATCCATCAATAAATTTGGTAGCTACTCCTTCGATGGGGCATCATCCTAGAATTCCCAAACACCATTTGGATCTTTTTTTTAATCATCATTTTCATTTTATCATACATGTCATTTATCATTATTTGAGAAGATGTTACTATGATGATAGCTTGCAACACCTTCCCAAATAGGCGCCAATTGTAGAGACCTAAAAATGGCCACCAATGACCTCAAACAAAGCCTCAAACCAATTTATATAAATTATCACAATTTGGTGTAAAAACACTAAAACATGCTAAATGATTTGAATATATCATATACAAGTGTTGATTTTGGCTAATGCATATGTAAATGGAGTAATGCATTTTATGAGATATCTAACTTTGATAAGATCGTTTCAAGTCAAAATGACATTTTTGCACTTGGGTACTCTAGATTGATCTTTTATACCAAATTTATTTCATGAGACATATGCCCTTGTTATTTTGTGTTGGAAATATCCTAAATTGGATAACAGATCCAATGCATCTAACATCACCTTCTAATTCTAATCTAGTCAAATTTTGAGCTAATAATATGACATTTTGACTAGTTTGATTAATTTGAGCACTAATGTCCAAGATTTTCACCAAAATTGATAAATTATGTTTAAGACTAATTAATTTTAATCAAGATCTTAAGTTAATTTTCCATGGAAGTTGTTGAATATTTCATTAATGGAAATTGGTTTATAATATCTATATCGTTAGGTGAGGTCACTTATGGGGTGGAATCTACAAACCTTAATTGTAACAAATATCTGATTAAGCCCTCCCATGCCTCTTTAATGTCTATCTATCCCAAATATTTAAGAGGTAATTTATTTATTTTAGCCTCCAAAATTTAATGGATTCTTAGTCACACATAATCTTGAGATGGATGGTTTAGGTTCATTCTGATCAATTTTAAAAATCTATAAATAGAAGGCCTCACAACCATAAAAATAAATCTATCTTGGTGTAAATTTAAAATTCCCAAATGATTTCAAGATCATTTTGATATAGTTTTATTATGCCAAATTGTTGAGAGAAGCCACAAGTCATAGGCCAAAGTTCTAAGCCAAAGCCACAAAGCTAATAGTGCCAAGAGCAGGTGGAGATACCCAAATCTCTATTACCAAAGACATTTAAAGCATAAGATGAACAAGATACTATACAAGTCATTTAGAACCTCCAAAGAAGGTGAATCAATGTTTCTTTCATATTTTAGTAATTTATTTCATATGCATGTTTGTTTCTAAGGTCCCCCTAGTGTCTAGGCCTAGAGATGTCATCTTTATTAGTGTGTTCTTTCCATTTTGATTTTATTTTGAAACTAACACTTCATATAACCCTATCTCTTGAGTGAAATTCCTAGATCGTATGAAAATTGTTGAGAAAGTCTAAACAAGGAAGAAGTCCCCTAGGATTACCATGAGAGTATTATTACCCCCTCCATCATCTTCTTAAAATCCTTTGGTAAGTACTACACCTTTGCCCTCCTTCCTAATTGTTAGTATGTTTATAAATACTCTTGCTTCTGTTGCTACTGTGACTCCTATGTTCACATCCCGTACAACTAATTCCTTTTAAGGAACCATTTCCCACTTCATCTCTCATGCCACCATCAACATTCCACCTCCACCAAGCTCACAAATCACTAATTTTATCCTAGCCATGGGTTATACTCCTTCTTTCATCACCACCTCAAGTTCATCACTCACCCTTAGCTTCCCTACATCCACAAAGCCACTAAGACCCATTCTAAATTCATTCATCTAGTAGAAACTACTTCACCTCACCATAGCAACCAAAATGATTAGGTCTTCAATGCTACCCACATTTGTTCTTAACATCAGCCCTACTAAATCCTTGGTTGATCTACTTAGGAAATTAGACCCAATCAATCTATATGTCCTTACTATTACTACTCAAATTTACACCCTTTAAAAAAGGGTTATCTTATCCCTTTCCAACTTGAGCAGAACTATGGGAATAATCCCAAGATGTGGGTCACCTATGGTGGGGCTAAACCTTTGGATTAGGCCAACTTCCTCTTTGATGCTCACCTAAAACTAATTCTAAACTAATACTTCATAGGTAAAAGGGTTAGAAAGGGAAAATAGATCCTAAGAATGATAACTAGGTGATGCATCAAATAAAAATTGGGAACTCCCATAATCTTGATCCCACACTAGATATGTAGAAGACAATAATATCTCACACAAACTCAAGATCAAGATGATTATATAAGTATTTCATGGCAGAGTTTTAGGAATCAATGAATGCAAACAAAGAAAATTTCTAAGACTCATTGAAATCTCATGTTAATGGTAGAAAGAACACTAATCTAGACTTACAAACAAAATTTAAAATTACCTAAAGAAGGTCAGAAAGAAAGACCATAGATGAGGAAGATTCTCCTTCACAAAATGCCATAGTGCACAACTCACCAAACATATATTCAAGGAAAAAGATAGGTAAATAAAGTCTTATATTTCATCAAGAGGTAGTTATTACAAATTCTTGATAGGGTTGAGCTTAATCAAGATGAGCATATTTTTTAATATCTCATAGAGTGTCCCTACTCCTCAAAATTAGTAGTCCTTGTGAGAATCTAAGAGAGAGAGAAATAGATTTAAAATGGAAAGAATGGGTAATATAGAGAATGGGAAGAGGGAGAGAAGGGGGAGCACATTGTTCATGATCATTAAATGAGCTATCACCTTTTGTTCCAATTAGGACTAATCAGTCATTAATTAGTTAGCCTGCATTTTCTCCAGTAGTCTTCAAGATATTCTAATTCACTAAGAAATCCACTATAAGAGAAGCACTTGGTTTACATGATGAGTCATGATTATTTCAAGGAGAAAATATCTCCAAAGGATTTGATCAGCATTAAATATTCTAACTACCTCTCTAACCAATAGATCCTCCTTTGCTTTGATTTTTCATGCCACCCTGCACTTGTCATCTTCTGCTTGGTCTCACTATGAGGATAAAAATCCTCATGTTGATAGATATGAGAAATCCATGCCTAATTTGGATATGATAGATCCATGCCTAATTCTAATTGAGTGATAATTTGTACCTTCTTGTTAAGGATGTGTCCATTTTGGAAGATAAGACAATCTTTCATATCTTGTTTATATTTGCACCTAATCTAACCTAATCATATATTAACTATATATTGAAAACCAATCTAAATTATTGGTTTTCATATAGCTATTGTATTGATGAAAACTTATAGGCTACATAGCCTATCTCTTATACTATATTTAGGTTTAAATAAACCTATTCTACCTTTAAACCTTGGGAAAACTAAGAGCTATATGTATGCATATATCTCCTTTTGATAACCAATCAGTGACCTTTGATCTATGTATTAGGTCCAAAAGACCTATTCTATCTATATGACTCTTTAATGGTAAATCTTTATCCTTTAAATATCCATCTAGTTTAACTTGGATCATGTCTATACTCAGTTCCTTTATTTTTACCTTGCCTGAGTTGAATACTTTCCTATCGACCTTCATAAAAATGTCTCAAGCTCAATCCTTTACTTAATTTCTATTGATCATGACTCAACTTATTTGATATTTTGACCCATCTCACTATGTTTATCTTAATTTGTATGATTGTGAGAGAGCCATCGATCTTGCCCTTGTCTTGTTAACCTTATTTGAGATGGTACCACTTGTTAGTCCCACATTTACATTCAAGATCCATTATTAGTTTATCTACTTTATGCACTTATGCCACATGGTGGCTTTTCAATCTCTTTGACCTTTTGACTCATCTCACTCTATCGATATCCCTTAGTATGAACAAGTGCCAATTTTTAGATCTACTTTAGTTTGAAAGAAAATAGCTATTTACTAGCATGTGATTTTCATTTGATGTCTATGCAGACACATATGACGTCTTATATAACATAAAATTTAATTTCAAATGGATTTTTTTAGTGGCTTAAATTATACATATGTGCAAACATATCCCTTTGTTTGACCAACTTTGAAGAGCTATATCTTGAAGTGTAAAAATCATGGAGGGACCGAATTTATTAGAGATGTTTTTAATATTAGAAGGATTGTACCCAGTTGATACACTAGTTCCAAGATCTTTCTAAATGCATTTACAAAATGTTCAAGTGATCTCACCTATGTAATTTTGCATGATGTACTAATGATGGTCTAGTTTATTTGGCTAAGTGTGGGAAAACACTTTCAAATTACTTGGAAGCCCAACTTTACACATGTATATCTTTTGTTGTAATTCATTGCATGACCTAAAACTTGGCGCATATCAATTTCATACAAAGATGAAGATACCTATGTGATCATTTTATTCTGAAGTTTCCAAATGTTCAAGATATAACATCATTAAATTTCCCATTCACCTCTATTTGAGTTATTTTTCAAATTGGCTAAGTATGGAAACTTAGAAAATTTTATTTGAGAGGCCAACTTTAGACATCAATAACTTTTATTATGCTTAGATGCATGTCCTAAAATTTATTTCATAGCAAGTTGGGACTAATGTGATCACAACCATAAGACCAATTCTCCTTGACTTGTCCACACATGACAATGATAACGTTGGTAAACTAACTACTCAATTTTTTTTCCACTAGAACCACATTGTCTATATAAACATAATGAAGAACCAGATGACTACCATGCACTTTCATACTCATTCGAAGAACTCTTGACACCCGATAGGGTCTTTGCAACTTTGAACCTATCCTTTATAAATTGATAATTTACACTTTAAGTTAAAGTGTTTCAAAATATTTTCAAGTTTCATGATCCTTTTGGTCCTCTCATTCCATCCAGAACTTTGCTCAAGCGCTTTGATCATTTAACCAATCAAGACCTCTTAGAGACTACACTTTTTCTAGGTAGTTTTGTATGTGGGTAAAAATTAGCCATCATTTCTTGTAAATCACCGAGAATCATTATTATTATGCTTGAGAACCCAAACCAATTTATCTTATTTAGTCCATTGGGTATGGTGTCCCCTACCTCTAAAACTGAACTAGTCTAAAATTAGATACAAGTCTGACCCTTTATGTATAACCCATTTTGAAGAAAAAGGATAAAAATAATAAAAATAATAAAGTTCCCAAAGCACTTATAGAAGGGAAACACATAATATAAAGTAAACTAACCTAATAAATCAAAGACAACTAGTCTACTAAATAAATGTGCATAAAGGAACTTAGATAAAATCATGAAACTACCTATCGTTACCTAACCAAATAGAAAATAACCTATACAAAACCATTGATTGGTTTAAAAAAATATCTTCCCTTCCTCACTAATCTAATATACTTTACAATATTGAGGGAAACCACCGAAATATGAAGGAGGAGTGGATAATGAACATATTTAAAATACATCTCTCCAAGAAAAAGAACAAAAATAAACTTACCCACCCAATCTAATTGATTATACATATAAGAATATTAGAGTGGATGGGAAAGTTGATCTTTTTCTTATTAATGCTCAAATTTGTGCTATGAATTAAGAAAAAACTTTTATGGCTCCTCCTCATCATCCTCCAATCAATCTAGGTTCTTAATAGGACATCCTCTTATCAATACAAACATTGAGCAATTAGAGTTTACCTCAATATTGCACTTAGTTGTTTCATCATTATGCTCCTTAGGTATAATTAGGTTAGAGTCTTCTTGAATCACATTCTCATGTTGAAATATTTTTTCATCTTCCAAGTTTTTGTCCCACACATGAAGTGGTGGTTATTAAAGCTACATTTATTGAGCACTTAAGATGTCCTCTTTATTAACCCCACTTAGGGTTTCATCTTATTTCTCAACTATAAATGAGGGTTGATTTGATTTTCTAAGGTCAAAAAAGACACTTTTGTCTTTATTAAGGTCTAAATTCCCTTCTTCTAGCTCTAATTCACCAGGGATACCTTGTTTTGATAAATCATCCTAAAGTAAACCATCCTTCAGTTCCTAACACTAATCTCCTTCTTGATCTATGTAGAATAGATGTTCAACAGTCCATTCAAGGTCTACTATATTTTCAAACTGAGTATTTTCCTCATTATGATCTAGGTCATTAGTGTGAAAACCATACCAAGAAGGTTAATCTAAACTTGATTCTTCCCCTTTTGAATGAAGTGGGTTACCTATTATGATTTCCTCATCACAAACACTTGCATTATTTTCTTTAGGTTTACTTATGATTGTAAGAACCTCCTCTACCATTTTTAGAGTAGGTTACTTCTATAAGAAGGAGATGGTGGGAGGGTGAATAATTTCACATGGATTTTATATTATAAAAGTATCCTTTTATCTACGGACTTTAAATGGTCTATTTAGTTATTCTTGAACTGGTGCCTCCTTATTTTTCTATATGTCTTTCTTGATTGATTTCCATGAGGGGAATATGTAAGAAACAACCACCCTTTCTTTGATTTTGATTCCCTTCCTCTTTATTCATCTTCATCTCTAATGCTTTTATTTGTCTATCTATATTCTCTTTGAAAATCCTCACTTTAAGGTGGTTAGTAGCTTCATGAATATTAGGAACACAAGAGGGCTAGTATGAGATACAAAAGGATTCTTGGGGAAGATAAGATAGATCTTGGATATCAACAATAGGTTGTTCCACAAAAATATTATTTTTTTCTTTTAAAGATTTATTGGATTGAATTACAGGAAGGGAAAGTCTAAGGAATACATGAATAACTTGGAGCATAAGAGGGGTCACTTGGAGTAGTTATTTGGGGGAGGATGGGTGGCATATATGAGGGTTGAGGTGGTGTATATGTAGACACATGATGTTTTTGGAATTAGACCTACACTCCTTTAAGGACTGTTAGCTTATCCTTGATTTTTTGAATGTAACCACTTACATTCATCATTTTACATGAAATGTTTTTTTCTAATTTTTTACCTCAATAGGTGTTCATTCTTCCTTACTTATCCAAAATTCATTTCTCATGCCATGAATGGTGTGACTATAGATATCTTCACCATATACCTTTTGTGTATTAAGGTCTATCATGTACCTTTCATATCTTGAGATCATTTCCCTCCATCTTGAAATAGATCTATTTAGGGAAAAACTAGGGATACCTTGAGCCTTAGAATGTTGATGTACTAAATTTTGAGAACCACTTGGAGTGAAAATATAAACATTACTAAGATAATATGAAGGATGAGTAAAAATACTGATCAAAAGATGATTGATACATACCAAATTATGGTAATTACGCACTTGGGTTAATTACAACTAGAAGCTTTGATTCAGAGTCACCATTGATGTTTGTAGAATGCCTCCAAAGGCTAATATGTAGAACAAGACCAAAAATCCTTCCATTTATTTGGACCTTATTCTAATTGGGTATGCTATAACTATTAGCTATCTATATAGCATGTAATGGAGATCAGATTTATTCAAGTCTAACCCAACCTAGATTA
Organism: Torreya grandis; assembly: GCA_037957365.1. Taxonomy (NCBI): domain Eukaryota; kingdom Viridiplantae; phylum Streptophyta; class Pinopsida; order Cupressales; family Taxaceae; genus Torreya; species Torreya grandis. The sequence continues at coordinate 97,567 of JARHVA010005232.1, read as the reverse complement.
ACATAGGAATGACCCTAGGTTATGGGTATCTTATAACATGGTCAAATCTCTAGGATTGTTTATGAGGGTAGCTCCTCAAATTTCATAATTTGGACCCTTTTTATAAAAATTGAAAATGTTTGGGATGAAAAGAGTTAATAGATTTTCATAAATTAAAACCTATTCTAATATGTGGTGATGCACCATGACTTTTTTAGATCCACTCTTCAACTAGGATTATTTAACATAATAATGAACTATAAAATAAGTTAATTTAATTCTTTCTATAGTTTATGTAAAAAAATATTTCATATATATTTAAATTTTATACACTCAAACTAGGGAGCAAAGAAATAAGGTCTGGTTAAAAAACACTTAAATTCGGCTATCCACTATATCCTTGAAATATCAATGTTAATATTTATTATATGATATGCAATGAAATTTTATAGCACTTAGGTTAAGCTTGTACATGTAAGAGGAATATAAAAATCACATTTGAATATTAAACAAACATAAAACACTAAATACATATTAGCAAATTACTATAAAAATTCTCTATTCACTACTCCAAGAGGTGTCGAATATAATTCTGGCAGAGTCTAGTCATACCATCCTGAGGGATGCTCAATAATAGATTGAAGGATATATTTATATAATAAAATAATCAAGAGAGAGGGAGTTTTGAAACTCAAAATGGAATCAAATGAGCTCAAATCCATTTTAAATGTTGTTACAATTACCTCCTTAAATTAAGCTCATTCAAACCCTTTTGATTGATTTGAGCTACTGTAAGTGGTTACACAGTTAAATTTATGCTCCTTTTTGTTACAATGGTGAAGAAAAATTATTCTAATATTTATTATACCATCCATGTAGTTCCAACTACTAGGCTAGTCTATTATAGTATTATCTTGTTGTTAATTACTCCTAACTAGTTTGTCATGGCATGCACAGTGAAGGGAAGGGGTCCTTTCCATGTAGTTGGTCCTAGAGATGAAAATGTTAGGAACCATTTATATGCATTCATGGAACCTTTTGAAAATATATCTCCTTCCAATAATGGTGAACATAGTTACAAAAACCCTACCTGATAAAAAAATATGAACTAGAGGTCTATATTTAGCCTTAATGGTAGTCTCATATATTACTTATGCCTAACTATATCACCATGTCATTTTCATGGCATTGGAATGAGTTTAAATGGAATTAGGATGAACCTATAATAATTTTGTTTACTCCTATCAAAAAATAGATTCTTTACCTTTGTTTAAAGTCTTGGGCGCTCATTTGTCCTAATTGGCTATTGATATCTGACTTAGCTCATTGATAAATTAACCTTTGCTCACGTTGTTGATATTTATCTATCATGATCAAGTGCTAAACATAAATCTTACCCTTGATTTTTTAAGTTTATCTAAATTTTTTCCATGTGTCAAATGTGGATTAATTCTTAGGATCTTATTGTTTGTCTCTCAACTCACACACTTATGTCATGTGTCAATTTCTCAAGCTCCTTGACTATTTGACCCATATCACACCATTGGCTCAAGATGTATGATCAAGTGAGGACCATTATATATACTGGGACCCATTTTTTGAAGCCAAATGGCTCACTTATGAGCTTAATATTGACATCCACACTCTCATCAAATGACATTTACATGACTATCATTGATGTTTGTGTGACTATTAAATTTAAGCTCTAATTTCTATTTTATATATCATAAATTTGAAATTTGTGTGACCATCAAATATATTCCAAATCCTATCAAATGATTGGCATACAAATGTTAATTTTAAGCTCTAGTGGTTTTCTTTAAATTAAATGGTAATTTATTAGAGCCTAAATTTTATGTTAGTGCCAACATTCCACTCTACAAGTTCATCTTTAGATTCTTATAACTTGAGCCAAAAAGTTAGCATGGGCATGGAATTTTTTTACGATGATCCTACCATGTAAAACAAAATTTTTGCATAATGCACTAGTCATGAAAGGCTTCTGAGTGAAGATATTAAATGCACAAGTTGGTTGGTCCATTTTATCCTACGTGACATCTTGGTGATGGTCTGGTAAAAAATGGCTAAGTATGAAATCTTAGTGAATTCTATCTGAGGATCCAACTTTGGACATCCATAAATTTTATCATGCTTATACATATGGTCTGAAACTTAGTACATTGTAACTAGGGATGAAGCTAAACAAACCCATGTGACCATTTGTTCTTGACTCATCCACATGTGGCAATGATGGCATCAACAAACTACCTACTTAGAGTTTATACCTCTAGACCCAAAATGTATGGATGAACACAATGAATAACCAGATGAATTATATAAACTTCCACACTCATTATAAGAAATCTTGACATCCCATAGGGTCTGTCCAACACTTTAGACCTATCCATTAGAAATTGGCAAATTACACTTCAAGTGAACAAAAAGTGTTCTAAAAGCTTTGTGAGAAAAATTATATCCTTCGACCACTCATTCCATTCAAAAATTTCTTAGCTCTTGTTTCGTTTTTGGTCTTTAGGAAACTAAACTATATCTAGGTATAATCTTGAGCTAAAATGGCCAATACCTATGACAACCATAATTTACTCCTCTTGTACCTAGGCACTCCCATTATAATAACCTCTCACATAGTCACCATCTACAGCCACCTAAAATTAGGTGAGGGACATGATGCAGATAATGAGTTAAGGTAGGAATTAATCAATCCAAGATGAAATCAAACTAGAATCAGGTTTGACCTCACCACTATCACCATGAAGAGGGTATTTCAAAGATAAGTGGAGCAGCATTTATCAGGCTTGACTATGATTCATGAGAGTGAAGAGTCTCTCTTCACCTTGACTAGAAAGAGCAAGGCTGGTTCTAGAGAGGTACAATAGTATATAGAGGACCTTGTATCTAAATTATAAGAAAAAGAACAATTTACTATTGACCTAATGAAAGGGATGCAATAGGAATTCAAGAGGCTAAAATAGAAAGAATTGCCTATTGTACTAGATGGCACTTTAATTTCTATAATTAATGCTATCATTAATGTCTTTAGCCTATACAAAATGATGAAAAAGAGGTAGGAAGATGAGATAAATTAGGCCAAAGTCATCATCCAAGTTGATTAAAATCTTTCCCACTTTGACACCAAATTAGGAAACATGGATAGAGTGGAAAGAAGCAATAAGTTTCCTGACCTTAAGGTCCTGCCTCTGGAATACATTATTCTTGCATAGACCATCCTTATGAATAGGAGGAATATTTTGAATACATGGTTGGATCAGATCAAAGATGTAGATACATACTTTTAAAAAATTTAATTCAAGATTTTTTTGATGATAAAGGATGCCATGATCACTAAGGTGACCAAGCCTAATGGTACCCTCATGAATGAACAAGAATTTAGAGCATAGATGAAGGTCTTAATTTAATAATTAAAAAAAATGTATCTAGTTCCAAAATGGATATAGAGGTGATATAAATTAAGGAATTTTATAATTAAAGGTTAGATAAAGTATATGTTATTGAGGAGGCACTAAGGTTAATACTCACATATCATGGCATGATCATCTAGGACATACTTGATTTATTTAAGCCCATGATCTTAGAATTTGATCAATGCCTATGTAGAGGTATGGACCAAAGAAGAAGTAGAAAATAAAAAGAGGAAGTAACAAAAATAGAAGCAAACATTACAAAAGCCACCTCCAAGACTTTAGGATATTTTGTTGTAACTTGTAAAATTAAATGTAGAATATTCTATTGTTATGGGGCATCTTAAGCCACTTGGTTGTATATGGGGTTCCTTTATGGACCCACTTGAACATGGACTAAATAGTTTTAGGACTATAAATAGGTATGTTTCCCTCATTTGTAAAATAAAAAATAGTTGTTATTAGAATTAATACAAAGATCCAAAGAATTTGAGAGTCTATCTTTAGTGTTTTTTTGTGTGTTTTATGATTTATGAATTCTCATATTCTTAGATGAATAATAGTTTCCTTTTTAAAATTTAATATGGAAATTACATTTTTTATATATGCATTTGTTAGTTTAAGGTTAACACTATGCTAAAAATTTTGATAGTATCCTTGCTCTATTTCCTTCTCATTTGCATCCAAATGTGCCATGTAATTTACTATGATTGAGTAATTTTATGCAAAGTATGTTGTTAGATATGTTAATTTTCCTCCCTCTAAAGCTTCAAATACATTTATTTAACTTTGAGCTTTATGCTAAAGCTGTTAGATGATAGTAAAATTTATATCTTTAGTTATCTTAAGCACATCTTTTCTGCCCTACCCTAGCAATCTTAGATCCACATATGAATCACTTTAGTTTATCTCATGTATAAATACCCATTTTTTGTTTGTATTTTGGGAATTAATTAGAAAATATTAAGATAATTCACAAAAATTAGCAAGAAAAGTGTCACTATATAAAGATTTGTTATCCCTACAATAAGGACTTCTTGCAGACATTCAATGTGGTGACCATATCTTTGATATTTGTGTTAATCCTAGAAATAGTTGTATAAATAAATCAAGCCCCAAGTCATTAAAGGACTTGAAATTGAGTTTTTACTTTCTCCTTGTTCCTTAGTGACATAGGGAGCACAAAACATGCATCGAACAAAGGATTAGATATTTTCTTAGGATGCTAAGGAGTCTTAGAGAATTATAATGACCTAGTCAAGGTCTTCTTACAATCATTTCATTCATATGTAAGAGAATGAGATATCCATATCAAAATTACAACCAAGAGTCTCTTGCCACACACTGTTATGTTTACTTGAAAAAAATGTAGGTTTTTAAATGTAAACTAAGGTTGAAATCAACATGGGTGTATAGAGTTATAAAATTGAGGATTCCACTCAATATCCTAAACCTCAAAGTGATAGCCATGAAGGGCTATAATGTTCCTACAAGTCTAAAACACCCTCATATAGGCCTATGGTATAAAATCTTGAGAAAAGTGATGTCTTACTAGGTGCTTGTTTAGTTGAGATGTAAGGTTGGATGGGTGATAAGTGTAATAAAAATGAGAGTTGGACCGATTAAGGGATTTTGAAAGTTTGAGGAGGTTTATATTTGGGTAATTGGATATGATTGAGCACCTACAATCTATCAAACCTATAGCTAATCTATGCACCAAGAGCATGAAGAAAGATTGTGAGAGGGAGAGGTGAAAGTTTAGACACATTAACCAGGTGCTCAAAGAGACAATAGTTCTATCCAAACCTATTTAAGATATTTATTCCACATATTATAGTCCATTCTAGGCCATGAGATGAAGGAGTGCATCTATAACTTGTTATTTTACAATGTAGATTGATTATGAAGTGTCTGAATGAGGTAAAATGGATTTATCATGAAGTATTTATGTGATCAAGGGGACTAATGGACTGTTTTACAAACCCAATAATGTCAAAAAACTCTGATAATGTCTCAGCCAAAGTAGAAAATGCCAAATCTAGCAAATAGGGTCAATAACATGGTTTTCCTTGCAAACCCTCAACCTAAAAGAAAGATGTTACATAATGTTTGTTAAGGAATAATGATGAAAAAAACCATTATATAAGGTCAAAATTTATGCTTCAAACCTCCCTCAAGTCTTAAAACTCCAAAACAAACTCCAACATGCCATAAGAAGTTCATTCTCTCTCCTCAACCACACAAAATGTAGTTTGCCTAGCTGAAGTGGTACCTTCTTATGTTCATAATGGTACTGATGCTTTGAATGGGAGTCTAATATATTTTTATATGTTAGGGTAACTTTTTAAATTTAAACTTGTGACATTTATTTGTTGGTTAAGGCCCTATCCTTTATGAATTATCATTAAGAAGTTGAGTCATTCATAGGCTACTAAAAAAGCCATTTTTGACCAATTTGTATAAACTGATCACCAAATTACTTAAAAATGACTTTTAATTATTATAAAAAATCATGAACATATTTCTATACTCTAAATAGGTTCTCACCATGGTATTTTCCTTATACCTACACCTATATATATTTGAGGAAAATTGTAGTTTTGTAAGATTATGAGGCATAAATGAGGTTTCAAAGTGTGTATAATGATGAAAACCATTTTAAGAGGTTATATTTTAGTTATTATACATATCAAAGTACAAAACAACTTAAAATATAAATTGGAAGGGCTCAAACAAACAAGATTTTTTAGGGCAGTCCAAAATACACTTAAGGGTAAGTTTTTTGGCCATTTCATGGTTTGACTACTTACACAAGGTTAAAAAAGGCAAAATTTATCATGGAGGATTTAGTTAGGCTAGGTAAAGTGAATCAAACAATTTTGGAATGTTTCTCACATGTGAGTGGTCATTTTGGCCAAATTTATCTTTTTAGGCCTAATTTGAGAGAGAAATGGAAGAAAAGGAGTACTTACACTTGGATTTGGATCATGAAATATTGTATGAATATGTAAGGAGATATAGGGTACTAAATTTTTTAACAATATTCTAATATTATTTGTACATTATTCTATACAAGGACATTTACCAGTTTTTAGGGCTACAAAGAAATAATGGCAAAACAAGCAAAATGAGCAAAATTACATCGTATGGTGGGTTTTATGGATCCAAGTGATATTTTTATGGTATTAATTAAAATTTAAAATCCATCCATGGAATTTTTTTTAATTCAAAGAGAAACCCAATTTTCTCTCTCATATGCCTTATTACAAAGGAATAGTTGAAGTAGTCAAAACACTCAAATTGATGCATAAAAGCTCTCAAAAAGGCTTTATTGAGGTTTATACTTATTTACACACTACTTTAAGTTAAATAATAAGTCAGATATAAGTTATAATAATTTTTAAAAGGTTGAAAAGGTCTCAAAGACTCCTAACAAGACCTTTCCCTCCAATGTCGAGTCAAGGAGACAAAGTCAAACAAGATCCAGGAGTCTTATAACAACCATTTCAAGGTGTAATGACTCAATTAATGGATTAGTATAAGGTTTAAAATTATGAATTTATCAGTAAATGTTGATCTATTTCTAAGTAAGAAGGCTTATTCATTAAGGAAGATAAACAACCAAGAATATAGGGTGTGCAAGCAAGGATGTAGCTACTTCAGCTAGTCAAAAATAAAAAATTAATGCCCAAAAATCATTAATGCTTCCAAAAAAGTGTAATTTAAACCTATACACCACTTATATTAATGAATAAATAGATATTAAAGGAAGATCTATGTTAGATTTGGAGAAGGACCTAGTAAATGACACATTCCTAGTTTCTTAGCACTTGTCTCTTTCTCCTTTCTCAATTTATCTATGTGTATCCCTATTTTTGGAATTTAAAGGAATAAATAACCTAAGTTATGGTAATTCCATGCTTATAAATACACTAATACTTACTTGATTATAATTAATAAGACTGAATTCATACGTCCTCAAAGCTTGTGACTAGTGTATGCTAATGGTTAGTTGATGAATGATAGTGATATTGCATATTTACTTTCATTTTGTCCTCTCATCTTTATCATAATTATAATTTGTATATTTTATTTAAATAATATTTATGTATTCCAAGTTTATGGTTTCCTTAGTTGGTTTTAGAGACTTATTGATCAACTACCTTCGATCATGTATAAGAATAAGCCTCTATGTGAAATATTTATGTTTGGATACCTTTAATTGAGAAGTACGATCAGGTACATGTATTTATTCATACTTATTAGTTCATATTAGATAAAGTGGAGGACATAATTTAGTGTATCATCTCAGTTAGATAGGTTTTCCTTTCAGTTTTCTTTCTCTTTTCCCTTACAAGATGGTAGTGTAGAGTAGAGATCCTAACTGATACATCAATGGGAGCTAGCCCTTAGATTATAGGTATTTAATCAATATATTAGGAAACACATATTATAGGATTATATCCATATTAATTTATATTTTGAAGGATTTAAACTAACTTCAAAAGGGTGCAAGTCTAGTAGATAATAGGTGTTAAAGATGGGGCACAAGTCCCACTAATTCTTTTGATAAACTTCCTATAAAAACTTGAAAATCCATGAAATATTCTCACATGATAATCTATATTTGAAGTTGGCCAATCAATTATGGATTTCACTTTAACTTTATCTATCCTTATGAAACCTTGGTAAATCACAAACCCAATATACACCATCTCCATCTTCATAAATAAACACTTATTAAGGTTACTCAATAACCACTCCTCTTATAAATTTTGCATCACCATTCCAATGTGATGAAGATGTTATTCATTGATTGGGATGTAAATCAATTTATCATCTAAATATACAATGGAAAATTTACTAATGAAATATTTTAAGAATTAATTCTTGAGTTTTATGAATGTACTTCAAGAATTTTTGAGACCAAAGGGAATAACAAGCCACTCATAAAACCCCTCATTAGCCTTAAAATCAATCTTCCATTCATCTGTTCCCTTATCGTTAACTGATGATAAACACTCTTGAGATCAATACTTTCATTAGTCTATGAATTCCTTCTTCCTAATTCTCTTCAACTTCATCTTATTCTTTTGGAGATTGTGGTTCTTCTTATTTATCAGTTATATCCCCTATTATAACTCTTTTTATCTGATTGGAATATACTAATATAATCCTTGCATAAAAACTTACCCTCAAATTTCTCAACTCCTCTAAGATAGCATCTCCAATCTAGTTACCTGCTCTTCCTCCTCTTGGGTTTCTTATAAGTGTCATTTTTGGTTCTTAATAAAAATAACCAAAAAATACTCAATTATCTTTTGATCTAAAATAATTACACCTTCCTTCAATCATCCTTCAAGTATACAACCTAATATGATACCAATTTGAGGTAGAGTGAGATGGTTTGCACAATCAAAAGACAAGTTTCTTCATTAGACCTAATCTCCTAGTAGCCTTTCTTTAACATATACATTATATATTTAGATAATAAATATGGATTTTACAAAAAAAATAAAACTAGTTTTGAGTACACTTTATTATCTTACATCTTCACATAAATTTTAAAGTCAATATTATCAAAAGAAGTCCTCAAATTCACAAAAGCGTCCTCTAATTAAGTCTTTATTAGGCCTAGTTCAAAATCACTTCTATATTTTTATATCATACTATCTATTGAAGTTAAAAAACGTCATTAATATTATATATCACAATAAATTACATTATATTCCAAAGTTTTGATAACTTTTACTAGAGGAAACAAAATCTATTCAACTTTCAATTTGAAAACCCTAGTTTGGGGTTTCTCACTCTTGTAGGTACTTGAAAGGATATAAAATGAGATAATTTGAATATTAATCAGATTCAAATTATTATTATATATTTTTAGGGTCTATTATACCTTACCTAATCCTTCCCATTAGTATTTGTGATTTTAACAATCACCATAAGACTCCAACATACACATTTATAAAGTTATGGGTGTTTCTTCTTGATTGTGTCAACACATAACTTACTAAAGCTTTTATATTGTATCTTTAACCTATAGATTAAAATAAATTAACCACTCTATTAAAATTAAAAACATAATATATATTACCTATCAATAATCTCTATAATTACACATGTAACATCTAAGGCATTCTTTCATTCAGTTGTGTTATTTCAAAAAAAAAAGTCTTACACAAAATTTTATAGAACAGGTAGTGTTTCTTAAAATTTTGATTTTTTATTGATATATTTTAAAATTATCATATCACACTTACACATATACTAATTAATATCTCTTAAATATTATACACCATTTGTATTAACAAAAAATTATGTATCTAATCAATTATTCCCTCCAAGTGCATACCAATTCTTGACCTCAAATTTGGTTCTGTCTTAACCAAGTTTAAGGCATAGTAAACACTAATAAAGGGCTAAATAACATTTCAATGACATAAATAAGTATAATAAAAACTTTTACAACTAAAACCATATCTAATATAACTTTATAAGTCATTGAAACTCCTATGAAAATTTGAATTTTCAAAAGGATCCATTTTGGTGAGAAAGTACCAAATGAGATCATATTCAAATTTGGTAGTAACATGAGACATATAACCTATGAAAATCACTATATTATACCTCATAGAATATAATAAAACATTGTTTTCATTAAAAAAATTCCCTATGTGATGTTCTTACATCACTAACTTCCCCTATTTTCCCCCTTTTACATTTAATCTTTTTTGTGTCTTTGTACAGGACTATGACCTCAACTTTATATGTATTTAAGGCATCTGTTACACACCCATTTAGAATATATATGCCCTTACATGTTATCATGATATTTTTAACTTGAAATTATTTTGTACAATCAACATGGATAAATTATTGGAAGTAAAAAAGGTCACATTGTGACTTTGTCTTCATAGTGCACCCTTGTCCATATGCCCTATAATATTGTAACTTTTATGGTCACATTATCTTCATTATAATCATATTGTTTCTATATCACAATACAACATGTTTATTTAACAAATATTATGTTTTAAGATGATTATATATTCGTTATTTATAATTTACTATTGTATAACTCACTTTAAGCTTTGTACCTTACTATATTTTATTGTATACTACTTTACATAAGTTTATATAGTTTATTCCTACATAACTGATTAATTCCCATTAATTTTCATGCAAATTTGTCTATTAAAGCCTCATATTATCAAACATTATGAAACTTTATCCCCTCACATAAGGGTTTTCTATGTTATTTCAGTCATTTAAAATTTATTTAAAAAAATCATTGAGGTTTTTATTATTCACACACAAAGTATAAAAAGTTACTCAATTTACTGAAAAAATTCTCATTTACTATTTTTAGTAACTACCTATATAAGAAAACCCAGATAAATCTATCATCCAACTAATTTATGGATTTTGTAAATTAAATATTTTTACATGTTAAATTCTTTCTTTTTTCTCAAATATTCCATAGGTATTTTAAAACTCATATTTATTTATTATTTACTAATATGTTACTTTTTATTTGATTATTTTTGTGTGGTGTAGGGTTCCAGTAAAAAATATGATTTTCCTAACTCATAAATATAGGATTCCTACAAAAATATATTTCATTTTCTCTATTTATTTTAATTAATTTTTTCTTGTTTTATAAACTATGTTCTAAAAGTTTTTAAACTAAGCTATTTTCATGAAGAGCTACATGATTTTATGTTTAAAAACTCATGATGTGATCATTTTTAGTCCAACTCAATTATCCATAGTACAATGCTAAACACAAACTATAGTTTTCATGACACTCATGTTATATTGGAAAAACCTAGGATCCATTATTTACACCAATATGAATACTTTTTATCCATAAAATTTTTGGTGTACTTTAGTGAAGCATATCACCTAGGGAAGTTACTCTCAAATTAACCTAATAAAATGATAATGGGATACAATAATTACCATACCCTTGTATTTAGTTCTCTAAAATATTGGGATGACATAAATAAATGAATGAATAAGTATTTATAGGATCCTAAAGATCATTCATAACCATTTCTTAGCTTACCTATTATACCTCAAATTTTGTGTGTATTATTTTTTAATCATTACACTATTTATACATGCTAGGTTTATTATTAATTTATATCATTATTATTTTAGCATATATTATCTTCCATTTAATTATGGATGGTGAAAATAGGGTTTTTTACATATTATATCCCCTTTTTATGATAAATTAGTTGTGTATAAACATAATAATTTCAAATTTTATCAAATACTAATGCTTTAAATCTTACAAGAACCCTTCAAATCTCAATTTCTCTAAGTGCATGCCCTAAGGGTTGCACCAGAAAAGGGGTGGGAACACCATTGGTGCTTCATATGATTGTTATTCCTTATTGCCACTTATTACAAATCCAAGTAGCTCCTAAAAATAATCGCCTAAGCTATTAATCCTTTTTTTACACTCCTCCAGTCATTTCCCATATTTTATACCTCTTTTAATTACCTAAAACCCTTTTTGATAGTTTAAAATTCTAGGTTGATTGGGTCAACCTTATAGTCATATAGGTGAGATTCAATTAGGGTCTAGGTCAGCTCTTGGCTGACCTAGCCCACAACCTAGTGAATTTTTGTCCATAATAGTATTAGGTGGATTGCATCGACCCTATCAACTTAAAATTTTAGAATGGTTTAGGGTTAAATATTCCTATATATACAAGATCATTTCATCATTATTAGAGAGACAATAATAGTTTTTAGTCACTTGTGCTTATTTACAATCTTCTATTCCACCATTTTAATTGAGGAGTCTTTGCTTAGGGTTTCTACTTGGATAATATAGTCTTGTGGAGAAGTCTTTGATGCTTTGGCCTTTCTTAGTGATCCTTAAAAACCACAAAAAACTCTTATGAAGCTGCTTTGGTTAAGGGAGAGATTGAGTCTTGATGGGTTTATCTTTTAGGTAAGTATTGTCTTATATTGCTCCTCTATTTAGTAGATAGAAGTAGCATAAGTCTTGGCTTTCAAATAATATTACTCTTTTTCTACATGTATTAGTGTCTTACTCATATATAACTTAATTGAGACTCTCCTATGAATATTTATTAATATACTAACCCCCATATTGTGCCACAAGCTTTGATGAGAAATAGATTATATTTCTTTGCTTTAGTTGTTACTAGTTTAGTGAATATTAAAATATAAGGCTTAGTTAGGTTCATTGCTTAACTGTGATTAAATGGAGGCTTTATAACCCTCCCTAGTATTATTTTTGTGATAAGAAAACCCCTAACTGGGTCTATCATATCCACATATTTTTTATGTTCTTGATTATCTAATGTATCCCCAATTAGAAGTGTAAGTAGGATCTATCTTCTCTGAGTTAGGATTAATTTATAGACTATGCATTTTTTATTACATACATTTTGGTGAATCTAATTCTTATAATTTTTTATTCACATTTTTCATTTATATCATTTTATTTATTATTTTTCTTTATTTGAGATAGTAGGTCAAGAGGGACATTATAGTTTGTAACTTATGTGAGTAGGTTTAACACATAGTCACATCAAAATGACTCTATTTTTTTTGTATAGGTATTAATCAAATATAAGTTACTAGATGAAATAGGTTGACATAACACAATTTTTAACTTCCATACAAGCTACTAGGTTGAACAGGTTGACATAGTACTGTTATAAGTTTCTAGAAAACATATTAGGTTGACCAGGCCAATATAGTATTCTAGACAATTTCCATAAAATATGCTAGGTCAACTAGGCTGGTATAGTCATCTTCACAAGTTTCAACAAATAGGGAGTTATTGAACTAGGTTGATCTAGTTGACACAATTGGTAGAATTTGTAAGTAACAATCAAGGTACTTCAACAATAATCTCACATTCCTCTGCATCTTCCAACCCACCAAGGTTCCTTTTTCTCTTTCTCTTTCATTTCAATTTTTCCTTATAGTTCTATTTTTTATAGTTTGTAGTCTTTAAAACTTCCCTTATATAATAAACTAGGTTGATTTAGTTGACCTAGTTATATAATTTGTCTTCTATTCACAAGACTAGGTTAACACTATTAACACAATTAATAATAGACATTTGCTTTAGAAATACATTAGTGACACTATCGACTTTATTCTATAGTTTTTGCATACACTATCATCTAAACTGACATTGTACTATGTTTCATAGTTGGAATTAACATCTATATGATTTTAATTACTTCACACTTTCACTTTTAATTTTATTGCATTCTAAGAATAGATCACATAGTCTAGTTATGTGGTTTTTCAGTATACCATTTAGTTTCACTATTATTATCTTTCTTGCACACACTAAAAAATCACATAATTTTAAAATGCATTTAAATAATTGTTTATCGAAGGCTTGCCTACATGGATTTCATCACCAAGGGGGGAAGCTAACTTAGTTTTTTAACCAAGTATAGACATGTGGTTAATGGTATATATTGGTAAAGCACCCAACAACCTTATCATTACAATATTGTGAAGTGAACAGATATGCCATAATGCCAAGCCAATACCATTGCCAATACAGATCCCTTTTTTTTTAAATATATTGAAACCATCTATAGATTGATTTCCAATTCCTATTTTTAGCCAACCTACCCATCACAATTAAAATAATAATCTAATATTATAAAAAAATTTACGATGATATTTTAGGTAGCATTTACTTTTAAATTTGATTTCTTGCTCTTTGTTCATTGTATGTTGTATTATAAAAACATGTATTAGCTAGCATTAGTACAAGGTTTTGTGCTATGTAACTCACTTGGATCATCCCCACTGATTTAATTGCTTGTGTGTTTCCTTTCATATCTTTATTTCAAGTACATTACAATATTTTCCCCTATTTTTAATACACTCATTCTATTTGAACACAATCTCTTGCAAACTATTTCTTGCCTACAATACTAGGTCAACCTAGTTGACTCTATATCTCTTTTTACACTCAAATAATAGTACTAGGTTGACCCACTCGACTCTGTACTGTTATCATGATCTATTTCCCCTAATTTTCAATAATAGGTTGACCTAGTTGAATTTGTACTCTACTACCTATCTTATCTATCTGACTTAGTTCTCTATTTTTCATGCTTAGCATTTTTTTCATTTCTCTCAATTCAACATGAAATCACCTATTATAATCTTCTTAGACAACCTAAATCCATTTCTATACTATATGGGATGTTATTTTCTCCGTCTCTTTTCCTCTCAAGAGAACCCTCACTCTTTGATTACCTCTTCTCCTCTTTCGTCTATGGTTTGTAACATGGTGCAAATCACACCTCAAGATTAAGTAGGAGGGTATGATATTTTTTATACCTATAAATAAAATTATCATATTCAAACTCTTAAAAATAATGTGGGAATAATTTACAAAAGTCTATCCAATAATCCCAATAATAATCCATCTAATAATCACTCATGATACTAATTAGGGCAGTGCTCCTATAACCACAAACCCACCAATTGATATGACACAACTTATTGCACAAGTCATATAACAAATGAACAAAATGAAAATTTATAATACCTCTCAAATGATGCAACTACAATTTCATTTAATCAATATGGCTAATCAACCTCTAACTATTCATCCTCAATCCAATCTAAATTTTATCCCTCTGCCTCTTAGAGATGTCATAGGCAATGTTATTCCTCAACCTATAATGAATAAAAAAATAGTTCAAACTAACCAAAATGAGCCTTCACCCCCATTTAATGTGTCTATTGATATGGGTGATAAATCTCCACCTATCAATTATGATGGGACTAAATATCCTACCTCCTTTCTCAAAGCCTTTGGTAATCTTTATAAATAGTGGATCCAAACTAATACTTTCACCACAACTAAAATATTCAATATAAATTTTAGTGGTGATGTATTATAATGGTAAAACCAACTTCCCCAACACTCCATTTGAAAACTTGAGGATTTAGTCAATCTTTTAGTTAAAGAGTTTCAACATTATGATCTTCTTAAAAACTTTCTTAGCCATTTCATCAATACTAAGCAATATTCCACCGAATCAAATCATGATTATTTAAATGAAGGAAATATATAGACCATAAGTCTGACCATAACATGACTAATGATAATTTGTTTAAACTCTTTATCACTACCTTAACTCCTTTGCTTCAATATAATGTTAAAAATTTTGCTCCCCAAACACTTAGTGAAGCTCTTGACCAAGATAAACTTCAAGAATTTCTCTTGAAGAAATTTGAACCTAATCCTAAATTATTTATAGGATATTTTCAAAATTATACTAATTCTATCACAAAAAATACTTCACAAACCAAAATAGGATATGCCAAAGCCAACATTCCCTTCATCTTCTCACACACCACTCATTATGTAAAAAATGAAACAATTCATATTACCATTTAAACCCTTTAATTATCTAATAATCCTCGTATGTGCTATGAACCTAATCAATTTAGTCAGTTTTATGATGACATTAGCCATTCCCTGAATCTTGTAGATAGATTATTTAATTTGTTATCTCCTACATGCTTGGTGATTCATTTAATCATGAATCCATGATCAACATTCATATTCAAGAATACAATATTTCTTATAAAAAATGATAGGTTTATAAATATTCTTTTTCCAATTACAAAAAATCATTTTCCACAGCTAATAATCAATGAAATACCAAGGATGTTTGTGCTATGAATGATGGTTATGACTAATATTACAAAAATTATCAATATATTAACATCGCTAAGGTCAATTTCCATCACAAGCCAACTCACAAAGATCCTATCACCAAACCTAAGAATCCATATTTATAAGAACAACTTCTAAAATAAATCACAACCATTAATCTAGCTTTGAAAGCCCATGAGAAACCACCTCCTCCTTCCAAACTTCCAACAACTTTTATTGCTTCACAATTTGCCTTACCTTCTAAAAATCACATAGGTTCTTCTAAATCTCATTGGAAATTCCTTAAAAAACATAATTCCATGCTTTGAAATATTCTACTTATGGATTTAGTTTCTATTTCCCATTATCATCATAAGTTCTTTATGTAACAATTACAAAAAATTGAAGATCTAACTCCTATAGATGAAGAACTACCCTCTATTGAAACTCAACCTACCAACATGCATACCATTGATCCCATGTATCCTTTTTCCAAACCATCTATTGAATTTATTAAAGAAGACATGATTAATGATGAAATAGTTTGTTACTCTATTGCTCTACCACTATTCATTAAAATAGCCATTAATACTACCCTTATCCATAAAGTTTTAGTTGAAAAAGGATCTAGTTTTAATGTGAAATCTTTGTAGATTATCTAAAAACTTGGTTATAACAATGATCACCTCAAGAAAACTTGCCTTACCTATCATGGATTTGATAAAACTAATAAAAATCCACTAGGTTATATTTGGCTTCCCCTAACAATCAGACCTAAGACCATTCGAACTAAACTTGTGGTCTTTCATTTACCTCTATCTTATAACATACTCTTTGGTCATCCATAGACTCATCAAGTAAGTTCCATTACTTATTATAGGGTGTAATGTATTAGATTATTACATAATAGCAAATGGTATAAGCATGAGGCTGATATTATCCCTTAGAGCATTCAATTTCCTAATCTAAAATTTTAGTATCACATTCATACCATTCCTAATATCAATAGTACTCCATTACCTGAGTTCATCAAAGTCAATCCTAATTTATAGGTCACTCTTGTTGATTCAGATGATGATGAACATAATGACTTGTAACATAATTGTAATATTACCAAGCTACCTCCTTATATATCGAAGTGGCTTCCTCCTTTGTTACATCAAGATTGTAATATTCCTCTCATTTATAGACCATTTATTTTCCCCCTTCATGAAATTATCAAGAGACTTATTTACTATAAGAGGCCTTCACATGAAATGATTATGGAGTGGCCAAACTATTTCAAGATCCTCTCATCATGTCTCCACATAAATTTAGTAATATTGGGATTTCACCTTCTAACACTCCCCCTGAATCTCAAACATGTACCATTTCTCCAACCTTATGATCATAACTACATAATGGACCAAGATCAATCTTGAGACTTGGTTTACAACATTATAAAAAAACCTTAGCTTAAATACATTCTCTTAATCATGATGTCCATACCATTTCCATAGATCATGAATCAGATCTCAAAGGTCATGTGCCTCCTATTAATTCTCCACTTTTTGATATTCTTTAGGTGGTAGAATAAATCATACCTTGAAAACCTTCAAAAATAATTTCATCTTCTTTATCACTTACATATCCCATTAATACATCCAAATATTCCACCATGAAATAAATTATCAACACACTAGTCCCATCTGATCCATCTACTTCTCCTATTCCTAAGATTACACTAGATTCTAATACCAACTAATGTCTATTAGATATATTCTAAATATGATTTCCATGGTAATCAAATTATTGATATGGAAGTAGATGTTGAGTATTATGGTCCTCTTCCTACATTGTCTAGTGATGAAGCCATTCTTGAAATACTTCATGCCCAAGAACCTCAACTTCCTCAGCAACATCACAAACTTGGGAATTTCAAAACTAAAGCTCCTTGTTTCAATAAATTCATTACTACAATCAATACTAAAGCTAATCCAATTTCCTCTTTACCTAATGAACCATACAACTTCCAAGATGGTAATGCTATACTTATTGAAGAAAATACTTGGATTGAATATGGTACACCATCATGCCCTTGACCTATTATAGTTTATCATGAACTCACACATACCGAATATGAAAAATTTACTTTACTTTTTGATAAATATCATGAGATATTCACCTGGTCCTATGAGGACATGAATGGTATTCAACCTAGAACTATGGTGCTAAACATCATCACTTATCTCGATGCCAACCATGTGAATCAAAATGAAAGGAAATTTCTCCTTAAATTTTCCACTTTATGCTACAAATAAATTATAAAAATTATCAATGTTAAGTTTACTAAACAAGTTGATTATTCTGAATGGGTTTCTAACATTGTTCCTATTAAAATAAGTCACTATGGTCATTCACATCTACATTGGTTTTTGTAACCTTAAATATCCTAAGGACAATTTTCTTTTACCTTTAATATATGCCATTGTCTATTCCATAGTTGGTTATGAAATTTTATCTCTTATGGATGGCTTCTCGAGTTACAATCAAATTTGCATTTTCCCTGAGAACAAACATAAGACCACTTTCACCATGAAATGGGGCACCTATTGCTATGTTAAAATGGCCTTCAGCCTCAAAAATGATAGATCCACTTATAAATGAGAAATGAATCATATTTTTTATGATCTTATACACAAAATTTCAAAAATATATGTATATGAACTCATTGCTAAATCTAAAACCCGTAAGACTCATCTATTTGATCTTACTATCATCTTTGACTATCTTCTCAAATACTTAGTTAGAATCAATCCTTAAAAATGTGTCTTTGGTGTCACATATAGAAAACTATTAGGATTTCTAGTCTCTCTCCATTGCATCAATGTTGAACCTACTAGGTTTAGTGCTATTTTCAACATCCCCATTCCCCATTCCATTTTAGACATTTGCACTTATCTCAGCAAACTTTCAAAAATTAGATGATTTGTCCACAAAATGGCTTATCATATCCACTCTATCAATTTTATTCTTAAGAAGGGTAATGCTTTAAAATGGACAAATCCTTGTAAAAAATCCTTTGATAAAATAAAATAATCATTTCTTCACCCACCCACACTTCATCCTCCTTCAAACAACTGACCTTTAAACCTATATACTTCTTCCACACTCATATTAGTTGGGTCAATGCTTGCCCAACATGATGATACCAAAAGAGAGTAGGGCATATACTATATTAGTTGAGGCCTCATCTATTATGATAAACATTACACAAAAGTCAAACATGATTATGTTGCCATTCATTTCACTATTGAAAATCCTTGGCATTACATGTTTTATCAGACCACTTATGTTATCATTAATTCTAACCCATTTCATTACCTCCAAATCCTTTCTTCTTAGAGATAGAATTTACAAGTGGATGGTCCTCATTATGGAATTTGATATCTATATCATTAATCAAAAACCTATCAAATGATAGGTCATAGCTAATCAACTTGGTGAGGTTCATGTGCCTACTACCAATCACCTTCAAGATAGTCTTCTAGATGATAACATACTATATATTGAATGTCTCAAAAAATCTGTTTCTCCTAAAGATTAATTTCATAACTTCACTGTTGATCTTGAATAAAGTAATCTTGATGAATCCATTGTCCTCCTTGATACTACTAAACCAAAACCAATTATCGAAGAACGTCCTAAAATTAATGTCAACTTACATGATGATACTTAGAACCTTCGTTTTGATGGTGTTAAATACCTTCAAGGAGCTGAAATAGGTTGTATTCATATAAGTCCTTTTATAAAAATCATCCTTATACATTTTTTAATTAACATTTAATATCCCTAACAATATGGTAGAGTATGAAGCTCTAATATTATGAATGAGAGTTGCTCTTGATTTTGACATCCAATACCTACATGGTTTATGTGATTCTCAATTTATTCACTTCTAAGTTAATGGTAATTACCAATGCAAAAGTGAGAAAATAATTAATTATCATCAAATTACAAATAATCTCACCAAATATTCCATCTCTTTCACTGTTGATCCCATCTCTTGAGATCAAAATTATATTTTTGATTCTCATGCTTATTCAAGATCTCTTTTTCACCTTCACCAAGTTATTTTTGATCCCAATTTTATTATCCAAATAAAAAAATCTCTATCTTTTATTCAACAACAATATTTACTTATCTTCTACATCGAGGCTATTACCATTCAACAAAGCCCATGCTACAAAGACATAATTCAATTTCTATGACATCAAACTTATCGTCCCAACCTAAATTCCTATGAAAAGACTCACATTAATAATAATATTTTATGTATTTTGATATAACATCCTTTATTATAATAATGTTGAAGGTACCATGCTCCATTATTTTATGCACAATGAGGTTCCTCCTCTCCTTGAACAAGCACATAGGGGAATTTAAAATGGCCACTATAGCAAACATGTTACAACCCAAAAATGCTTATATATGGGATATTTTTGGACCATTATTGAAAAATATGCCAGTGAATTTGATAAAAAGTGTAATCTTTTCCAACTTCATGATGATATAATTCATTCACCTCTAGTTGAGCTTCAAACATTCAAATCTCCCTAGCCATTCTCCATGTGGGGATTAGATCTCATAGGTAAATTACCTTGTTCTCAAGATAGGCCTCTTTTTATTATCAAAACCACATAATATTTTACCAAGTGGGTTAAATCTATGGCCCTTGTTAACATCAATGTTACTACCATCTCCAAATTTATCCTTAATCAAATCATTTTCCACTTTGGTGTCCCTGATACTATCATTTTAGACAATGGTGGTAATTTTAAAAATAAGGATGTCAAATAGCTTGGTGCTAAATTTAAAATCAATCATAAATTTTACACACCTTATCATCCATAATTTAATGGATAATATGAGGCCAAAAAAAACTATTAATAAAATTATTTAAAAGAAAATTCATGAAACCCACATGTATTAGCACCTTCATCTCTATCCTAATATTTAGGCCTATTGGACTAGTATACATACTACCACTAGGGTAATGCTATTATCTCTAATTTATGGTTATGGATCCATCCTTCCACTAGAATTTGAGCTTCCCTCTATTCTTATATCTCCTCATGGTATCATAATAAATGAAGAATTATCTGAAGCTTACCTTCATACTCTTGATCTCCTAAATGAATGATGCCTTTCTACTTTGCAACACAATTGCCATCACAAGGCCCATTTTACTAAACAACATAACAAATGCTTTAAAATTGGCAAATTTAATGTTATTGATATTGTCCTTAAATTATACTACACTCATGATAAATAAGGTAAATATACCCAAAAATTGTGGGGTCCCTATTTAGTCAAAGATATTCTTGGTCCAAGTACCTATCTCCTTCAAAGTAATGAAGGCCATGTTTATAAAGATCCCACCAATACATAATTCTTGAAGAAGTGTTTTGCCTAATCCTTTCTTTCTTTTCATGCTTTCTATATGCTATCTATCTAACACTTTTTGTAGGATACTTCCATGGGTCTCACCTTATACAATAGTTTTCTCTCTCTTCACAAACATTAGTCCTTTATTTTTGGTCTTTTAGTTTTCAATTTTTCTCATGATTTGCATTGTAAAACCAAAGATAGGACCCATTCTTCCTCATGATTTACCATAGTCTCTTTGTTTTCATACTTTTTACACACTTTTGGCACCCTTGGGTTTCTCTTTTGTGATTTATAGTGTAAGACCTGGCCTTCCTCACAAATACCATATTTATCTTATCCCATTTATTTATTTTTACAATTATTTTTGGTACCCCCATGGGTCTCTCTTTTATGAGTTATAGTGTAAGACCATGGATAGGACCTAGCCTTCTTCTTAAAATCATCATCTTGTCATTCATTTTCTTGAATATGTTTTACACTGGTTACAAGTTCTTCATACTTGTTCTCAAGCTTTAGATTTTGCATCTTTTGATAGATTCAATATGTACAAAAATCTATGTTAGCATGTTTTCCTACATTTACCTCATTATTATGATAAATTGTCACACTTTTCTATCATTGTATCCCTTTTTTTCCTTTTGTCACATTTTTGTGATTTGAAGGAACTCAAATTATTACATATTTCATTCTTCTTGATTTCCTTTCCTCTCACTCCATATTAGATAAATCAAGGTCAAAGTAAAGATAAAACTTTAATTTCACCTAGATTTATTAGACTCTAAGACACCATACTCTCTGGGTTCTTTCTCTTAGCAACCAAGTCCCAAGTATTCAAATTAATGTCATATTTAGTACCCATGTTTGGTTTTATAAATCAATATGGAGGATTATAAATATTCCATCAAGAAATTTAAAATCCAAATAATTTTAAACAAAATGCTAATATATAGAAAATTCAACATACAAATCTGAAAAGATAAAATCACACCAAAAGACATGATTCCAAGCACATCTCCTATCTCAAATTAAATATAAAAATCCATAGGTGGCTTCACAATAGAGCCAAAGTACATTTGGGTGTGGTAAGAAAATATATTATAATAGGAGAATTCAAAAAAATATATGGTTCTACCTACTTTATCATGTAACTACCCAATCTTCATAGTAGACTGATGGCTTTATAAAGGGTCCTAAGGAATGGGGAACATGTTATGGGAATGTAGGTCCATTTTAATTTTCATGCATATAGCCTTCATGGAATTATCTACATAATCCATTTGTTGACCTAAGAGTTGTGTGGCTAAGAGAAGTTATTCAGAGTCCTTAAAGTCAAAATCCCTCTTATTTTAACAAACCTAATTTGAGTGTCTTGACTTTAATAAAGAGTTTCTCTACCTTAGTTTTTCATGCATTATCCCCCCACCCATTTCATTTCCCCCCTTGAGAGTGAAATTGTGATTCTAATTTTTCCTCTCTTATATACTTCCTTCTTATTCACGTCTTAAAAACATGCTAACACTACTTTGTTTCAATTTTATCTATTCTTAGAACAAAATAATATGCTTGAGCAACTATGGATTACTTTCTTTACACCATGTATTTACATTTATAGACATAATTTTATTTATTTATACCATTTTTATTGTTGTACCACCTTTTTTGTAGACACCTAGGTTTGTTTCTACTTTCATGTTCTCTTTCCATTGTTGAGTGAGGTTGGCTTGTTAATTGTCAGTCATCAATGTTTATTTCTTCTTTTATGCACCTATTTCAATTGATGATTGAGTAAGCATTATTAATTATGAATCATCAATGTTGTTTTACCATTTTTTCTTTCCCATATTTGTTTAAGTCAATATTTTTATTGCTTTTACATTGATGTTTGATTACCATCCTTATTGACATGTATCCTTGGTTTGATTTGGTGAGTTTTTCTTTCTTACTTAAGGTTTAATTGTTTGATTTTTTTATTATTTAGTAGCATTGGATTTATGGTTACCCAATTTACCCTAAATTTTTACTTGGTCATTTGGTCTAACATAACACTTTTCACCCTAGCTTGCCAAATTTCCATGTACATCTCATATGTATAGCACCAATTATCTTGGCATTTTTTTGAGTTTGTTGATAGCAGTCTATGTTCCCTCCAAAATCAAAACTACAAACACAATAGATAACCATCCAATTATAAATTTAATTAAAGGTAATAATCACATTTCCTTTTTATTTATTTCCCTTTTAACTATTTACTTTTAGTTATTTTTGCTTTAAAACAATTAATTTTTTTTAGCACTAACATTGTGTGTTACTATATTATTTCTTGAAACACCACCCATGTTTCACTTGAGTGACACGTGATAATATTATAATGGGGCATATATATACACAACATTTTTAGCTTTTATCAAATACTAATGCTTTCTAGCTTGTGGGAACCCTTCGAGTCTCAATTTCTATGAGTGCATGCCCCAAAAGTGCACCAACAAAGGCATGTGTAAACCATTGGTGATTCATATTATTTTTGTCCCATATTTCCACTTATTACCAATCTAATAAATTCCTAAAAACATTCCCCTAATCTATTTCTCCTCTTTTTTTCACTCCTCTAGTCATTTCCCATCTTTTGTACATCTTTTCCTCACCTAAAAGCCCTTTTGATAGTTTGTAGTACTAGGTTGAGTAGGTCAACCTTGTACTCTTATGAGTGGAATTCAGTTAGCGTCTAGGTCATCTCTTGGCCAACCTAGCCTATGACCTAGATAATTTTTGTCCATAATAGTACTAGGTTGATTGGGTCGACCCTGTCAGCCAAAACTTTCATAAGTGCTTAGGGTTAAATCCACCTATATATACAAGATAATTTCATAATTATTAGAGAGACATCAAGAGTTATTATTCACTTGAACTTATTTATAATCTACTCTTCCACCATTCTTCTTGAGGATTCTTAGCTTAGGGTTTCTATTTGGAGAATCTAGTCTTGTGGAGAAGTCTTAGATGATTTGGACTTTCTTAGTGATCTTTACAAACCATAGAAACCTTTTACAAAGTCCCTTTGGAAAAGAGATAGATTGGGTCTTGATGGGTTCATATTTTAGGTAAGTATTCTCTAACTTTGATCCTATTTTAAGTATATAGAAGTAGCATAAGTATTGGCTTTCGAATAATATTACTCTTACTCTCCATGTATTATGGTCTTACTCATACATAGCTTAATTGAGATTCTCCTATGTATGTTTATTTATTTACTAACCCCCATACTATGCCACAAGTTTTGATGAGCACTAAATTAGATTTATTTGCTTTAATTTTTATTATTTTAGTGAATATGAAAAAATAGGGCTTAGTTAAGGTTATTTATTTATTGTGCTTGATTGGAGGCTTTGAAACCCTCCCTAGTATTGTTGTTTTGAAAACAGATCTCCTAATTGGATCTATTAGATCCACACATTGGTCATGTTCCCAACTATTTGATGTCTCCATAATCAGAATTATAATTAGGATCTACCTTATCTAAGTTAGTATTGATTTATAGACTTGATGTATTTTTGATTGCATATATAACGTACAAATAGAAACAAGTAAACAATTATGGAAGATGATTATATAGATGGATTTTGTTTTGATAGTATGGATACATATAAATAATTTTGTTGATGTGGATTTTATGTATACCCTAGTAACCTTATGAGGTATCCTATAACATTTTATTATTAGTGAGAATGTTTAACTCCAAGGCATGAGTTGTAGGGTATTGATTTTTATAATAGCCTATTAGTGTAATAGTAGTGAGTGAAATAGATTATCTACCACATATGGGCAAGATATGGATGAACCTAGATCTATATTCGATTGTTGGAAGGATTATGGTTATAATTAAGGTGGGTATGACTTCCAAAATAAACTAAAAAAATGGAAAGGAAGGACAAAAAATAAAGTCTATGAACCACACAAGATGAGACCCTTCAAGAATAACACTTGAACTTAGGTGGGACAAGAAAACAAAAAATATCTATTTTAAGATGGTATAACACACTAAAAAATAAAACATATTTAGGATTCAAGGGGAATAAAACAAATTAAACTTAAACATACATAACCAAAGGTTACAACATTTATTAGATTGCTATTTCACATCTATAATGGGGGATTATAATCAACAAGTAAAAGTCATTCAAATCAACTATATATTAAAATGAATAAGTATATTATAAATATATCTCATGCACAATAAAAATAACTAAAACACTATAATGATAAAATGCATTACAAATTACATGTAATTTTAGAGGAATCGATATTTTCACATCAAGAACAAATTATTAGAACTTATCAAAATTTACTATTAATCTCAATAGCCAAATTTATCCACGAATTGGGAATGGGAGGTTAAAAGTATAAATATTATTGAGATGGGGAAGGACTCATATCTCAAGTGAAGTCTAATAATATATTTTAAAAAAAAGGATTTGCATCATAATCTCATGCAAAGGATTCATGTACAATAGTCAACCCAAAATAGACTCTTACAACTAAAAATAAAATATGTAAATGTAACATATACATGGAACGAAAGTTAAAAATTAACAAAAACATGAAATTAAATTGTTATATTTATATGTTTTATCATGTGGCGTCACAATTCAAATAATATGGAGTGATTGATAGAGGAATTGAAGTCGTCACTAAAGTTCCCTATGGGATAAAATCTTGGCTTGCTAGAGTTTATAGGACAACAAAACCTAAAAATTGGGAACTTTGAGATACTAGGGTGGTACTAAAGGATAGTTTCATGATTTATTATAATCTTTAAGACATATATTATACCTTTATTTTTTATAATAACATGTGTAATACATTTATATCCCTATTTATGATGTCAAAATTTAGTGGGGAAAGTTTGAAGAGTTTGATGGCCTCAACCATAAACCTTATTTGTTTAGATTTTTATATATTGAATTATTTTGTTATATCCTTATATATTATTACCTTATGGTTATAAAAATTACCCAATTTCAAAACATCATCATTTATTCTATATATAGTGCCTTCATCTTCTTCTTTGAATATGTTTACAACTATCGGGAGAAGGTTACAAATTTTTTGCTTGTTGACTAGTTCACCTTGAGGAGTGATCATATTAATTACCCTACTATCCTTAAAAATTTCTGAATCCTCACTTAATTATTATAAAAACATCCTACTAAATTATTCATTTGATTATGCCAATTGAAGGAAACATCCCTTCTTGTAATTTCATAGTTAAAGAACCATGATGCATCCATGTTGGACATCAAACTATAAAAGCACTAGTTTTGATAATTGAACCAATAAATTCAACCTATTATATAGTTATCTCATTTTATGACTAAACATAGTTTCATTTGTTTTATTATATTGGATCCTACCCTAGAACGTTGGATGTTATTTAAAATGGTATACAACCTAGTAGTTGCACTCTATACATCAAAAATAATGTCTAGAGGAACATGTATAGTTTGTCTCTTATGCAATATTTGAGATGGTTCCTCTTTGATATGATACATTTCCTTTATTTATTCACCATATAAATCCCTAAAAGTTAATAAATATTTATCATATTTATTAGGATCCATTAGATCTTTTTTTCCTTTGCCAAGGGAAACGAATTCTATCTTTGCTCAAATTTAATTTATTCTTTTTTACCTAGATTCAATTCTTCCTCTTCCTCACCCTTTGGATAGTTCCACTCTTATTGTCAAAATATATAGATACTATGGGTAAATTTTTAAGAACCATGTTTTGTCTCTCATCCCTTTCACTCTACGTTTACTTTTCCCATTAGGAATAACAAGTTCCTAGATTTATTCATCTTCCTATCTAGGGTTTTTAGATGTGGAAGGTGGAGGGATCATTAGAGGAGGTGTTATTTATAGAGGCGATTCTAATTCACTTATTTTTAAAGGTAATTTAAGGAGTAGATAAAAAATACTATCCTATGGTGAAAGATATCTTAATGGAGTGACATTAGCCACATACTAGGTCGATCTTGGAGTTATCTCAATGGTCACAATGGCTTACTGTATGGGAAAAGATTATGGCATTGGTATGTCTAGTTGAGTTAAATGTTTCTTAAGGGATGGTTAACTTTTAGTGCTATAGGTGGAAACCTCAACTTTAGTTTGAAAATGAACCCATTTGATTAGGTCCTTTATTTACATTAAAGGAGAAAGAATGGGTGTATTAACATAACTAGATAGAATAATACTTGGGATAGCTAAAGGAAAGCTCATAGATAGAATATATATAGTAGAGATAGATGAAATAAGGGAAGAAACTACCTAACTTGTGTTATGCCTTTTTTATTCTATGTGGATTTACTTATATAAAGAGCCAGCTAGAGTTCCTTATTGTTGTAAGCTTTCCAATCTAAATGCCTTAGCCTTCTCCAACTTTGTCTCTTCATCATTTGGAATTGGTTTTTCACTGAATTTAGGCCTAGTACCCATCATTATTTTGACATATTCTTATCTTAATCAGTTGAATATTCGACCAGAGATATCACTTATGTAAGATCGTATTATTTTTCTTCATTAATGGATTCATCTATGGTAGGAATACCAAAATATAGATTCTTTTTCTATTTTTTTACCCCTAAAGGAAGTGTAAGGGCCCTAATCTTTCCTTTTGTAAGTTACCATAGGTGAATTTTATGTTCAAAGAGATGGTGAGACAACTAGGTGAGCCACAATGGTCGAATATATTACTACAAGTAGTGGAGAGGTAATTGAAGGGATAACAATAGTGGATAAAGGGGTGATTGGAGTATTGGTTGACATATTAGGTAATGATTGAGATAATTCCTCCTAATTGATGGTAGTGTATGGAGGTGTACATACCAAAGTTACTTTAATAGAATAAGTAGCTAAAAATTACATAAAATAAGCCTATATAAACTCAAGGAGACTTACCTAGGTGGCAGTTTTAAGTGGTGGTAGAATTATCACCAACAATGTGCTCTTCTATTAGTCCTTAGGAGGTGTTGTTTTCTCCTTGACATTAGTTATTCCTATAGTTTTATAAGTAATGTCTAAATATGAAGAGGGTACCTAAGTATATGGGAGGCCTCGTAGAATTTTTATTATTATCTAAGGTTTTGACTCCCTATGGCTACTGGACTCTCAATCTTGGAAATATTATTATTTTCATATAGGAGAAGGGTTTCTCCTACCCATATAGATCCTGTGGCTAAGTTGGAGGCCAATGATAGATCCATGCTATATGCTCATTCTCTTTCATCTCTTTGGATTTTTTTTAGTAATCTCAATATCGTACTAAAGGTCTTGAGCATACATCATAGATATTTATATATCCTTCATTTTCGTCCATACCACAATATCATCTGATGAATTTAGAAAAATAACATCATGATGATAATCTTGGTTTCCATATGAAAGTTTCACTTTATTATTTTCTTTGATCACTCTAAGATATGTTTTTATTCTTTTCTTGAGGTCATATTCCCTAAATTGGGCCAATATCAAATTATAATATGTATTGACCTTTCTAACTTGGATAAAATGTGGCCTAATCACAAATTTAAGTGGGCCAAAACTCAAATTAGTTTTATAATAGTAGGCCTGATGTTTTTGACCTAGGTCCTCATCAATACTATTATATAGTTACAATTCCATCTCTTGTTATATAATTTTGTTCAACATGTGGCATGGTAGGAATAAAGGAGATGTCCTTGTGCCTTAAAATCTAATGACTATATAGTAATGATAATATGAATAATTCCCAATTTTTGCAATACTTTTTACCTTATTTTCAAATAACCTAGGCATTTGGGTGTCATAAATTAACTAATATATTTGAGGGAAATTTACTCATATATTTTTTGAATTTCACTCTTGAATCTATAAATGAACATGAAAGAATAATCTTCATAAAATATTTTACTTAGATACTTTATTAAAGGTTTCCGTAGTTATCCATGTGTCTTGTGGATGGTGCCCATGACTATATTGAGTAGGAAGGACATCATGCAAAAATTAGCATCAATTGGAATCCAATTAGGATAAAACATAAGTCTTTTCAACCCTTCATTTATAAATTACCCAAGGGAAACCAACTTGTTAAAAGTTAAAAGTATGTCAAGTAGAGGAAACCTTTCTCTTTACACATAAATTTTGCTCTCAAAAACATACAACCTATTTTAGAGAGCCATATATATCCTAATTATAGGTCTAAATTTAATAATCTTATTATAATAAATTCCTCCTTTAGTATGTAACCTCGGTCCCTTGACCAACCATTATTTGAATTTCCCATCGACTAATTTACGCTAGAGACAAACATCGACTGATATTTAGTTATTAATAGTTTCAAGCTATGGAAACCTAAGGTAACTTTAAAAATTCCTACCAATTTTAAATAGGGATATGTGAAATAATTACCACACTAGATTAATCTCAAGATAGGTGAAAATGCTATGGAGGGAAATAAAATGGTTGATTTTGAGCATATCCTAATATGACCAAGCAAACTCTATGCTATTGTCATGAACGAAAGAAGGGTAATCTTGTTACTCTATGAAATATAAGGATTGACTAATTTTGATGATATGGGGGTTATCTTAAGTACCCATGTTGACATTGATAGTGGATTCATTTAGAATGGGGTTGTTCTTAGGAGGAAGATATTTATGTATAGAATAATCCCCTACATCAAGGTAGGTGAGAATAGAATCATCATCTTGATTTTTGATGGTATTGATAGTACGATAATCTTTCTCTATCATTTCAAGATGTAGGAGAGGAAATGTTTTAGTTAATCCATCCTTTTAATAGGTTATGGGGGAAAAAATAATGGTATTGATAAAAAAAAATTATATGGTATGATATCAAAGTCTTTAGACTTGATGGGAGATGGGGTTGGTGAGGATGGAATATCCTTGTTAATGGTGGTGATGGGTTTTAGTGAGGTGGGTTATTCTAATGGTGTAAACCCAAAGCTTAATAGCTCATAGGATTTTTTAGTTTTGATTATGGGTATCTCATGAGGTGCCTATTCATAAAGGCCAAGGCCAAACCCCTTCCAAGCACACTTGTAAAGGTAAGCTTTGGCAAAGGCTAGTTTGTTGAGATAAGAGAAGTTAGACGTGAATGGTTGGATGGATGAGGTAGTGATAGAAGTGAGAAGTGTTTGATAAAGTCCCCCATAGATGAAATTTGTTTGATTATTTTCGAGCCTAAAATCAATAATGGTTCGGATGTTAGGATTATAAGAAGGGTCATATTCGATGTTCACATACTCCTTCAGATAAGGAAAGCATCTAAGGCTAAAGGATGATACTACCCAAGGGTGAGACATTAGAACATAGATTTTGATGGGTCCTCTATTATAATCTAGGAAGAAGGGATAAATAAGTTAGACGAAGCTTCATAACTCTTGTGGATGGGAGTGTTATGTGTTTTGGTTCACAATGAGGTAGTGTTGTTAGTATTTGATGGTGAGGTAGATGAGGGATGAATAAGAACATCATTAAGCTGATATGTCATATTTCAAGAGGCAAAAGGACTAAGGTCATATTTTATTGTAATAACTTAACCTTTATGATCAAATTTAACACATCAATATAAAGAAGAAGGGACCAAACTCATTACATGGATCTAAGGGCATCCAAGTAACACATTGTATTATAACTTACCCTCTATAATGTAAAATAATTTAGCAATAGTATGAGGTTCCAAGCATATATGGAGAATAATAGTCCCCTAAAGTAGTGGCCATGATATCATTATAGGAGAAAAAGATAACTATAATTTTTGACATGATGTTCTTGGGTAGATCAAGTTGGTCATAAGCATGGGAGGAAATGATATTGATCTAGCTCCTATATTAATTATCTCCCATTTGATGTGGATTTGATTGATATATGTGGTAATAAAGAGGGGAAGATATAAATACTGAAGATGAATAGGAGGTATTTTAGAATACTGAAAGGTGATGAGGGTAGAAATTTGGAGGGCTCCAACAAATGGTGTAAGAGGTTGAGGATCATTTGGATGAAACTCTATAGATTGTCGAGACTCTATTAGTGCCTAATGATGGTGGGGAAAGCTATTGATTAATTCATAATGACTCATTTTCACTAGTGTTTGGTGAAGTTGTTTCAAAACTATTTAGTGGATAGATTCAGATGGGTTAGATGTAAAGGTTCTTAAAATGGACACTTTGGGTTTTGGTGGTTATGAAGGTGAGGGTAAAGGTGTTTGGGTTTGCTCAGAGGGTTGAGGTTTTGAATGGTAGGTCCATGGAATGGACACTTTGGATTTTACTTTATCCTTTTGTTAGACCCAAGATAAAATAACCATTTGAATAGTGTAGAGGAGGGTATTTTTAGGTTTGATGATTGCTTCAATTCCTCCTTACTCTTGGGTGAGAGTGGTAGAATAGGTAAATGTTGGATACATTGGTTGGGAAGTTGGGTAGGTAATGGGGTTAAGAGAGGCTCATCTAATAACATATCATCCTCATCATATAGGCTATGAACAAGTGCTTGGAAAGATTTTTAGTTCTCTGTGTCATGTTTTGGTACCCTATGGTATACACTGATCAAGTTATCATTGAACCAAGAAGGTTTGGTATTGGAATGGTAAAATGGTTTGATAGGTGGTGAGATAATGGAAGAAGTTTGCAAAAACCCTTGTAATAAGGTTGAATAAGATTAGATCAAAAGTATTAGAGGTGAAGTTTTATAGTTTTAGGGATGGGAACCTTCTTAGAAGCATTTTTTACCTTAGAATTTTAGGCGGTGCAATAGTTTTAGTTTGTAGTTAGGATTGCTTACTTATGGTTGGCTTGGGGGTTGACGATTTGAAAGTGGATGATTTAGATGATAAGGGGTTTGATATAGGGGGTAAAGTAGAGGTAGATAGGTTAGTTAATAATTATTGAGAACTAGATGGTTTGGTAGGGGAAGGTGTAGGTAGAGAAAAGGGGGATGAATTACTAGAGGAAGAATAGGTAATTGGAATGGTAGAAGGATGGAGTCCTAAAATAGAAGGTAAGTTAGAAGGAGCTGGTATGGGTCTAGTTTGATGTAGAGGTTTGGATAACTCTACCTTCTTAATTTATTTAGTTGGGGGTTTCTTTGGTGGACTAGATGGAGTTAAGTCCAACTTCAAAGATGGGTGAGTATAACTAGGTGTGGGAATAATTCTTAGATTTTTAATGGGTATGGTAAGAGAGGCATGAGGTGATTTTGAAATGCTTATGGTTTTAGAGGAAGAGGTTTTCGATGAAGAGGTAATAATAGGTTTAAGGTTGGATTCATGTAAGGTTAAGTATTTATATATGTTTTGGTAAGGGAGCACAAAACAATGCTAAAAGGTGGCTCTATCAATGTTTGGTTGAGAAGTAAACACTAAACTTTCGACTAGCTTATAAAAGGGATTACAGATGGGTTTGGTTCCTTGATCATTGGTTTCAAAGATTAATCCCATAAGTGGAGAAGAGGGCATGGTTCCCTAAACTTAATTTTTGATGGAGGGTTGTAAAATTAGTGGTTGGGTAGATGGGGTAGTCTCTTCTTTTGGGATAACTTCCAAAGGGAGAATGGAAGATTCCATGATATCAAAGGTAGGTATGGTGTCTTGATGTGAAGGAATGGACATGGTTGCTTCATTTATTTGGGTGTCTAAAAAAGTGGAGGGTAGTTCTACCACTTCAATGGGTAGAGTGGAAGAAGAAGAAATAGTTAAAAAAAAGGTTGTTTCCTTTGGTGTTTCTATCAAATGATAGGTGGATAGAGCTAAGGTCTCATCAAGTGAAGAGAGAGGAGTAGTTGATTCCTTTGTTTGGGTATCCAAAGGAATAGAAGGTGAGTCTACTACTTATATGAGTGAAATGGAGGTAGACGTAGTTAAGGTAATGATTTCCTCAATAATGGGCTGACAAATAATAATGTCGATTGTATGCACCTCATGAGAGTGAGATGGTTTTAGTTTGTTGTCATGGTAATGGGTCGAAGGAACATGATTAGGAAAATTTTGTAGAATATGTTGAGAGACTAATTAGGAGGTTCATTGGGATTACCAAATTCAAGTTATCCACTATTAATAAAGCTTTATAAAAAATTTAAAGGTATTACGTCTACCTATGCCATGTCAAATAACATAATGAAAGGCACAATGGTCATTTTCATTATACCAACTAGGCACAGGGTGAGAGGCATCAAATTTTTGGTGTAGTTATATAGGTGGAAGTTGGCTAAGGTTAGATTTGATATTTTCTTACAAAATTGATGCATAGGATTCCCATATAGGAGTGTATTATTTTGTAGGGGCTCAGTTTTGGTTTTGGTTTTGTTGGTAGGAATGGTTGGAGGAATCAATTTGATGGGGTTGGTTAACACTTGGTGGTGGAGTAGTTTTTAGGACAAATGAGTTTGTAGATGTTTTTGCCTTGGTATTGGGATGGTTGGATTGGTTAGTGGTTTTGGTAGAGGGAGGGTAATTGGATTTAAAGATGGAATTATTATTCCATAGTTTAAATTTCCCTTCCTTAATGGCTTGGTTTTCAATTTTATGTGCCATGGTGAATGCCTCATCAAAAGTTCTAAAAGTTTAAACTTAAAGAGTGGGTGAAATATGTTTATCACGACCCTAAGAAAAGAGGTCAATAAAATCGGTTGGGGTAAGAAGAAATAAAGCTGGTAAATGAGACCTCTCCATCTGTCTATGAAATCAATAATTGATTCATCATTATATTTCCTAATATAATAGAGGTAGGTAATAGAAACCTTTTTAGATATATTTACTAAGAAGTGATATAAAAATATTTGGTATAGTTAGGAGATGGAAAAGATGGAGTGGGTGGTAAAAAAACTATAGAAATAAAAGGTTGGTCTTAATAAAGACATGGGGAATATACAAAGGAGGGGAACATAATCATATGTTATCAAATAACAAGAATGAGGAAATGCTCTCAAATATTTTTGGGGGTCCTCCTTACCTTATAACTTGAAAAAATTAGGTAATTCCCATTGAAGAGGATAAGAATGGATATTAATAGATGGATGGATGGGTTTATTACATATTTTATCATAGGATAAAAGGTTATGAAACTCAGAGATAGATGACTCAAGGTTGGTCATTTTGTCAATTAACATCTTGAATAAATATGTTTGAGGTTGGGAAGCTACATAATTACATGGGAAATTTTGTTGAGGTTGCATGGAAATAATGTATAGATAAGTGATAGAGGTTCCTAAAGAAGCCACATATAGGTAAACGGTCATAGGAGGTTATGATGGAGCCATGTAAGGATTGATTGGCACAAATGGTTTGGTGGAAGGTGTTATGTATCCTTATGGGTTAGAAAAATATGGGTAAGATGTCATGGGTTATTGTTCGAGGGATCATATGGGTTGGTTTAGAAGTATGTTTGGGTTGGTGGATGGTGGTAAGGATGTACATTAGGTTGATGTTATGAAATTTCTAGTTGGTCATTGGTGGGTGGTAACTCTAGTGCTAATGGGTGGAAGTGTTTGAGGTATGGAGAGTACCAAATTATGAAGTGGGGTTGAAATAGGTGGGTCGGTTAAACCAAGGGGAATGGTAGAAATAGGGGTAGAAGATAATACCATAATAAAAGGAGTATAAGTAATAAGAGGTAAAGTTAATCCAATGTTGGAGGTATTTGTTGGGGTAGTAGGTGTTTGGTTGTTAGTTAGGAGGTTAATGGAGTTTTGGGAGTGGTAGTGGATGGGATATAGGAAGAAGAAGAGGCTTGGGTGATCATGGGTTAGG
This sequence comes from Torreya grandis, assembly GCA_037957365.1. Taxonomy (NCBI): domain Eukaryota; kingdom Viridiplantae; phylum Streptophyta; class Pinopsida; order Cupressales; family Taxaceae; genus Torreya; species Torreya grandis. The sequence continues at coordinate 62,222 of JARHVA010005232.1, read as the reverse complement.
TTAAGGTGGAACCCACCAAAATATGGGGAGGCATTATATAATAAGGATCTATGAAAGGAACTAAAACAATAGAGGTACAACTAGGTAAGGTGTTAAGGTAATGCTAAAGAGCCACGGCATTGTTATCAAGGAAGATATAAAAATATGCATCACCCTTAACAACAATCTATAACTTGGTAAGAGGGGGAGAAAAATAAGGGCAACCCTCAACATCAGAAATATACTCCATGGAGGAATAAGAAGAAGGTGGTTTTTAGTTGGTTTGATTCCTCAACTCTTGTCTAGTAAAGACCATGAGAGGAAATAGGAAATAAAATGATGAAACTCACACCTCAAACAAAGAGAAAGAAAAAGAAAAGAACTTAAGGAAATCCAAACATACACTAAAAGTGCATTTAAACCTAGGATTATTTTTAGATCACTTTTGGCTTATGGCTTAGAAATGTGAAAAAGAAATGTGGCTTACAGATTAGATACTAGAGAGGAAATCTAAGGTTGGTTTAAAGTTATGCTTAGGTGCTCAAGAGAGAAATCTATGTTGAACTTTAGTACATGGCTTGGTATTGGGCCCTACCCCCTCACCTCACACATTGAAATGATAGGGGTATTAAGTACTTAGCCAAAATATATTTAATTTTAGAGTTTATTCTCAACTAGAGAGCTGAGTTGGTTCTCCCCTTTATAATGACCTTCAAGTAGGATTACCAGGAAAGGGTAAGGTTTACCACTAGGTGATGAAATCTTAGTTGGGTCCTGTCTCAAGTTTTTCTTGATGTGTTGATTGATTATGTGGTTTGGATAAGTTTGTGATAACAAGCATGAAAAATATGATTAATTACTTTACCTTTAAATTACTAGATGAAATAAAACAAGCAAACAATCAATGCATGCAAAAGATTTATTTTAAGCCCAAAAGAAATTTTAGATTTCATTCGATGAGCATAAAATAAAGGAAGAAAAAGGGATGTTAGGTCCCACTAGGCATGCCATAATGTTTCTCTTAATTTTTTCTCATTTATTAATTCATAATCAATTAATGAAACTAGTAATAGGGTGTGTAAAGGGATACTCTATAAAGTGAGTGCATGATCTAGATGATGATGAGAAATCCCCTTTAGCTTGCAAGGAATAACTTGCAGATAAGAAACACACAAGAAAATGGCTTGTTACATGGATGGTTGAGTGGATTGCCTAGCATGAGCTAAATACAAGAAGCATATATTTGTTAGGAGGCTATCAATCCATTGATTATAGCAATTAAGTTTATGTAGATGGAAATAAAAAATACTTTTGTTTAATAATTGGAAAGTAAATGCATGTAAGATGAGATGAAAGTATATTGCTTATTAAACAAAATGACTAAATATAGAAAAAGAGGGTCAATAATTGTGCCAAAATAGTTGTGGTCAGGTTTATAAAATCAAAAAAGTCTCTATGAATAGGCAAGGAAATAGAAAATAGGGTTTAGTTGGGGTTAATGGGGTGAAAATAACTTGTTTTTATTTTCTACCACAGTGACTGTTGATGGTTGGGTGAACCATTGACATTTTAGCTAACTTTTAGTGGTTGGGTGACTATCGACGGTTGAGGTAACCTATAATGATTGGGCTAACTATCAGGGGTTGCCTATGAAATTATACAAATGTCTAGAAAAGTAATGGTAGTTTTTTATATTGGTCAAGCAGAAGGATGTTATGGATATGAAAGATGGAAAATAAGATAAAGATAAGTATGAATAGGGTAGGGAGGTTAGAAATGAAATATATCAAATAAAATAGGCATGAGATACCTATAACTTGATGGTGGAAGGCTGAAGTGATTTTAGAGTGACAATACTTTGGCCTTTGAAAGTGATTTTAATAGAGGTTCAGGTCTCCATTGATGTTGCTTGTTTGTTGAAGGGAATTTGGATACCTATAAGCAAGAAATCTTGGATGTGGATTTTTGGATTTCTTCCCTTTTCACTTCCTACTTCTCTCCTTTTATAGGATGAAGTTATTAATTATGTAGGAGGAAGTTACTAATTATGATGGAGGATAAAGTTGCCATTTATGATGCTTTAAATCTTATTAGCATCTCATAAGGAATTTTAAAAAATATATCCATGTTTATCTCATACAAATGGTAATTATTTTAAAGTAGGCTTTGAGGACCTGACTATAGATAGTTAGTCTAACCATGATGGTTAGGCTAAACATCAATGGTTGAGGTTCTAGAGGAAAATATTTTTAAATGGGGATCGATTAAGAATTTAAAATAGAGGAGTTAGGTTAGGGGGTTCAACTTATTAAATTAATAAATGGGCTAAGTCAACTAGGTGGTCAACTAGCTTTAGGGTCTAGTAGAAGTTCAAGGAATTTTGACATCTAAAACTATGTAGTTTTTAAGTGTCTATAGTAACATATTCATGTCCATTGTGTATTACCCTTGCCCTTATTATATGATATTATCTAACAATATGTTGAATTTTTTGTGTTTGTTTAGTTTTATTATTGGTTCCATGGCACATATAATGCACTTCTTGATAAGTTATAAATCAACACTCAGTTATGTAAATAATAAAATAAAATAATAATAATGTAGTTATGGATAAGGATCTCAATGGAGACATGTCTTATACCACCTAGCCATCAAAATACAAAAGTGAATATTTTTATTAAATGTAATAGAATAGGCATAATAACAATAGTGATGTAATGACCGTAGATCAAAAATACTCATTCCAACATAAATTACACTTACTAAGACACAATATATTAAAGTAATCTATCTTATATTAAAAATTTAAAATATAATATTTAATACCCAAAACTAATTACCTTGGCATAGGTTAAGAAGTATTATTATATATACATAAGACCCACTTACTTACATTAACTAATTTTATCCCATTAACAACATTAACACACCCTAGTGTACCCCAAACATTAAATGTGTCTAGATACCAAAGACATAGTAACATGTTATAGATTAATGCATAAAAAATTAGGTTAATAAAATTAATAAGTGAATGATTATCATATTTAATTACTATCATAACTTTGTACCAAATATTCATGAACAAATCCTTCAATAACTTGTCATGAATATGAACAAAGTGGCATGACATCACAAGACTTTTAATTCAACAACTATCATGAAAATATATTCACCATGACTCCTTTGTATATTCATTATTGATATTGTATTTTATTTTATGCTCTTCAAATGATCTATAACATAATTAATGACATACACATTGTAGATCCAAATACCTTAATAAATTTCACCTAATTATTTATCTTTGCATTGAAAAATCAACTTGAAAAAATACCTTGCTTCAAGAGGTATCATATGATGATTGAAGTGTAAAAAAAATCCACATGTGCATTGTAAAAATAAATTAATTAATAAAATTACATTAATATTGACATGCACTATTAGTAAATAAATATATAAAAATATTAAATCAAATACACACAAAACATTACCAACATAAGGGTGCTCAAAAGTAACGTAAACCTACACCACACACAAACACACAACAATACAATGTAAAATTAAAAAAGGACATTCGAAAAAAAAAATTATTCAAAAAATTATAACAAGACATACACATATTAATAAATCTTACATAACAAAACACTTAGACAAACTACTAAAAAAAGATATGCTTGGTCGATACATGATTGCTTGTGAATCCAGATGCTCATGCATCATACACCTAGGTAAGAAAAGAAACATGTTATCCTACTAATATGACATATAAAAGATATTATAATGGTATTCCTTATTTTTCATCTTATTATGCACTAATATATGTTGTAAATTTTATGTCTCAACCTTTCCATTTCTTTAAGTATTCTATATATTCTTTCCTTAATGTTGTTTTTCAACATGTGTGTCAATCAATCCTATTTATTGATGATAATTCTCATGCATCTAAACTCTAAAATACATTTATTAAAAAGATATAATTGTATTTTCACTATTACACCATTGATAATATGGATTTAAACTAACCACATTAAAAATAGGAAATATATCTATACCTTCAATTAACTCTACTTCATATGGATACTTTACAATATTTAAAAAAATTACATAGACTAGTTGTTAGTGCCCAAAATAACACTAAGCAATTTGTACCATTTTATGAAATATTATTGAATAAATACTTAATTTTTGCCTCCTATTTTCAAATGTTTACTTGAGTTAAAAATCTAGATTTTTCATTGAGAAAATGGTTTGTAATCTAGCTTCCAACTAATACTTATTGTTTTCATGTTTTAATGAGATTCCAGGGTGTATGATTAAAATCAAGTTGGGAAGAACAAATAATGTTTAGTATGATGTTTTTTATCTTCAAAAATTCTTTGAAGTGGAATAATTCTCAAGGATGATAGAAAGTTTAAAATATTGCAATTGTAGTTGGGGTGAAAAGGTCTATTGGAAGATATGGTGGAAAAACAAGTTGCAGAAAATCACAAGTTTACCTTCTCAGATTCTTAAGTCTTTTTAAAAAAATCTCTAATTTTTTGGAAAATTATAAAGTTCAAACTTTTTGGTCAAACTTTGTGGTTGGACATTATGGTCATACTTTTTGTTTAGAAATTCTTAACTTTGAATTTTTGGATTTTTTGTTCAAAAATTCTCAAGTTCAATTTTTCAAAAAATTTGCAACTCGAAATTTTGTTTTCATAAATTCCATTCAAAAATTTTGTTAACAACTTTTGGTTGGATAGTTTAGTTGGAATTTTTGTTCAGAATCTTTTTTTGAACATTTTGTTTTTAGTTTCCCTTGATTCAAAGGATTTGGTCATTAGAAGTTTTTTCAAAACTTTTATGTTGACATTTTTATTTGAACACTTTGTGCTCAAAGCCTTAGGTTCAAGCTAATGCCCACCACCCACCATTTAACATGCATTCAAAATAAAAATGGTCCAAAAGGAAGAAACAAAGTTTCAAGGTAAATTAGAGGTTGACATGGAAAAATAAGTAAGGCCACAAAATTATTCAAGAGGCCACATCAGTATTTTTTCTCATTCTAAAATGTATGGCCTATCAAAGTAAGAGTTACAAAATTTCAAAGCTTGAGATTTTAAAAAAAGAGAGACATTTTATTAATATAATCCATGTGGAGGGTCAAATGGCAAAGCCAAAATTTTAAAAGGGTAAAACAATAAATTTAAGAATTATAAAGTTTGGCATCAACCCTAAAACTATCAAAGGAAAAAAAATAAATGTGAAAAGGCATGAGAAAGTTTGGCATTAACCACAAAAAGACACAAATGTAAAACAAAGCTAAGTATTGCCATTTTTAATATTTTTCTTGTGTTAAAGACCTCCTTGGAGTAAAAATATATTGTAGGGTTTATGAGGACAAGGTGGGCCATTCCAAGCATATTTTCCAAATGACCATATATACTTCTTTGCTTCTATCATAGTTGTAATATTCTCATCAAATCATTACAAGGAAATGGGTGTTCTTTAGCCTACAAAAAGTTAAGGGTAGTTTTCCAAAAGTTTCCATCTATGCAAATGATTAGTTAAAGGTAAGGTGAAGAGGTTACACATGAATCCAATGAGTTTGTTTTTCTCCCAAGGGAATATTCTCCCACAAGCTCAAGTACATCAAATTTCCATCCAAGAGGATCAAGGGTTTGTTTTCAAATATTATGCATGACAAGGATAAGTTGTTACAAGAATGATTTTCTTACAAGTCATGATCTTCCATGCATAAAAAAGGGCATCTTGTAGCTGAATCATATTCTTAGAATATTTCAGATGAAAGAGTTGTATAAAAAGAGGGCTTGTCCTCTTTTAAAACATTACTGGTTATTGTTCTTTCTAGGTCTTAGGCTCTTTAAAATTTTGGGATGCTTGTTATGTGTATGTATTTTCTCTCTTGATAAGGTGATTTCATTTGTATAGAAACTATCAAGCTCTAAGAATATTGTATATGTTTCCCCTCTCAAAAGATACAACTCAACATGCTTCTCCCCCATGGTAGAATTCTAAAATAATGATTTATGTAAGATTTGTTTAGAAGTTAATGGAAACTAGATATGATTTTTATTTTATTTTGTCAATGAAATACAATACTATGTTTTACATGCTCTACTGATTAGGTATTTAGTTTTGTTCTTATCAATGGTGGTGGTTATTTTGGGTATAGATCTAAGTTGTAAATTAGTTTCTACATATTGATTTGGAAATGTGTTATTGATAACCTCTTAAGGGCACCCCAGGTTTATGTATTTGATAGGAAAACACATTTAAATATTTAATTGTATTATATGCTTTAGTGTTTCAAGAATCATCTAAATATTTTCATTGTATTGGCACTAATGGATGCAAATAATTCCTATTAGTTTCCTAAGATTGTATTTTAATCTTTGAAAATTTATTGCAAATGAATGATGTCATGTCTGTTGAAGGAGATCCTACTATTTTAAAAACCACACCACCACACCACTCTTTTATAACTAATTAACTCATCCTACTCTATCATACCCTAAAAATAATAAACCATATTGCATATTTTGAGCTATATTTGCCTATAAATACATATATCTTGCATATATAAAATGTATCTATGTTTTGTGATTTAAATCCAGGTATTACAATCTCCTATTTGGCCTTGATGCTATCAAAAATTTATTTATAAATGAAGTTTGTAGTCAAATTTACATCTATATTCAGTATCTTATGTCTAGCCTAGAATATTTGTTCATTCCATGTGACAACCCTTCCAAGGTGGAGTGTGCAAACTTGGTTATGCCTTATTTAAATTTGTGTCTTTTGTGTTCTAATAATCCCTATAGATATTGAAATATAGTATCCATCCATTTGAGAAAGATATCCCTTAGGTCCTAAGAGATGTAATTAGTAGGGAGCTAACCATAACCTTTATCAATGTCTTTTAGTCATTGTATGTGTTTAATCCATCATAATTCTAAACCCTTCCCTGGTTATAATGACATATTTTTGGGTCTTTCATATTTGTTTGTCATGCTACCCAAGTGTCAAAGCTTGAGAAAAAGAGGTATAAAATTGAGAACCAACACTCTGTTGGTGTTGTTATTAAGGATTAAACATCAAACTTGGGGACTCTTGTAGAGGGTTTGTATAAGTTTAGGTGTTAAATTTTGCTTCTCATTTGAATATTTGATGCATTAACTTTAGTTGCATATTTTGGGACAATGTTTATCCATGTTCTTATATGTTTGAAATCTAAAGTTTTTTCAATAAGCTTTACTACTTTTGGCCATCAAATACATAGCACTCCACTAGGGATGTTGTTGGTGACTTGCAAGATTTGGTAAATTGACATCTATTGAATTATTGAAATGAGATATAAGGTTTTTCATGTTTTGAAGTGATTTCCCATATTGAACATAAATTTGGATTTTAGGTATCTTTATTTACATATCTCATCACTAGCTTTATCAAAGTATAGTTTCATTATGTATCACAACATATTTGTAAACTATTATATTGTAAAACTTTTCTTCTGATGGAGACTCCAACATTATACCTAGTTTCAAGGAATATTAATGCCCATTTTGAATATATTTATTATTTTATCTTTGATTGTTCTCTTATTTTCAAAGCTAGAAGGATTGAGATAATCCTTCAAAATTGACTCATTAAAGTGGCTTGTCTCACCCTTTAGTGTTTATCAAAGAATAAGGAGACATGTTTGCAGACAAATTAAAGGATAAATTTCAATATCAAAAGAGTGTTTAGACTATAAATATTATACTACACTTGAACTCTCATTTTTTGAACTTCCCTTAATTTAAGATTATCTTAGTTCTTCTGATCATTTAGAATCATGTAGTCTAATTTATTACCTAGTAACTTCTCAACCAGTTGAGTCTCCTCCTAGATTTAATCCACCTCACTCACCCCCTCACAACCCTTCACCATTTGATCTTGAACCCAACATTAAGCCAATCATGAGATATATGGATCAGGATGAGAATTAGCATCCTACATTCTAGTTTCCTAAAGTTAGACCAACTAATTTTGATGAAATGGAAGGTTATCCCAATGAGTTCCCAAATGAAGTAAGGAACTACCTCCCCAAGTTTCAAGGGAATAATGCAGTGACTGCTGATCAATACTTGATGGATTTTCACATTATCATTAAGGATTATGAGGTTGAGCATGATGATGTTTTCATTAAGTTATTTTTGCACATGCTAGAATAATATGATCATTAATGGTTTAATTTCCTTCCCCATGGATGCATTGATTCATGGAAAGAAATAATTTTTTTTTTAAAATATAGTATGGTGATAGAATTGATCCTAGGTTCCTTCTTGTCGAATTTGAAAATAGTAAAAATAACCCTAATGAGTGTCTGTAGGATTTTAATATTAGGTCTAATAAGACTATGATGAGTTACCTAAAAATATTAGTCCTACTTATACAACTTGCCTAATTAAATATTATGATAAATTTGATAAGAAGGTAGCATACTACTTGAGGGACAAGGCTCCTACAAACCTAATATTGGAATTTAACATGGCCACCCAAATTTAAAAAAAAAACATAAAGGCTATGGGTAAAAATTTGAACAAGTAGGTTAATGTGAAATTGGTTAATATTGAATAAATGTAATCCAATAAGAATACCAATCTTGAGGAAATAATTAAAACCTTGGCTTCCAATATCAAAGAAATGTCCCATAACCTGGTTAGGATTGAGAAAGGGCTGACTCATGGTTCTAAAATTCAAGAGAGAGCTCCAAATCATAATCAAACACAAGGGAGACCACATTTTCACATTAGATATAATGATAGAGGGAAAAGGCCTACCCATGATGATATAAATGATAGAAATTATAATATAATGACTAGAGAAGAAGTGCCTAATCCATTGAATGCCAAAGTCTACCCTATAAATTGTGGTAATGACATTGATTGATGTGATAAATGCTTAATTCCCCATCCATTATGTGATGTCAATGAAGGAATTGATGAATATGTAGAGGAAATTAAGTCTGTGTCTGATGATGATTGATTATCAGGTCTCTTGATGTAAATTGTTTGCCTACACAAAATTGTTGAGTTCTACCACCATGGATTAGTTTTGGAGTGTAGTACAAAAGGTATGTGACCCAATTTTCATTTTTGTTTTTGATGTTAACATGGCACAAGCATATGATTTTCACAATCATGATTTTGAAGTTTTATGATCCATGATGATTAAGAAATTTGATTGGGGAATTCATTTAATTGAGGATAGGCAACTCCTAATTAACGTAATAGTTTCCAATGATAAATAATATAACATGAGAAGTAGGCAATAAGGTGATTACAAATCCAAAAGTAGGTGATGAAAGTAAGGAAGTAAATACAACTACAATAATCCCTAATTCTTCCATACTATCACTTGTTTTCCAAGTTGTTAAACCAAGAGGTGCTTTATATAAGAGTAGAATACCCATATTATCTAGTATTCCTAAGGGTCTGAGTGATGTTAGAATAAATCCACCCTTGAAGATTGTTGTTCAAAATGATAATTCATCTCAGTCTACTCCACTTTAGACTTTAAATGATTATATCCTAGCTAAAGGTGTTTTCACCCTTCCTCCAAATACTCCTCTTCTTTAGTACAACATGTGTGATATGGCTCAATTATTGAGTCAACTAAATATTATTGTGCCATTAATTTAGTTATTATGAATACCTAAACATAGGAAAATGAAATCTAAATATTAGGAATCTAGTAAGAATGTAACTATAAATGCGATGAATTCACCCTAAACACCCGAAAATGATACTGAAAAATTACATGAGGTTATTGAACCAGACCTAAAAGTTTATTTGGGGACTGCATTGGCATAAAGTCAGCTACATGTGGATCTATTTTACACAACACTATTGATTAATGGTCTAATTATTCTCAATTGTATGTTTAATTCTAGAGCCTCTTACAATGTGATGCACCTAGGTGTCTTTAACAAGCTCAAAGTGAACATCAAATCAACCTCTGACAAGAATTATGACATGGACTCATTAGAGGTACCAAATATTGCACAAGTTAAAAGGTTGGTAGTACAATTGGTAGTTCATCCAACTAAATATTTGAATATGGATGTGGTGTTTGTGGATTTTCAACCTAAGTGGGGGATGTTACTATCATCGAAATGGGATGCCAACATGGGTGGAAGTTTGTAGATGGATTTGTCTTATGCCACCATTCTTTAGAGGGTAAGATGGTCAAACTTCATAGAGAGCTGAAGATGCTACATGTACTTGAAGATTAAAAAAGAGCTCTAAATGAGGTGTTATACATGGATGTGGAGTTGTGTAACTTTTTTGGGAATGTGGATGTTGTTGAACAACCTAGTAATCTTGATCTTGGGTTTGACAAGGAAGGTGAAGTTTGGAAAATGTATTTTTATGTAGCTTGCTCCAATCTTTGAAATGGAACTAGAGTTGTATTTTATTTCCCAAATGGGAAATCTTTTAAGTTTTATTTCTAATTAACCTTTAAGTGCATGAATAATACTGCTGAGTATGAGGCACTCTTACTTATTTTAAGAATTTCCCTTGAACATGGAATCACAGTCTTGATAGTAAAGGGTGATTCAAAGCTAGTGGTTAAGTAGGTCCATAATGATTATGACACCAGAAATAAAATGTTGAAACAATATAAGAATACTATATGGGATTTTATAGAAATATTTGATGCTTTCAACATATATTATCATTATATAAGTTTTAATGAAGAATCTAATAGACTTGTAGGGTTAGGTTCTAAATTTCATATTGTAAATATGAACCTTCACTATTAGTATCAGGTGGAGGTGCTTGTTAGGCATTCAATCATAGACAATATTCTTCATTGGCAGGTTTTTAATGATGATGAATAGATTAGAATGTTTCTAAATTATGAAGTTGATTTTAAAGATCAAATTATAGACATGGAATCCATGGTTTAGACCTCTGATGAGAAGGAAACCTTTTTTGGGAAGGATATAATTTACCTGAAGATAAACACTCTCCCTAGGGGATTGGTGATTTTAGAAGCATATTTTGATGGAGTAGACCAAATTGAGTATAAATAATTATTTACCTCAAAAGATGTAATTGAGTGTAATTTGGGTTGTCATGAGAATCTAAGGAAGGTCTGGATGGGTACTTACGTATTTGTAGTATAAAATAAAACATACATGTAGCTACTAAAGAAGTACCAAGACTACCTGGGTTGGTCTTATTTTGAATTGAAAACATATAAGGAGGATATGTTTCCATGTCATCCCATTTCAACTTGATAGTAAGACTTTTAGGTAGAATCAAACAGATATTAACCCCATCTTGGCCTCAAAGATGTGAGAGGAGTTGAAGAAGTTAAGGGATGATGGAATTAATTAGCCCATCAGGTATTCATCATGGGTGGAAAACCTAGTCCCAACAAGAAATAAATATGAATGCCTCTATTTGTTTGTAGTTTTTTAGAATTTGAAAGAGTATTTAAATTATAATTACCTTGTTCCAAATATGGATAACCTACTAAATTTTTTTTATGGATCAAAAATGTTTTCCATATTAGATGGTTTCTTAGGGTATAACCAAGTTGTTATGAAAGAATCAGAGAGACCCAAGACTACACTAATAATGCTTTGGGGCACACATGTTTTTATGAGGATGAATTTTAGGTTAATGAATGATAGTGAAAAATTTCAAAGAGATATGGACATTAATTTTGTATGGATAATTAACAAGTTTATACATGTGTATCAAGATAACATTACTGTGTACTCCAAGAATAGGAAATAACATTTGGATCATCAAGAGAAAGTGTTCATTAGATTTAGGGAGTTCAAAATTTCACTTAATCCTAAAAAGTGTCACTTAAAAATATAAAAAATCCAAGTTTATTGGACATATAATGTCTAAATATGGTGTCATGATTAACCTTGAGTGAGTAAAAGCCATTAACAAAGTGCCTATCCCAAAGTATAATAAGGTAATTCATTTATTTTTTGGATAGATCCATTTTTTTAGAAGGCTTGTGTATAACTTTTAGAGATCACTATACCTATCAAGTCCATGTGGAATAAGGGCCAAACCATCAAGTGGGGGGAGAATTCCATGCAAAAATTCAATGACATCAAAGGAACTTTAAAATATGCCCTTGTATTAGCCAGTCCTGATTACACTAAAGCATTCCAAATATTCTATTTTACATCACATAACACCATAACTATTGTCTTTCTAAAAAATAATAATGATGATGATCATAAATAACCCATAGACTTATTTATTAAATATATGAAAGGGTCTTAAATTAATCACACCATCGTGAAAAAACAAGGTTTCATTCTCTTGAAGGCTGTTAAGAATTTCAAAACTTATATTCTCAGTTTAAAGATTATTGCATACATATCGTATATAATGGTGAAGGAAATCTTGACTCATATTTAAGAATATGGAATTGATATTAAAACCACCAAGATAGTGAGAGACATGGGTTTAGCCAAGCTCATGGATGAGAAAATTTTTCAAGTTGTTGATGTAAACACTGATATTTTTAATGTTGATGTTTCTTTCAATAGAATTAAAATATATGTATTGTTTATTACATAAGAAGTATTAATTTTCCCCTTAATTTGGATAAGAACCAAAGAAAAAATCTCAAACTTGTTTCCCAAAAATATCTCTTGACAAAAAATGGATTGACATAAAAGAATCCAAATGGGGTTCTCCTAAGATGCCTGATAGTAGAAGAAATTGCAAATTTGATTAAAGAATTTCGTAGTGGATTTTGTGGTGGTAAATTTAAACCTAAAGTCACAACTCAATAAATTTTGAGATTTTGTTATTGGTGTCCATCACTATTCAAAGATGTTTCACAAAAAGTTAGAAAATGCAAAAAAAATTAGTGTTGTGCTGAAAGGTTGAAATATTTTGGTTCTATTCCCTTACAACTTGTAGTTATTAGAGGCCCATCTAGACAATGGGTAATGTAATTAATTGGGGAGATTATTGATTCATCAAGAATTAGACATAGATGGATATTGGTTACAACTAATTACTTCACAAAATAGGTTGAGGTGGTACCTAAAAAGAAGGTTACACACTAGGTGATTATGGACTTTTTATTGAATTAGATTATTTGTATATTTATTGTGCATGTTAACGTAATTGTTAATAATTACACGAGTTTTAAAGATAAACCTTTGGTGGCATTATGAGGAGAGTACATGATTTAATTATCTTATGCTTCTAATTACAACCCTCAAGATAATGGGAAAGCAAAATCCAGTAATAAGAACTTGATCAAAATCATTAGATGGACCTTGGAAGTAAACAAGAAGAAGTAGGGTGAACAACTAAAGTTTGCCTTATGGGTTGATAGGATCATGGCTAAGATAGATACAAGTAAAATCCATTTTAATATTATTTATGTATCTCAATTTGTTTTGCCTATGAAGTTGTAGTTTCCAAGCTGTCAATTTATAAAACATCTAGAAGAAGATGGGAAAATAAACCACTATGAAATAAAAATGAACTACATTATTGATATTGAAGAAACTAGAAGACAAGATATTGAATGACACCTCATGTTGAAGGAAATACTCAAGAGAATATTTGATATAAATGTTTCTCTAAGAACTTTTCAAGTAGGTGACCTAGTTCTACATTGGGATAACAGGCATGACGAGAAAGGAAAACACAGAAAGTAAGATGCCTTGTGGATGGGTCGTTATTCCATTAAATTCAAGATTGGGGAAAATACATTTTTGAGAAACTTGGATGGTCAAATACTAGAAGTTCCAATTAATGGTAGACATCTGAAACACTTCCTTGATTGACTCCATGATTTATATAGTATAGTGTATAGTTCTATTATGAAATTTATAAATTGGTGACTTTATGACCTAGTGGATTAACACTTGGTCTTGTTTTTTAGGGTTCTTTGGACACCTACAGGGGTGTACACCCTCGAGTGAGATCCAATGTTAGTGCCCAAACATATAGTGAGTAATTTGTGTGCTTTTAGAAAATATTAGTACAAAAATATCTAGATATTGACTCTTATTTTAAAGTGTTCATCGAAGTTAAAAATACATATTTTGGCTTTAGAAAACCCTGTGTAATCTTTATTCCATCTAATGCTTAACATTTTCATGTTTTGATGATATTGTAGGGTCTATGATTAAAATCAAGCCAAGAAGATCAAATAATGTTGAGTATGATGTTTTTCATGTTTGAAAAGGCTTTGATATGGTATAATTATAAAGACTAATTTCAAGTTTAAAATATTACAAATTATAGTTGTGGTGTAAATGTCTATGGGAATATATGGTGGAAAAAAAATTATAAAAAAACACAAGTTTGACTTTTAAAATTCATAATTTTTTTGAAAAAAATATTGATTTATTGGATAATTCTTAAGTTAAAACTTTTTTTTTAGACTTTATGGTCATAATTATTTTTTGTAAATTCTTAAATTTGAACTTTTGGATATTTTTTTAAAGAATTCTCAAGTTTAATTTTTCAAAAATTTTGCAAGTCAGACTTTTTGTTCTGAACTTTCATTAGGATCTTTCGGTTGGACATTTTGGTCAAACTCTGTGGTTAGACTTTTTATTTAGAATATTTGGTTGGAATTTTGATTTCCTTACTTCAAAGAATATGGTTGTCAAACTTTTTGTTTGAAACTTTTTTATTAGAGTTTTTGTCCAGACACTTTGTGCTCAAATCCTTTGATTCAAGACAATGTCCGCCACCCACCAGTCAACATCTAGCCAAAAAATTGGTCCAAAAGGAAGAAATGGACTTTCAAATGAAATCAAAGGTTGACATGGAAAAATAATTAAGGCAATGAAATTATTCAAGAGGCCATGTTAGTATTTCTTATCATTCCAAAAGGTATGACCTATCCAAGTGGAAGTTAGAATTTTTATTAAATAAAAGAGAACCATGCTATTAATATAATACATGTGGAGGGTAAAATGGAAAAGGTAAACTTTTAAAAGGATAAAATTATGATTTTAAGCTTATAAAGTTTGGTAGCAACCCTAAAAAGGTTAAAGGTAAAATGAAAATGTGGAAAGGCATAAGAAAGTTTGGCATTGACCACAAAAAGGCACAAAGGTAAAAAAATCTAAGTATTGTCATTTTTAATATTATGCTTGTGTTGAAGACATAATTAGATGAAAAATATCTTGTAGGGTTCATGAGGCCAAGGTGGGCCATTCCAATCATATTTTCCAAATGACCATGGATCCTTCTTTACGTCTATCATATCTAGAATAATATTGTGAAATCATTACAATGTAGGAGGTGTTCTTTGGCTTATACAAGGAGAAGGACAATTATATAGAGGTTTCTAACTATGGAAATGATTAGTTGAAGGCATGGAGAAGTGGTTACATATGAAGATAAGGAGTTTGTTTTTCTCCCAAGTGAATATTCTCCCTCAAGACCAAATACAACACATTTCCATCAAGAGGATCAAGGGGTTATTTTCAAATATTCATCACAAAAAGGATAGGCAATTACAAAAATAATTATCTTGTTAGGCATGAGCTTCTAGGTGTGACAAAGGGCATATTCTAGCTAAAGCATATTCCTAAAATATTTTTTATGAAAGAGTTTTATAAAAATAGGGCTTGTTCTCTTCTCAAAGCTCATTGGTTGTCGTTCTTTCTAGGTCTTAGGCTATTTCAAAATTTAAGATCTTTATGTGTATGTTTTGTCTCTCTTATGAAGGTGGTTACAACTATACAACCATTAGAAAGCTATGAGATAATTGTATATGTCTCCCCTATCAAAAGAGAAAATTGACCATGTTTTTTCCTTAGGATAGAATTTTGAAATAATGATGTATGTAATATTTGTTTACAAGTTAATGAAAAATAGTTGTGATTTACATTATATAATTTCAATGAAATGCAATAATATGTTTTGCATGCTCTACTGATTAGGTATTTAGTTTTGTGCTTATCAATGGTGGAAATTTTTTGGGCATAGATATAAGCTACAAATTCTTCTCTACATAGTGATTTGGAAATGTGTTGATGATAACCTCTTGAGGGCACCTTGTGTTTATGTATTTAAAAGGAAAAATAATTTGAATGTCTAATTTTAGTGTATGCTTTAGGGTTTTAAGAATCATCTAAATATGTTTATTATTGGTACCAATAGATGCAAATCATTCCTATTATTTTCCTAAGCTTGTATTTTAGTATTTCAACATTAATTTTACATGAATGAATTCATGCCTATTGAAGGAGATGTCATTATTTGAAAAACCACACCAAACTTTTATAACTACCTAACTCATCCCACCCTATCCTACCTTGAAAATAGTACACCCTATTGCATATTTTGAGTGTTATTTACCTATAGATGCATAAATATTACATATATAAAATGTATCTATGTTTTATGATTGAAAGACCGTCATTACAATCTCCAAATTGGCCCTTATGTTATCAAACAATTCTTTATTAATGAAGTTTTCATTCATATTTATATCTATCTCTAGTAGATTATGTCTAGCCTAGAGTATTTTTTCATTCCATGTGACAATCTTTCCTAGGTAGAGTGTGCAAAATTGGTTATGCCTTGGTGTGACAATAATCTCCATGGATATTAAATTATATTATCCCTCCATGTGAGAAAGCTAATAGTTAGGTCCTCTCACCTTTGTTTAACCATATCCATAAGTAGCAAGGAGATAACCATACCCTCTATCGGTGTCTTCAAGTCATTGTATAGGTTCAAGACATCCTGATGCTAAACCCTTCCCTGACTATAATGACACATTTTTGGGTTTTTCATCTTTGTTTTCCATACTACCCAAGTGTGAAAATATGATTGCAAGAGGTTTACAAATGGGAAACAACACTATTATTTTTCCATTTGAACTTATCATATGCCCCTTTTTAAATTCTTCCTTTTCTAAAGTATGCTATGATTAGTCTCCCAATTGATATACAACTTATCTTCTCTTTTGATCTACATTTTTTTTACTATACAATATTAATTTCATATTATTCTCACACTTGTTGATGTACTTAATAGATATGATATATGATGTTTCTTCCATAACACACCCCAGTTTTAGTCTAAAAATGTGGATCCTATTTTCCTTTGGAGAATATTCTTATGCCTTTTAGGGATTTACTATGGTTAATGATTCAGATCAACCTTCATGGCAATTTACTAGATGATTAGTTATAAGTGACTTAATGGATTTACAATAATGTCTTTGAATTTTTTCAGTTCAATTCAAGATTTAATCTTAAGATGCTTCAATTTTAATATATGAATTTTCATCAATCTAATAAGTATTAGTTTTATTGTTTATTTTGTGTTTTAAAACACATTTTATAGCTTATTTTTAGGCTATTTCACCTTGGGTTTGTGAAAATTATCTAACTATTATAAATTTTATTACTCCTTTTCCTGAGTATTTTTTTCATTATTATCTTCTCTTAGTTTAGAATGACTGAATGCTTATAAATTTTAGACTCTTTAGTTAGTCAATTATTAGCTAGACCTTGAAATTTGTGTTCAGTAAAGTTAAATTGTAGAAGTCATTTTACTCTTCAAAAAAAGTGTTGATACTTCATCAAAACTTTTACTTAAAAAAGTTGCAAACCAAAATATAAAAAAAAATTAAGACATCATAAACTCTGAAGGAAAATTTCATAAGGAGGCAATGCTCATAAATTTTATAAGTATCTACTCTTTTAAGAAAACTATAGTGAATATAGTCAAAAGAATTGTTCTGAGCAAAAGTTTTGAAGATTACATAAATAATGTTTGAGCTCTGAGTCTTCAAAAAATATGTCAAGAATTTTTTATAATTTTGATTACAAAAGTTTTGAACACATGTTTTTAACATAATTCATGGATTCTAGGGGATATCTTGTTTTTAATTCCATGTTATTTATTTTTTTGACTTGGGGATTGTTTCTTTTTAAATTTTCATTACTATTGGTTTTCAAATCAAATCCATAGTAAATTTTATGCTTTATTAAAGGTGTTATAATTCTTACCAAAGCCATATTTCATATTCCTATATCACCTATAATTTCAATTTTACAAAAGCATCTCAAGGTCATGTGGTACTTGCCTAATACTTCAAAAGATGTAGTCAATTCTTCAAAAAGTTGTCAAGTGCGGCAATGATGTTAGCTATGGTCTGAGATAGTGGGTTAGATGGATGATGCCATATGGTATAATCCCACTACTATATTATCCTAAGGATGTTTTTACCTATGTATAGCCTCTAATCTATCAAGATAGTGAGATCATGCCATGTGGCACATTCATGCTACCTTGTTAACCTAAAGATTTATGTGTAGGATAAGAGTGATATCATATCCCTAATTGAGTGGGATGACACCATGTGGTGACATCTTGGATCCCATGATCTAAGAGGAAATCTTAATTACTGTGACAAAATAAAAATCTCAATGGGCCAAGAAAGTGACACATGTTAGTGAAGGGGATGAAAGTTTAAGATCCCAAGAAAATGAAAATAGGCCCAGGGGGCATATAAAATAATGATAGTGAAAAAAGAAGGATGAAGTCTAAAGGTCTTTTTGAGATATCAAGTTTCAATTGGGGCTTGGATAGAAATATAACAAGTGCACAATAAGGGATAAAAAACGAGAACCTAAAAGAGATCCATTTAGTAAGGAAATATTGAAAATAAAGGACATGCGAGTTCCATAGACAATGAGGTATGAACTTAAATTAACATCATGCCTAGATATCAAAAACATCAAAGACTAAGAAATAATTTCATGTCTAATTTGATTCACAAAATCAATTCTTGGCCCAACTAAATTATAAATGAGGTGAAAATAATCAATTTTATCTACATATGAGGATTAAACATGAAGCATAAAAGATAAATTCTTTGTCTTAGAGGGACATGATCCTAACTATAAAAAATGTCATCAACTGATGATCTAAACACAATCCCAACTAAATTCTTTGAGTGCATTTACTCTTTATTTGGTATTAAACATTTATATCTATCCTCATGATGCAATTGAGTGTGGCTCATTCCCAATGATCCCCAAGTGGGATATTGATGCATGAGAATCTACATACATCTTCTTATAAGACATGGTTAAATTGGGATCAATCTTCACTAGGCATGCAAGCTCTAGTCATGTTTGAATTCAAATTCTTTCATATTCCCTCCAAAATGTTGTTAATGAGGAGTAATTGTAAAATTAAAGGTAAAAAGTCAATGTAAAAAAATAAAAGAGTGAATTTGGTTAAAGGAGAATCTCCTACGTTGGAGTTGTTGAGCAAATAAAGGAGTGGTTGAAAATCTTTCAACCTTGGTATATTGTTGAAGATTACAAACCGTGTTTGTTTTGTCTTGAGCCCAAGTTGGGCATAGAGGTTAGGGAGGAGGCTCTTCAAAAGAGAAAAAGAGAATTCATTCAAAAAAAGAGAGAGATCATTAAGAAAAGAGAAGAACGTGAGAAGAGCTCATAAAAATAGAAGAATGTAAAAGAGCTCATATGAAAAAGGAGAGGAAGAGCTCACGTAAGAAAGAAAGAGCTCATTAAAAGGAACAATGTAAGAAAGAGAGATTATGTGTGAGAGGAGAGTAAGAAGATGAGAGGGAGGACCTCTTAGTCAAGAAAAGAAGAGAATGGAATGAAGAAACAATGAGGGAGGACCTCATTAAAGAAAGCAAGAGTGAAGGAAGAGAGAAAGTTGAAGGTGCAAATAAGACTTATAAGTCATTGACCATGGATATGGATCATAGAGTGATGGATCCTTGATTTTAAGTATCTATTTTGATTATTAAGAAATTTATTTTGATTACATGTGTATTTTATGTAAACAATAATCCCAAGTATAGAATTCTGGTCTAATCAATGGTAAACAAATGTACAGGGTTGTGTGTGTATTTCTATGCTTCCTTGAGGTTTAAGAAACAAATGATCATTTATTGGAGTTAAATATGCATGAGAACCTTTGTATATACGGTGAGAACTAGTTTAAAATTGTATTAGATGATTAAGAGGACTAAAATGTTGCAAAAGTTTAATGAACAGGGTGCAGGCCTATGTATTTAGTCATTCAACACATACACAGTTCATTGTCAAATGGAGATCAACATGTAGATGTTTTCATGGAGATAATAATAGCATGAATATAATTATATGAGGTAATTATAGACCTAAAGGAAGAATCAAAAGACTTTGGAAACATCTTAGACACCTTAAGACTCCAAAAGTTGACTCTCTGCTTGTAGGTGACAGGTTCATGAATAGGGTGTTTGCGCAGCATAGTTTGAAGAAGACTTAACTATTGGTTCATTTTTTAAGCCTAATGAATAATTGGAAGCATATTATGAGGTCATTTAAAAACGTTTTCCAATTGTAATATGTCAAAAATAGTCATTGGAAGTTGAATTATGGACTTTTGTAAGCTCTTGGCCTGTGTGGAAAGAAAACTAGAGCATGGTTGGAAGAATGAGAATATCTCGAGATTTAACAAATGAAAAATTATTAAATTTTGTGTGTAGATTATCCTTGGAGTTATTAATATAATTAAAGTGTTTTCAGATCGAATGGAGCAATTTGGAAAAAGATATGGTCAAAATACAGACCTGCAGTTCTGAGACAACTCAGAAAAACATGTTCTCAGGTACTAAAGAGCACATAACCTTAAAAAGAATACTCAGAATGACTTGAAATTTAATAGGTAGTTGGATAATAAGGTTATTTACGTGACTAAAATGTTTTTAGGTTGTTAAATTTTGTCCATGAAATTATATAAAGGACTGTATTTTCTGAAATAAAGGCTAAAACTCTCTTGACAACGCTGCAAGGACCAAAAGGGCTTGATAAAGGAAATTGGGTTTTGATGTAGGATAAAAGACTGTAAGTTATAATATAACTTGGGATGGATATGAGAACATGTTATTATGATTTTCAAGATTTCATTCAGTGAAGGATTGATCTGGTTCTTAAGAGTCACAGGTAAACCATGATAGCCGAATGAGATAATTGTATTGTTCTTGATAAAAATTTCTATCTATCATGGTATGAATGACATTGTTTTACAAAATGAGCAAGTTTTCATTAATGACCTTAATTCCTATATAGATCTATGTCACCAATAAGATCATTGGTGACTCAACTAGTATCTTGGCATTGAGATAAGAGAAAAGTTCATCAAAAGAAAAGAACATAATCTAATGAGGAAGTGACATGTTGGTAAGGTAACCTGAGGTGTAAACAAGATGAGGTAAGAGGTTACACCAGCTATCAACATTGAATATTCTTCAAATTTCCTCATGGATTGAATTTGAATTTGTATTTGAGATCGATAGGCCTATAAGCATATTTAATGGAGGTTCTTACTCATAATAAGGGTTGGCTCTTTGTTGATTATGAAAGTAGATATATATAGCCAAACTATTTATTTTTGTTTTTATAGGATAATCTCTTACTATATCCTATTTTACCTTTTTATTTACATAATTAATTTCTATGTCTAATGATTCTATGAATCTTAGTACATTATTAATCAAAATAAAATTATGATAACTAGATTAATATTAAGTCTATGTGGACATTCTCTACACATTTTTATGGTATTAATTCCCTTCTTATAACTACTCTCTCACCTAGACTCTTGCATAGTACTCAATCAAAGTTGTGCTAATTCTAGCTAAAATGAATATAATTTTGAATGGGAATTCATTTAGTTAGATAATTTCATATTCACTTCTGTATATAGAAAGTGTTTTTTACTCTAATCTTTTGTTATTTTTTATGATGAGGTTAGTGTAATAATATAACAATCTGAACCTAATTACTTTCATACAAATTATCTCAAAATTTTATTATTGTTTTTGAATTGTTGCATTATTAGATAGGATAAACCAATGAGAGGAGTTAGATAATGAAGGGAATCAAATACTAGACACAATAACATTGCTAAATATATTAGTAGGAGTTAATTATTTTGATTCAAATCATGAATACGAAGACCCTTGATATGGAATATTTCACATTAGTTGATTGGGTTACCTTGCATACTAAGACCTAGTAATTGAGACCTTTAGGAGACTTGTTCACATAAGTTTAATTTATGGAGAAGTAGGGATTAACAACTATTTCCTAATTCTTGGACACATGTCAAAACCCACATCGACACTCTGTAAGATATCTAGCTTCAACACTTCTCATTTACTTATTCTTTATGTCTCATAATTCCACAACTCCTTTTAGATTTGATCCATAATAAATTAAAGATGGTGTATTTCATGTAATTCTAATCACATAATTATTATAAAAAAAATTTAGCTTGAACCCAAACAATATCCCATGTCTTTAACATAGCATGAATTAAACATGTCAAAATATTAAGCAAACTTAGGTTGAATATTTTTATTTGTTAATATTTCTAAGGATGGTATGTTGAACTAACTAGTATTCTAGTATTCAAATTATTTCACAATGTCAACTAGAAATATCCAATAAATTTTAAATATCTATATGATATTATATATTATGGTAAACCATGTAGACTTATGACTTCTCTAAAAAAACTAGTTGTGTTTTTTTCATCACTCATATTATTACATGCTACATTATTTTACATATTTAAAAATCTATAAACTATCAAGAATATCTAAGAAATTTCTTTATGTGTTCTACACAAACCTAAAATAAAACCCAAACTAATATCCTGTCATAATTTTTTTTTAATAGGTAACAGTTGATAAACCTTATATTTTAACCTTTTCACTTTTTCTAGTTGGAAAATTATACATTATTGAACATATTGTTGTACACATCAGTGATGCATGGTAAAAAAATATTTTTATACCACTTGCATTAGTACATTTTCATAAAGTAATAACCTGTTAAATCTCCACTATGATTTTCCTTGATTGATTTTTCCCACATTAAATCTCTTAGTATGCATAATTACCTTCCTTTGAAAAAAAATCCTTGAATGAAATAGTCTAAACATGGTATTCTATTTTTTCTAACTAGTTATCTAGATGGCTTCCATGCATCTTTATAAAAATCATCTCCTTCAAACTATTATTTCATAATATCAAATAATATAACTTTTACTCTAGAATATTTCAAAAAAAATCTTCTATTCAATACATCAACAACTCTAGTAGAATTTAAACTTGTATGTTTCCAAAAAAATGAGAAAATTTGTAGGAATTCAACACAATTCATGTCATGTCCCCTTTTCAATTGACATGTTCTGAGTTCATGGTTAGCCTATTATGCGACCTTCGTAGGCTAATAAGATGGATAGAGGGTCATAATGGAGCTTGGCTCGACTTTGATTCACAAGATTTCTACATTTGATTTTCATTCAGGGTATTTCAGACACATTTGGCCTGAGCTCCTACTTTTTAGGGATATTTGATATGCAGCGGAGCGCCTTTATTGTGGTATGGTTATGTGCAGAATCACTCCCTGATTCACTAGCTTCGATCGGTTCGTGGATCCGACATGTATTGAGGGAGTTATTAATATTTGATTGATTTAATCAAATATTAATTATTTAGCCTATTTTTAATTAGAAACCCTAATTCTAATTTAAGAAACCCTAATTAGGGCAAGCATATCTTTTGAGGGTATAAGGGTTTCTCATGGAGGCCATTGTCATTATGCTATTGAATATTGATATTGATTTTGAGAATTTCTTCTGTGAAGACTGAGCCTAGGGTTCAAGGATTCCATTTGCATTGGAGAACGTTCCCTCTTCAGTGTGTGCAATTAAGAGGCTGTGGAATATCAGCTGATCTATTGCCAAAGTGAGAGATAGCTTCATCCAGAAGTTATCACAGAATTTCAGGTTTGAGAGATAACTTCACACAGAAGTTATCACAGATATTCCAGGTATTTATTGCTTTATGTTTTGATTCAATAAATTATACAGCTAGAGATCTACTATGCTTGAGACATATATCTTCAGATCAGGGGTTGAAAACAGGGAAGTTGTGCTTAACTTGCGGCCGTACAGAATTCGTACGAGTTCGTACAGATCAGTGCAGGGACCGACCTCGGCAGACAGAGGGTTTCAGCGACTGACATCGGTCGACTGAAGACCGACGTCGGCAGAAATCCGACCGACAGAGACCGACGTCGGTGAGATATCGACCGACGACGGTGACTGTGTGTTGACACATAAGGGCCGAGACTTTCTAGAACTCAATTTGCACTTCCAGATTTGCAAAGCCAGGGTTTTCAAGATTGTATTTCATATTTATATGCATATTAGATGACTGCAATTGTAATAATTTAGAAGGACAAGTGATATAATCTGTAATTTGTTATTAAGAGACTATATTATTGTGATCTTTCTGAATTTATTCGACAGCGATTATATCTTTGTTCAGATTTTTTGTGTTGCTATATTTCCTGTTTAGAAGGGGATATTACAGTGGTATCAGAGCTAAATCCTGCCAGCCTGAGGGTCTATAGATCTTATGTAGCCACAAGAGTTGGGACCACACAGGTATAACACACGCAGCTGAGCCTTGCTTGAAGGTATCCAGTTGTTAGATCAGAGACCGATCATCATGAGTGACAGACGTGAGGGCAGCCCACCCAGGGGCCATAGGTATGATGTTGATCAGGCCACCAGAGAGTTTCAGCGTGCTATGATGATAAGCCAACAGCAGATGGCTCAGACACTACAGGGACTTATGACCATGATAGAGAGAATGAATGCACCTGATGGACAGAATAGGGACCAAAGAGGTGATAGGAGTGCTACGGTTAATCAGAGACCACAAAAGACTCACTCCAGAACAGCGGATAGACCTACACGCCCTTCATTTATTCAAGAAGAACTAGAGGTACCAGCAGATGAGGAGGCAGGGAATTCTCCATTTGCAGATGTTTACATGGCTGCAAATGATGAGTGGGACTTATTACCTCCTCATATCCAGGAGAGAACAACCTTTGATCGTTTTGTCAATTTGAGGAGAGAGCACTATAGATTGGCTAGACAGGACAGGAGACCTAGAGTCCAATTCAGTGAGCTACAGAAGGCTATTGGTAAGCTTTCTTTGACTACTTTTGACGGCAGCGGTAAGATGACAGCTCAAGCTTGGGTTCATAAGCTTGACACCTTTTTGGCGTTGAGACCAATGTCAGAGATAGATGCCATCAAATACGCCACTTTGCACTTAGATGGAGTAGCACATGATTGGTGGTACCATGGTATGGTAACACTTCAGCATAATCAAGTGACAGAGTACCAGGACTTTGTGGATAGATTGGTTGAGCAGTTTGACAGGAGAGATCCTGAGGTTTACTTCCGAGATCTGGCACAGTTGAGACAAACAGGTAGCTTAGAGTCCTTCATTGGTGAGTTTCAGAGATTAGCAGTCATGGTACCCAATATTTCAGAGCGTAGATTGGTAGTTCTCTTCATAGAGGGATTGACAGAGCCATTGAGGGGTTGGATCAAAGCCTTTGATCCTTCTTCATTACAGGTAGCTATGAGGAAGGCACGTGATATGGAGATGGCAGCCCCATCCAATAAATTTAACACCAAAGGTACTTCTTCTTCTAGAGACCATAAGCACTCCCACGGGGATACGGAGAGACTGGATTTTAACATAGATAAATCCAGAGTTAAAAATGATTCAAAGGCCAATCCAGCAGCACCACCTTTGGATCGTGAGGTGCTTAATGATCTATGCAAGAAGAAGCTTTGCTTCTACTGCAAAGGACCATATGATATCCATCACGATTGTCCTTTGAGGCCTAAGGGCAAGGCGAATCGTATGATGTGGATATATTATGAGGAGTCAGATTCTGAGGATTCCGAACAACATAACCGTGCTGAGGGGGCAGAGGCAGAGGCTTCAGAGCCTAATGTAGAGGCAGAGTTAGAGCTTCACCTACAGGAGGCCCGCATATCCAGCATACAGTCAGAGGAGTCATTCAGACTCCGTGGAGTTTTGGCAGGGCAGAAGGTTATCACCCTTCTTGATACAGGAGCCACTCACAATTTCATAGATGCTAGATTTGTGGAGAAGCGTGGACTCACTACAGAAGGTTTTGAGGGCATCAGAGTTAAGGTAGCCGATGGTCACACTCTTAAGTGTGAGCGTATGATTAGAGACCTCCCATTGCGCTTGAACAACTATGAGTTCAACGCTGATTATTATGTGGTAAACATGGGGGATATAGACTTAGTCTTGGGTATGAAGTGGCTTCATTCATTTGAAGAAGTTACTCTTCGTCTCAAGGACATGGAGGTTCTCTTTAATGTTGATGGGACGACACATATTCTTAAGGCAATACGGGGCAGCAGCTTCAGATATATGTTTTTTCATCGGATGGAGGTACCTATACCACATAACATGATAGAGGGTGATGACAAGAGCACATTGGCACCAGTACAGGAGAGGTACGAGGACGAGCTTGGTCTTGAGGTGAGTTCAGTTCAGGAGTTGTCACATGTGGTGAGGACTCAACTTGCTGTTACAGTCAGGTCACAGGTTGATGATGATATGACTATGTCTAGCCTTCACAATCCAATTTTAGATATTATTCAGGTACAGAGTTTGCTTGCTGATTGTCATTTATGGATTGGATGTTGGAGTGATTATCTTAGTACAATAGATGATGTGACGCCATTACATGAGAGTTGGGATGGACATGGCATGGGTTTCGTGTTAATCGACAGTGGTGGAGATCCTAACTACATTTGGGATCCAGGTGGGTTGATTGATTTGTCATTCAGTGATTGCTTGAGGGCAAGCAATTTCAGGAGGGGCGGATTGTTATGTCCCCTTTTCAATTGACATGTTCTGAGTTCATGGTTAGCCTATTATGCGACCTTCGTAGGCTAATAAGATGGATAGAGGGTCATAATGGAGCTTGGCTCGACTTTGATTCACAAGATTTCTACATTTGATTTTCATTCAGGGTATTTCAGACACATTTGGCCTGAGCTCCTACTTTTTAGGGATATTTGATATGCAGCGGAGCGCCTTTATTGTGGTATGGTTATGTGCGGAATCACTCCCTGATTCACTAGCTTCGATCGGTTCGTGGATCCGACATGTATTGAGGGAGTTATTAATATTTGATTGATTTAATCAAATATTAATTATTTAGCCTATTTTTAATTAGAAACCCTAATTCTAATTTAAGAAACCCTAATTAGGGCAAGCATATCTTTTGAGGGTATAAGGGTTTCTCATGGAGGCCATTGTTCATTATGCTATTGAATATTGATATTGATTTTGAGAATTTCTTCTGTGAAGACTGAGCCTAGGGTTCAAGGATTCCATTTACATTGGAGAACGTTCCCTCTTCAGTGTGTGCAATTAAGAGGCTGTGGAATATCAGCTGATCTATTGCCAAAGTGAGAGATAGCTTCATCCAGAAGTTATCACAGAATTTCAGGTTTGAGAGATAACTTCACACAGAAGTTATCACAGATTTTCCAGGTATTTATTGCTTTATGTTTTGATTCAATAAATTATACAGCTAGAGATCTACTGTGCTTGAGACATATATCTTCAGATCAGGGGTTGAAAATAGGGAAGTTGTGCTTAACTTGTGGCCGTACAGAATCCGTACGGGTTTGTACAGATCAGTGCAGGGACCGACCTCGGCAAACAGAGGGTTTCAGCGACCGACATCGGTCGACTGAAGACCGACATCGGCAGAAATCTGACCGGCAGAGACCGACGTCGGCGAGATATCGACCGACGACGGCGACTGTGTGTTGACACATAAGGGCCGAGACTTTCCAGAACTCAATTTGCACTTCCAAATTTGCAAAGCCAGGGTTTTCTCGACTGTATTTCATATTTATATGCATATTAGATGACTGCAATTGTAATAATTTAGAAGGACAAGTGATACAATCTGTAATTTGTTATTAAGAGACTATATTATTGTGATCTTTCTGAATTTATTCGACAGCGATTATATCTTGGTTCAGATTTTTTGTGTTGCTATATTTCCTGTTTAGAAGGGGATATTACAATTCATATGTATTAAAATTTGACTTATGTTAACATTTAATGAATTATAGTGCTTGATGAGATGTAAAAAAATATAAATTCATTTTGAAAAAAGTAATGTCTATATTGTTTAGGCCTTTCATGAAGCATGAGAACCCTAATCATATAATAAATATTTTCACTTTGTGTCATTGAAATTTTAACTAAAACATGCAATTGCTCTTCCTTATTAACTCAATATTAAATCTATTACAACATTATTTACATCACAGTCTACTTGAAATATCTCAGTGAAATATGGAAATACCAATATTGATTGCTTTATTAGCTTCTACATTAAATAATGGAATCTATGTTTTGTTTTTTCTATCCATAATTTTTTTGTTTTGACTTTGTGTATCACATCAGTGGTCATTCCACACATTCCACTAAAATTATTGATAAACTTATTATCAAAACATGTTATTATACTAAAACTACATTCCTAAAATAAATATAGTGGTTATGACCAATCTATTATTACTCACATCTTTTTTTGATCTATCCTTCAAATTTATTAATAAATGAAAATCCTCAAATATATCTAATATTTATACATGAAAATACATTTCTTCAAAATCACTGGTAAATTTTCCTCTTTTATCCTTACTATCACTTTGAGCAGATATTTCAACTATTTTTATTTTATTCCAGTAAAATTCAATATCTCACAAAGATATATAATGCAAATTTACCCAAAAATGGTTTAGTAAACTCATTCATCAATCTCATGAATGTAGTTAGTGCATTAATTAATCCAAATAACATAACTAATTCATCATACCAACTTTATGTGTTTTGAAAGTTGTCTATAATCCACCACCATATATTATATAAATCTATTTATATACACTCTTTAATACATTTCTTTTGAAGGATCTTTATCCATTCAAGTAATCCATTAAATCATCCTTGCACAATAATAAAAATATATACATTATAACAATATTGTTAATGTATTTTAAATTAGTGAAAATTCATGTTTATTTATTATTTTTAGGTGTATTTTATTTATGCTGCTATGCATGGGATCAAAATTTATACTATTAATCCCTTATTCAATACCTCTTTAACTTGTCTTTCACCTCTTGATTCTCTTTTGGAGTTAATCTATGTGCTGTGTTATTTTATAAACTCAAATGAGGCATCAAATCCATGCGATGACTTATGATTCTCATAGATGGTATTACATATGGAAAATAGTTAGATACAATCTCCTTAAACTCATACATTGTCTCTTCTAATTCTTGTATTAGTGTTTCTTATATTTGTAATCTATTTCTTACTATGTTGGCCTATAGATTAGTTATTAACATTCTCTTTGCTTCACATCTCTTAGAAACTATTTTATTGATATTATCAACAATTTTACATTCTTGTTCACTTATTCATAAGTATTATTCAAGATAATAATTTTGTGTTTTTCTCCATATTTACATAATATATATTTATTATCACAACTATCATGTTTTACCCTATGGTCCAAATTACAATGTATTCCAATAAAAATATGACAAACATCCATTGACATTATGTAACATAGAACTTCATATTTATATGTACCAATTTTAAACACAATAAATACTATTCATTAAATATTATTTATTTCCTTTCAATAACCAAGATATCTTATATGTGTTTGGGTATAAAATTATCTTCAAATAAAGTCTCTCTAACATTTATTATGAAACAATATTATATATAATTTCACTATAAATAATTAAGTTTTGACATCTACCATCATATTTTAAAATAATTTCAAACAGATTATTTCGTTGCATAGGACTATTTTCCTATCTAGTAGGCTTTATAATACCCTCTTCATCATAAGACCTTATCTAGGCTTTTATTAATCTATGTTATAAATAGATTCAACACTTTCCACATCTTCTTGTGTAAAATATTCACTCACAAGAATTCTTATGTTTCCTTTACTATACATATGAGGACACTCAAATGTTATGTGTTTAGTATCACCACATGTAAAACATATTAAATTGAATATATAAATTCTATGTCATCCATAATATATTCTGTCTTTAAATTTATTTCTACCTCTTAGGTTATTATAATAATTATGACATGAAGTACTTGCCTTATAATATCTCATTTGCATATAATAACCAGATCCACTTCCATATCCACATTTTAATTTTCCTCCTCATTGTGATTATACTTATTATCATTTTCATAAAAACTTCTCCTCTTGCTTCAGTTCAAATTAATAGGCTTGTCAAATAGATCAAGATATGATCATAATAAAATATTATTAAATTTCCATGTGAAATCCATTTACATATCTTGGTATGTCATCAACATCATATTTAACATGAACCACTCAATATTAAGTCTATAATACTCCCTAGTGTATTATTTGACACTCATATCTCTTTGTTTCATGTTTTAGTGTTTCTTAAACAAACACATATTATAATCCATATGAATTAATTTGTTTTTTAGTTAGGAAATAAATTGATTCCATGTATTAATATTTTATTTACCTTTTTGCACTCTCTTAGTTTGTATAGGTTACCACCATAAATATGCAAGACCTTTTAGCTTTTTGATATAAATATTTGTTAGAGGTACAATTGATGAGAAAGGGGGGGGGATGAATTAGTGATCCCAAATAATTCAAATTCAATTTTCATCTTTAAAAACACTTAATTAATCACCACAAGAATTCATGAAGCATACACATCATTCATAACAAAGACCAAAAGAGACAATGCAAGATCAATCACATAATAAATGACATACATGGGAAACCCTCTTTGGGAATAAAACCCACTAGAACCTATAATAAGACTACTATCCTATAATAAAAATATCTAGTTTAGACCATCTAAAAATATTCATGGAACTACAACCCCTATTTAATGACACTACAATCCCATAATGTGTTGCGACACCTATCTAGCTGAGATACAACAATGAGAAGAAATTTTACCACGTTTCACCTTACAAAAAGGTTGAAAACATCATACAATTTAATCTTCCATTATAACATCTATGAACACATCCACCTTTAGATTTATGTCTTTAACACTTGATGATGGAACTCTAATTATTATGCTTTACCTTTGCATATACTAAAACAATAAAATCATAATTATCCTCATAGAATTATGACCAATAGGTCATAAAAATAGTCCTAAAACTAATATTATAATCAACTCATCCATAGGGTACTCTACCCATCTATTGGATCCATAATCTACAAACACAAACCTCTCTCTAATATTTCCCATGTCTCACATTTACAAGTCTAGAAACCAACACATTTGATTTCACTATTTATAGATCAAATGTGATAATAACTATTTTAGTCAACCATTAGGCATGCCTAAATCATTAAGGCATGTCTCACATCAAGACAAATATCAAAAGAATCTTCATAGGTTGGCCATAGCATCTATAGGTCACCCTTATGGAACTACACCCTTTGATAAGGCCCTTGTAGCCATTATAGGTCTCATGTGAACCCATTCACTCCTTTATCACTTAATTAAACAAAAAAAGAACATAATACCACTTTAAAAAACATGCGCCCATTACTTGTTATCTATAGGTCCCCCTTAAGTGCTAATAACCAACATAAAACCCTTCTATTTAAGCATAACTTGCTCAAATAACATTATGTACACATATTAATTATGAACAAACACATAGTCACATTCAAAACCTTTCTTGATATTGCGTACATTTGTTAAAACATTATAAATTAATAGAAATCATCTTCGTGGAGTCTAAAACACTCCCCAGAAGATAATTCACCATGAAACATCGAAACAACATCTACATAGCTCAATTACTCTTCTCAAGTCACTTGCATAATAAGTATGAAACCATAGTGAACTTTGAATCTCAATATATTTGACTAAATAGACTTATGGATATTAAAATTAGGTTCATTAGGTAAGACATGGAGTCTTATTCATATTTTATTTTAATAACATGAGCATATTCATCTTCTATTGAGAGATATGGGCAAATTACTGAGCCCTAGTTTTCCCTTAGAAAATTCAAATATTCAAATGGTAACAGTCACAGTTAAACCTTAAACATAATGCTCATATCTCATGTCCTCTTGACATAGAATAAAACATGCACCATCGATCTTGTTCAATATTTAACACATGTACGAAATATCAAACATTAAACCTCAATCACTTTGACCTCATCTAATGTACTCTTATAATGTTGACTCAATACACATTGTCAATCTCTACATATTAACCAATTATTTAACTATCAATGCTCATCATTCAATAAATATGTATAAATAACCTCTCTCTATTATATTTTTATCCTATACCTTTTCTTAGTCATTAAAGAATGTGCACTTCTTGCCATTTCACTCAACACACACCAACGATCTTGATCTGTATGATCACCCTACACTGTTAGATCTTCATTTGGTCCTAAACTTTAACTTTGTTAACCAGTGAAAACTTTGACCCATTTGAATCTATGTGCACTATTGGATCTAGGAGTATTAACTAATGCATAAAATTAGATCTCAACTAGGTCAAAATATTTAACATTATGTAAATTGACTAAGTATGGGGACCCATTACAATATGCCTCGAAAGCCTATTTTGCACAAATATATCTTTTACCTCGACCAATATCATGAATTCAAATTTGCACTATATAAATAAATTTCATATGGGAATCCAACCATGTCACAAAATTATACTAAAACCTTCACAATGTCAGATATAATTCCATTATAATGTCTTCTCAAAATCTTATATCACATAGCCAACTATGCTTAGAATGTTTTTGGGAGACCAACTTTGTTCCTACATAACCTTAGCCATGTTTTGGCACATGATATAAAATTTAGTGAATATTAATTAGTCTCAAAATTGAACAAACCCATATGAACACATTTTTTTGAAAAATCCACATGTATGAGATATACCATCATCAAAATACTTACTAAGCTCTTGTTGCCACTTTGCAAATTTGGCTAAGTATAGGAAAACATTGAATTTTTTTGAGTAGAAAACCTTGCATCCTCATATATTCAACTAAAATTCATCACATGAATTGAGATATAGTGCATAAAAACTAGGTACTAATGTGATTAAAATCATATGACCAAATCCCCTTGACTCATTCACACATTGGAATGGTGATGTTAGCAAACTGCCTACTCAAAATTTCTAACACTAGACCTAACATGTCTAGATGAAAAAAATGGACTATCAAATCAATTATAATTATGCACATAATAACTCAAAGCTTATAAAACCTCTTATAGGACCATTTTCACATGCTAAAATCACCATACTCATCCCTGACCATCTCTAACCATGCCAATATAAAAGATCAACCAAGCCAACTTCAAACACACTAGGATAAACATATTGCACACTTGTCATTATCACATAGACTATTGAGGCACTTCATCCACTCAATTAGACACCTCCATGAAAAAACCATGAAATAATCATGATAAGTCTCCAATAATCTCCCCCTTTATCATTTATGTCAATAACCATCATATATAACAATAAACAACTCAACTTTCTTCTCTCTCTTCAAACACTTTCCCAAAAAGAACTTTCTCCCCCTTTTAAACAATGATAAATTGGGCACAATATAATATTTATGAGCTAAAAATAATACCAATAGGATTGGAACATATTATAATTATATTAAACACTCCCCTTAACTTGATCATGCCTCTTCTTGCCTTGACAACTTCCTCTTGCTCCATGCCAACACTCTCTTCAAGCAAGCACTACAACTAATGAAGAACACACAAAAACTATTGGAAACTAATGGAAATGATCATGAAATATCTTATATGGAATCCCCCTAATCTATCTAATCCATTTCACCTTCTGACCGTCTTTAGATCTCCAAACACCATGAAGACCCAACATACATGCTTACTAGCATTCTCTCTCAAGCTACCACAGGAATCATCAAAAGAACTACATACCACTCACTAAAGAGGAAATATGAACTAATTCATATTGATAAATCTCATTAAAATAAATAAACCTTGCTCTTTTGGATAAACTAAGCAAAAATCACTCTATTTCAAACTAGGCTTATCTAGCCTCCTTGTAGCCCTACCTGAAACTTGCACAACCCAAAAATTTTAGTAGACACATTTTCAAGACCTAAAAAACAATATCTATATCACTATCATATGCCCCCTAAAGTACACCAATTTTAAAAAAACAATCTCATCCTCTACAATATGCTTCCTCCACAAACCAACTACCTAATTAGGCCTCCAACATGACAAAAACTTAAATAACTTGAGAACCAAAAATCTTTAATTCTATAAGGATATTTATTTTACCACCCATTTGGCCCATTAAACATATTAATAAACCTTAGATCTCAAATCATAAGGCAAACCAATTTTATAATGGAGCCCAAAACCCTAGAATCTCAAAACAAATAATGTTAACATACATCCTTCTGGTCAACACACATCTCTAAAACTTATTTCACCCTTGGATACACACATCACACACTTCTAGACCAAAAATTGACCCTTCACACCTTTAGGAATATAGACTTCC
This sequence comes from Torreya grandis, assembly GCA_037957365.1. Taxonomy (NCBI): domain Eukaryota; kingdom Viridiplantae; phylum Streptophyta; class Pinopsida; order Cupressales; family Taxaceae; genus Torreya; species Torreya grandis. The sequence continues at coordinate 27,657 of JARHVA010005232.1, read as the reverse complement.
TATAACCCCTTTAAGGCCTACTTGCCCTTAAGCTAAAAAATGAGAAAATCGAGAACACACAAAAAAATCTTCAATTTGTCACAAACATACCTTCAGACATTGAAATCACCTAGAGCAAATCAAAAATAAATTCAAAGACCTTTCAAATAACCAAGCATTTCTTATCATTACATTAAACATCATTATGCCATCTAGATATACCCATTCTGACCCTGCATAAAATCTCCTTCACAAACCTCTAGAGCAAGATCATGAACTTATTGCTCCCCTTAACCAAAAAGGTTATCTAATTCAATTATCATATTGAGAACACAAACTTTATTTTCCACAAGAAAAATGTCTCCTAAGAAGCATAGGTACATACATCCTCTCCACTACAATGCTACACCATGGGGTGAAACTAGGAGTTGCCAACAACTCCTCATATTCCTTTTCCTCCTTGGTCATCTAATACTTAAATTTCTTATTATTTTACTTAGTTGACTTAAGATAAACAATTTCATCATCCACTACAACAATCTCCTTGTATTCTATGATTGAACAGATAATACATGGAGACAATATAGATTCATGACATACCTTTTCATCTCAAGAATATTCCTTTCAATTTGGAACCTCATCATTAGGTAAAAAAATTGATGTTATTAGCATGATACATGATAAATAGAAAGAATATGTCCAATTGGATGCATACACACCTTAGTACTAGCTTCAACTAGCACGTTGGTCTTCTCTTTTAGCTTGGTATCTTCATTATCAATATGAGTAGAAATTGAGACCTCTTGGAACTCTTCAACTTCTAACACATTCTCCACCATAACAAAAAAATTACTTGAACCTGTAGACTCATCATGACTCACAGTTTTCACCTTTGTATTCCATGTGTTAACATGCCTTCTTCCTTGCACTCTAGGATCCTGATTGAAGCTATTCTGACTTGTCAACCTTTGCTTGAAAAACCTAATAATGTGACCTCTCTATTCATATTTGTAGCACACCATACCAATTGATAAAAACATATTTTTTCTTACCATGATTGGACAAAAAATATAATATGTCATTTTTCATGACTAATAAAACAACCTCCCATATTTTAAGAGGACTCACCTTGTCTAGTATTATGTGGAAAATGGTTTGGAAAGTGTCACATATCAAGACAATTGAAGCAATTCATTTTTATCAAACCTTTTGATTGATGAAATTGATCATAGTCCCATGCAAAATCATTTCTAATGGGTCTCTTACATTCTCTAGTTTTACGCTCAAATTTATTGCATGTGAAATAGTAAAAATTGAATCATACATACCTTATGGCTTTGGGTGTTTGATCTAATTTGTCTTCATTCTACCAACACCTTCAATCCTTGTCTAATGATTTATCTTCAAAGTTTGATCATCCTTATTAATAGTAGTCTTCATCTTGTTTTGAGTTATATTATTTTGTTCTTATTCATCTAAAAGACCATTTATATCACTAGCATGCTTTTTACCACTCAATATATTATCTAAATCACATGATATATTTTCAAATATCACAAATGTATTCACCTTACTAGATATCTTCTCTAACTCAGATTTCAATTTCAATTAATTACCTTGAACATTCATATTCTTTGGATTTTAGGCTTGTAGACAAGATTTACAATTCAAAATTGATATGTTTGACCATATGTTCATTCTCCTTTATATGTTCATTCTCCTTGGTATCTTCATTCAATATTGCTTCATATAAAGTGAATTTCTCCTAATAGTCTATAAGATAGGACTTCATCTTCTTATTGATCTTCTTCTCAGTATTCATTTCTTCACGAGTATTTGTCAATGTAGTCACATAGTCCATCTCATCTTCATCATCATCTAAATAACTCTAAGTAGACTCATTTTAATGTGAGAAACTTCCTTCCTCAGCCATGAATAGGGATTCATCTTGACCTAGACCATCATCTTCATGATCATATTCGGAATCACTATCTTCATCCTAATTTGATGAGCTACAATCTTCTTTGTTTTAGAGACTCTTCTTGTTCTTAAAGGACTTCTTGTTGTTAAACTTTATGAATCCTTTCTTCTCATATATATTCTTGTCATATTGGCCTTCACCATGTTCATCATTATTTTTCTCATTCTTATGAAGGCACTTCTAATAAAAATGTCATATCTCTCCATATTTGAAACATTTGAAGGGTAGTGTACCCTTATACTTTCCTGAGCCAGTGTTTAATTTCCTAGTAATCAAATAAATTAGTTCATCCTCATCAATATTAGATATGTCATCCTCTTTACATTTATTACCCTAGAATTTATCCTTAGGGTTCATCTCTATCTTGAATGTAACTTCCTTTTTTGGAGGTATATCACCATTTACTCTCATCTCATATGTAGTAAGGGTGCCATGTAATTGATACATCTTCAACTGAGTAAGATCATGACTTTCTTCTATATGAGATAATTTTGGATCAAACTTGAGAGATAGATACCTTAATACCTTTTGGACTATAGTATCCTCTTAAATATTCTCTCCAAGACCTCTAATGATGTTCATAGTCTCATCAACTCTCTACAAAAATGATGCCATAGAATTTTCTTCCTTCATCTTAAGAATTTCAAATTACCTTCTATGAGTCTACAACTTAGCAAGTTTGACCTTTGAATCTCTTTAAAAAATGATTTGAATTTTATTCCATATATATTTAGAAGATTTAAAATATATTACCTTGGTATATTTAGTCTCTAAAAAGCCATAAGTGATAACATTCATTGCCTTGAAATTGTTCTCAAATAACTTCTTATCTGTAGCACTAAATGGAGGAGTAATAGGAGTAACATAACCATCTAGAATAGATTTACATATATAAAACCCTAGGGACATAATTTATGTCCTCATATTTGGAATCTAAAAAGCATAATTATATCCATTAAACATTAGTGCTTGCTTAGTAGACAAACCTCCTTGATGACTACCCATATTGTACCTTGGATCACCTGTAAGCTATTAATCCTTTACCAAAGGACCTATTCTGATACCAATTATTAGATGTAAAATCAATAAAGGGGGGTGAATCAGTGAGCCCAAATAATTCAAATATAATTCCAATCTTTAAAAACACTTAGTTAGTTACCACAAGCATTCATGAAGCATACACGTCATTCATAACAATGAGTAATATAGACAATGCAAGATCAATCATATAACACATGACATACATGGGAAAACCTCTTGGGTAATAAAAACCACTAGACCCTAAAGTTAGACTAATATACTATAATAATAAGATGCATTTTAGACTATCTATAAAAGATCAAGGAACTACAATCCCTATTTAGTGAGACTACTATCCCACAAGGTGATACCACACTTGTCTAGATGAACTACAATAATAACTAAAAAATTTCACAAGTTTCACCTTTCAAGGAGGATAAATATACCTTAGATGATGATATTTCACAATTCCATCTATGAACACATCCACCTTTTCACTAATGTCTTCAACATTTGATGATGGACCTATGATTATCATGCTTCACCTTTTCTCATACTCAAATAATAAGGGAACAATTCTCTAAACAAAATTATGACCAATAGGTCATAAAATAGTCCTAAAACTTATATTCACATCAAATCAGTGATAAGTAACTCTACACCTCTTCTCCACAATCCACACACACAATCCTCTCTCCAATCTCTCGCAAGTCTCACATTTACAAGTCTAGAAACCAACACATTTGATTTCACTATTTATAGAGAAAACATGGTAATCACTACCTTGGTTAGACATTAGGCATGCCTTAATAATTAATGCATCTCTAATATCAAGACATAGCTCAAAACAATCTTCATAGGTTGGCCTTAGCGTTTATAGGTTACCCTTAAGGAACTACACTTTTTAATAAGGCCCTTGTAGCCCTTATAGGTCTCAAGTGAATTGAGTCACTCCTTTATCACTTCATAGAAACAAAAATTAACATAGGAATACTTTAAAAAACATGGAATCATTAATTATGATCTATAGGTCCCCATAAAGTTCCAATAACCAACATAAAACCCTTTTGTTTTAACATAATTTACTCAAACAACATTATGTGCACATAGTCATTATGAACTAACACACAGTCACAATATAAGCCTTTGTTCATACTAAATATAATTGGTAAAACATTTAAAATTCACAAAATGTATCCTCACGGAGTCTATAACACTCCCTAAAAGCTAATTCATGAATAAACATTGAAACAACATCTACATAAGCTCAATTATTCTTCTCGGGTCACTTGTAAAACAAGCACAAAACAATAGTCAACTTTTAAGCTTAATATATTTGTATACACACACTTATAAATATGAAAATTAAATTCATTATATTATTAATGGATTTTTCTCTATCTTTTATTTTTACAACATTAGCAAATTAATCTTCTATCGAAAGATATGGCTAAATTACTTAGCACTAGTTTTTCCCTTAACAAACTCAAATATTCAAATGGCAACGGTCATAGTTAAACCTCAAACACAATTTTCACATATCGTGTCCTCTCATCATGGATAAAAAATGCACCATATATATATATATATATCTTTAACACATATTCACCAAATCTCAAACATTAAAACTCAATTAGTTAGACCTCATCTCATGCACTCTTATAATGTTGACTCAATACGCACCATCGATCTTTATGGATGAATTAGGTATTTAACTATAATTTCTCATCATTCAATAAATATATAAGAATACCGACTCATCACTAATATTATTATCCTATAACTTTTCTTATTCATTAAAAAACTTGCACTTATTTCCATCTCACTCAGCACATACTGATGATATTAATCTATGCAACCACCCATGCACAATTGGATCTTCATTTGGTCTTGAACATTAACTATATTAACTAGTGAACACTTTGACCCATTTGAATCTATCCACATCCTTGGGTCTAGAAGTATGAAATACTATGTAGCATTGGATCCCTACTAGGTCCATATCTTTAACATTATACAAATTGACTATGTATGGGGACCAACTACAATATGCCTAGAAAGCCTACTTTGCAAAGATATATCTTTTGCCTCAATCAATCTCATGACCTTGTATTTACACCATATGAACAAATTTCATATGGGAATCTATCCATGTCATAAAATGATCCTAAAACCTTCATATGTGCAAGATATAATTCCATTCAAATGTCTTCTAAAAATCTTCTATCACAGAGCCAACTATGTTTGGAACTTGTCTAAGAGGCCAACTTTTCTCCTACATAAATTTTATCACTATTTGTCGTATGATATAAAATATATTTAAAATAAAATAGGCTAAAAATTGAGCAAACCAATATGATCACCTTTTCTTGAAATTTCCATAGTGTGATATATGTCATCATCAAAATGCTTACTCGGCTCTTCTTAACACTTTGGAAATTTGAGTATGGAAAAACATTGAATTATGTCTAATTATCCAACTTTGTATCCTCATATGTTCAACCATGTTTCATCACATGAATTGATATCTAGTTAAAAATAACTATGGCTAATTTAATCACAACAATATCACCAACTCTCCTTGACTCATTCACACGTGGGAATGCTAATGTTAGCAAACTGCCTACTAAAATTTTATGCCACTAGACCTAACATGTCTATATGAAAACAATGGACTATCACATGAATTATATTTATGCCCATAAACACTCAGAGCTTATAAAACCTCTTATAGGGCCCTTTTCACATGATCAAATCACCATACTCATCCCTAACCATCTCTAGCCATGCCAAAATAGAAGATCAACCAAGCCAACTTCAAGTAAACTAGGACAAGCATATTACACACTTTGTCATTGTCACATAGACTATAAAGGATATTCATCCACTCACTTAGACACCTCCATGACATCCAAATTACATAGTCATGATAACTCTCCAAAAATATAAACCGACTTGGGATATTCCATAGTTTTATACTCAATTCATTTATCTAAGTGTTCAAATAAATGAGTTATTTAGGACTCAATGTTCTATAAATACTTAAAAGTTACAACTTGGGTTTATTTATCATTCTCACAAAAACTAAAAATATTCTATCTTAATATTCATCAAACTCTTCTTCCACATCCTAATAATCAGGATCCTTTTATATAGCTTTGGTATTACTTTCATCTTCTAGTACTTCAAATCTACAATAATGTGTGGTTTCCACAACTTTTATTTCTAGATTTAATTTATCTAATAAATTTTCATGTATATCTTAGACTAGGTTCTTTAACCACTTGGTATTTTCTACCTATTAAGTCTTCTATAAGATTCATTTCCTTAAAAATATAGATATTTATACCAAGTGATGATATCATATCAAAACTTTACTTACACCTTATTTAAAACTATATTTTAATATGTATAAAGTTAGTTTATACCCAAAATATTAGATTTTAAAATCAACAAGGATTAAAAATTACTTTGATACAAAAATATGTAGTCACTATTAGGGGTTCTAATGAAAATATGATTTAGACCACACATCACTCAATAAACAAAAGTGGAAAAATATAATGAAATGAAATAAAAACAACCATACAAATATATATTATATTTCAATTAAATTAAATACAATGGGCATAATGAAAATAATGATGTAATGATCCCAAATCAACATGACTCATTCCAAAATCAATTACACGTACTAACTCACAATATTTGGAAGTAATCTACCTTAGAGTATGAATATTTGATGTAATCTTCACTACCTAAAATTAAATCCCTTAGTACATGTGTATGGTAATGCTAATATCGATTCATTAATATACTACTTACATTAAGTGATTTTAATCCACTAATAAAATTAACACACATTAATGTGAAACAAATATTAAATGTATCCCCATTGGCAAGACATAATGACATGTTAGATCTTAACACATCACATATATTAATAAAGACACATGACATTGAAATAATTTAAAGTCAACTATTTTCATGAAATCCTCTCCACCATGAATCTTATGTCTTCTCAAGGACGAAATTTTATTTTTATTTTAGGCTCTTCAAATGATCCTAAACATAATCCATAGATTACACAATGTATATCCAATTACCTTGGTAAATTTAACCTACTCATATATATTTGTGGGTAAGAATAAAATTAAAAAAATATCCTCTTTCAGAAGGTATCACAAACTGATAGAATTTTACCAAAAATGTCCACATATTTATGTAATAAATAAATATAAATATCAAAAAATTCACTATGTTTCACATGATGCATTAGATAAGAAATATATAAAATTGTGAAATAAAATATTCAAAGACCATTATCAGCAAAAGTATGCTCACATAAAACATATATAAAAATTGAGCATATGCACACAACAAGATAATGAATTAAAAAGAAAAGACATTTTTCAAAACATAAAATACTTGTAAAATTAATATAATAAGAAACATGTTCAATAACAAACCTTACACAAGATAACCCTTACAAAAATTACTAAACTAATATTTTTTTGGTTCATGCAATACTTATCATTAACTAGGAAGATCCTACATCATATATAGACATACAAACCCTTATTAATTTGTATGAGACATAATAAATTTGATTATTTTATATTCTATTTAACTAGTCTTTCTTTTGGGACATGTATGCACCAATAATTGTTAAATAGCTACAAATCCAATAAAAATAAAACTATATGAAAACCTTATGTGTGATCCTTGTATTTGCATGAGAATACAATTTTATCTCTTGGTTATAAAATTAATTAAGTTCTTGTGTGCATACATTATTATAAAATTTAAACAAATATAGTATTATCCTACATGTCGACATTATGGAAGAGGGATAATAAATAAATAAGGCACAACAAATCATGGTGCATTAGAATAAATGGTTGAAATAATATATGATTAAAAAGACCACTAAAATAACATTTCTATAGTGGTATTACCTATATAAAACTATTCTAATAATACTACATTTGGTGTAATTTGTGGCTCAACATGGGTAGAAGTTAAATAGGAAATTGATAGCTTAGGGTGTTTTTATGCAACATGTTTCCAAAAATATTACCATTTTTTAGAACATAGTTAACATGATTACACACATAAAAAATATGTGCATAGTTTAACATTTGAAAATTAAATATATTAGAAAAGCAACATAATAAGTTTCTTTACTGTAATAAAAAATAAGTTATTTTTACAATGCTACATTAAGTGGCATGATTTTATTCCATTTAATACAACAATTAATACATATTACAATACACTTATTTGACCATGTGTGTTTATCAATAAACTCACACATCATCCATAGAATAATAGATCCAAAATTCATATTGTAATTCCCACATGTTAGGAGAATATGAATTGATAAATTACCAAGCCATATTGTCAACATGTGATTATCCTTAAAATGTCTATGTCAAAGAGACACCAAGACATTTATAAAACTTATTTAGTTTGACAAATAAAATAAAAATTGGGATACGAATTCCTTAAGATGACCTTATTTTATTTAATTATTGCAAAAATCCTCACAACATCTTATTTTGAGTCAACTATTACATTCTACTTCACCACATTAAATCGTGAACCAAAATTATGTAGACAACATCATGTTTATATACCATAATTATCCCATGCTAAAATTCTTTCTAAAATTTAAAATTAATTATCCACTCAAGAATGTAAAATTGTTTATTCTTTAAAAATATATCCCCACTAAATTCTTGAACAACATCATTATACAAAATCCACCTTGTGCATAAATACTATTGGTAATGTCTATGTAAATTTGAGACAATACCAAATAATCTACCACTTGTTGAACATTTTACATTAGGTATCATACATTAATTCATTATAAACTCTGGGAATCCAAAACCATCTCCCTCATATAAATTGAAAAATTCTCAATACTCACTTCTTTGGTCAATGAATCCACAATGTTTTACTTCATATTGACCTTCTACAAATTTTTATTCATATCTTACATAATTTATATTAATTTTTTTTTGCAACAAATCAACATGTTTTTAATAAGAATGGTCCTTAAGGTTCATTTTTGAACAAATTTATCATTGACTATTGAAATCTATCCTTATTTTTTAATCTGTGAGCCCATCCATAAAAACCAATATTTTAAGCCACATTATGTCATTTATTTTATGAATAAATGTGATATTTCAAAATTTGACTATATAAATAACAACACTATCCTATAATTTTATCATCTAATGTATAACTCCATAAATAATTTAGACATATATAAACTAATATATATATAACAATCAAGATATTTAACCCAATCAAAATACACAGATCCATGTAGATTTAAAGTCTTTCTTTCACCATACTTGCAATTATATAAAAAATAATCGTTATAGGCTCCCCATATATATGAGAAAATCCTATTCACTTTATCCTAATGCTACTTTCTTAGATTGGATATAAATATGTTGATCACTCCCATTGGTTATGAAACTTTAGGTATTTTATAACCATTACATACATATTACTTCTCACATCACCACATACAAAACCTAAAATTAGCCAACTCCTCATATGTTTAACCTAAATTTAGATATGAGATGTATCTAGGGTTAAGTGTGTTATATTATATTTTACAAAATGGTAGTGAACTAACATAATAATAAATCCAATTAATAGAAAACTTAGGAAACCAATATTAAAAAATTATACAATTGAGATTTCTAAAAATAGTAAAGCAAAATTGTTGCTATATTTTGTAATAAATAGGAAACAATGGTACTTAGATAGTTGACTATGGGAATGTAGGTTTAGGAAGAAATAAGCATTAAGTGGACTACAAGTTATCTAATAATAATTTTTAGATACTAGGATTATCCTTTTTGTGTGCTCATGTACTTACATTGGATCTAGATATTTATATTGACATAGGTGTTTAACCCTAATTGAAGTATTATGTCACATTTCTTCTAGTTTATTCATATTGGCTCTTCACTCTTGGATTGATTGTGGGAACAATGGGTTAGTGTGATCATAGTGTTAAGATGGATGTAAAGACCACTATTTTAGTGGGAAATAACTACACATCCAATAATATGAATAGGGACAAAGACTAATGTATGTATCCCCTACATGTTATATTATGTGTGCACAAGGGTATAATATGTAATAAGTAAATACATGAAGTGACCTAGCTTTTAACATGGAAAAAATGGCTATGGGGTTGTTATTTGAATGCCTTAGGGACTTGTAAATACCATTCATATTGATAATATGGAAATAGGTGAAAATAGGGTATGTTTTCTCACGTGAATTCTTAATTTAATATTTATTGATATATTACCTTGCGAATTATATGTGATTCCTAGTGAGGAATGAATGACGGTTCATTTTGTGTATATATACATACATACATACATACATACATACATATATATACATACATATATATATATATATACATACATACATATATATATATATATATATATATATATATATATATATATATATATATATATATATGTATGTATGTATGTATGTATGTATGTATGTATGTATCCATTTTGGAAATATCTCACATTAAAGAACTTAGGCTGATATTCTAGATACATTTCTTTTGAAAATTTGATGAATTTTGGGGACATGAAATTTAAAAGAAAATTAGACATTTGTGTTAACACATGTCTTACTAGGAGATAAGTTTATAGGGAGATAGAAAATATCGACATGTCTAGAACTAGAATTGAAAGATAATAATTAGTTTTAAATATGTTTTCACATTATATAAGGCATATACATTATAATAACAATGGTTTTACTAATAGAAAATAAATTTGTAATAAATAGATAATAAATGTAAGCCCTTAAGAAATAAGAAGGTCTAGAACATAAAGTTATAACCACTATAGGTATTTTAAAAGTGTACATGACTAAGTCACTATATGAATCATATTTTATTATTCTATTAATGAAATTTATATTTTAAAGGAAATAAATGTGTATTAGGTGTTTGTACAACATGCATTGTCATTGTATGAGCCCAACTTGAGTGCTTTGTTAGTGACCGAACTATAACAAGGACCATGTTATGGTATATAATTAGTGTATGAAATTGAAAGAAATTGAAATTCTTGAAAGTAATAAGAGCTAGGATATGAGTACACCTATGTGTCGATGCAACCATATTTCCTTTTGGCAATTTGATTTGAAAGGATGACTCATTATGAAGCATTAAAGTAGATATTAGGAAAATTATGAATTGATAACCACATATACATAAGGACACATGCCACAAACCTTATTGTAAAAGTGAGTTGTATCACAACCATTGAGTTTGTTTCATCTGAGTGTGAGTGATTTAATCAACTCACACTATATATCTAGTGAGGTTGGATGATTTAATAAAATCCAACCTATAAGTCTAGTAAATTTAGATGGTCTAATAAAATATAAGCTATAAATTTTATAATAATGAGTGATTTAATCAAATAAACCTTATAAATATGAACTAGCTACTACATTAGATTGGCTAAATAATAGTCCATAATAATATTTGAAATCTATAAATTGATTTGATTTTGAAATTTTAAGTGGGCTTTTCATGGCATGCACATCTCATATATGTCTCAAACTAAAATATGGGTATAATAATGATACCAATGTATATAATTATTACAAATATATATATATATATATATATATATATATATATATATATATATATATATATATATATATATATATATATATATATGAATTGTATAGTTTTAAAATCTTATGAATTTTAAATTAGTGCAGGTTTGGATAATATTTTCCTATAATATGCGCCCAGTGAATCTAGATATTCTAAGAATTTGGTGTAAATGTGGATAACATGTTTTTATAACATGCCTCCACATTAATTTGAATATGTTGAATATTGAATAAGTTTGTAGGTCACACTTTTTTGACATGCCCTAACTAAAATAAGAGATTATTACTGTGGAAGTGTGGAGGTAATTCTTCTATGACATGCCCCCATTTATATGTGTTCACCCCCTACTTTTGAGGTGATGAAATGCAAAATATGGTATTTGCATTACCTCCAAGGGATAATATTATTGTATAAGTTTTGTATGGATCATCTAACATGTATAAGTAACATGTATAGGTAGATTTAGCATTGACGAACATAGTATGTGATCACATAAATTTTTAAGATAGATGATGTAGATCACGGAAACGTCTAGAGAGTAATAATACAAGATTAACAAGCAATCAATAACATAAACATGATCATGTCAAAATGTTGCACAATTAAATGCACATGGATTAGTCAAATATTGACAAAACATATAATGAAATATTTAAATATCCACATAAAAATATGATATATACATATGTTAAAATAGCCAAGAAAAGGTATGGTGACATAATAAAAGGAGCATATTAAAATTCTCTAATGATAAATACAATTCAAAACAATAATAAGTGGGAAATACACTCAAGGAAGTGCCTAAATAAAAGCATGGAATATAATAAATCAAAAATAGCATAGAATAATAGTTCTTATAAATATGTGTTTGATTTTTTTTTAGTACATAACATATTGAGTACACTGTGAAAGGTATAAACATGGATATATGCATGTGTAAGTATATAATATAAAAAATTACAATGGGAAGTGATCATAGAATGATATAACCTAGGTTTATTGTAATCAAATAAATATATTACCCCAATGTACTTACCAGATGAGTTGTGTGTGTGTGTGTGTGTGTGTGTATCACACTCAAATTATGCATCAAATATATCTATATATAGGACAAAACTATATGTTATATACTAAGATGGAAAAATAACATATTCATAAGAAATAGTATTACTAGGAAGATGCTAATTTTGTTGTATGTTTGGATTTATTAGAATATTTTTTTATTTTCATAATATTTATATAAATTTTATAATCCATCCAATTATCTCAAGATGAGGATGATAATCTAAAAGGAATGGTAAATAAGTACCATTTTCTGAATGAAATGTGCCATATGTGTGCATATTAGAATTATATCATGTTCTTTTGGTAAATTTGTACTTGATATATTTGCTTCAAATATATTTTCATTAATTGATAGTAACCATGGTTTTATGACTTTATTAATATATTTAGTCGAAATTAGACTAATATTACATAAAATACAACATGATTCAAATCCAAGTGTTGTTTTACATTGGATAAATATAACACAAAAATAAAATGCAATAGATTTATTTAGATGCTCCATGCTATATCCCATACATGTAAAGAAGTTCTATGTACATATATTGAATTCATAATTTTGGTAAAATATTATATTATTACCTTGATTAAAATCTATACAAGGTTTATTGATTTCTTTCCTTAAGGAATGGTTTACAATTTCTTCAACTGAAGTCACACATGTAACATTCTCTTTTTGATGCATTTCTTTCTTTTTTTTATAAATGTTACTTTTGTGCATTTTACTTTGAATTGTTTGAATTTGTAGGTTCTTTTTCTATAAATTAAAAAAATGAATATGCATATTTGAATTATTTTCATTATTATTTCCACTATATCCCAAGCCTTTTTTATCATTATGATTAGTTTTGGTGATGCCTTGTGAATGTTTTCCCAATCCTTTACCAGGGTAAGCAAAACGTTGTAAATATTGCTTTGAAATATGAGTATAATTATTGAGAGGTGGATTTGTGTCTTTTTATTCATCTAATTTTTCTTATTCAAATATTTTTTTCCTCTATGTTTGGTGTTTTCAACTGTCTTTACTTTGAATTATTCTTTGGTACCCATATTCGTTCTTTTTACACTTATGTTATAGGAGAATTACTCATAATATCCATGGATCACTTGATTGTTGTATAAATGATAGGAGTGTAACTTCATTTTTCAATTTTTATTTTATTCTTTAATACAAAACAATAATCTGTATGATGCTCGTGCATTATACGATATGCATAATAGTATTTGGATATCCGTATATGATGTAAATTAGGTAATTGAATCAATTTTTTTGATGCATTTATTGTACAATTTCACTTGTAATAATTTTATACTTTTGAATATGTTTGTAACTATTGTTTTTAGGAATATTTGGTATTGGTTTCCAATCTTGATATGGATTTTTAGCAAGAATAAAGTTAATAGGTTAAGATGCAAAAACATTATTAACACTAGCATTTTTTGGATATTTCATGTATGTAATATGATTTTCCAATGATGTGATCTTCGAACTAGAAAACTAAATTTAATTTTATAACTCTTCTATTCAATTGATCATAGTGATGTTTTAATGTTTTAGGGATTCAAAATCGCCAACCCTAGGTGCTTTGGACTGAAAATGCATACAATCTACCTTACCCCTTGAAAGAGTGACAACATAGACTTGGCTATAGGTATGGTAACTAACACCCTCCTTAGGGTTAGGAGGAGGAATAAGTTATTTTTAGTTCATATTAAACATAATTTTAGGAAAATAAATTCTAATTTTTGAAATAAATTGTAACAATTGAGAGATTAGAAAAATAAAAAAAATCCTAGAGCACACTTTGATTGTATGTAAAGATAAAAAGCCTAGGTTTACTAAATAGTTAACCCTATATTTAGATACGATAGGTATCACGTGTTAATATTATTATATTATATTTTGAAAAATGGTGGTTAAAAATCTAATAAGTTAATTAATAAAAAAATTAGATAAATAATATTCTAAATATTAAAAATTAAAATTGCTAAAAATAGTAAAGTACAACTATTGATACACATTGAAATAAACCAAAAAGAATGGTACTTAGTTTTATGTTCAAATAAATGTATGTGAAGGTAAAATATTGAAATGGACCTAAATATGACCCTTGAATAGTAGTCAAATTCTATAAATATCTTTTTATGGCCTCAAATTAATGCATTAAAACTAGATTTCATGACCCGACCTTGTGGCATATTATAGATATTTGATTATAGCTTATTTTAGAATGTTTTGATACCACTTACACTAATGAATATTGGTGTCGGTCTTATTTTAGATGGTTTAAATGTGAGATATCTCATGTAGATGTTGTGATTATAAAATATCATAGTTAATGCTCACACTAGATTCATTTTATCCTTATATATATATATACTACTTACACTAGATACATTTTATCCTATTATATATGTTGATTTAATTTAATTACATAATTATTTCTTTAGTATGCTTCATTAATACAGATTGACATTGAATACTCTTGAAACTATTGATTATGTTTTATAGGGCATGCTTCGGTTCATGTTCATCGGGACTAACTCTGATTACTTTACAACTATAGATGATTATGATTAATTTATTACTTCATGTTGAATGATTCATTTTAAATTTATTATTATTATATCAACACCACTCTAGTAGTATTGATGTCTTATTTTGTGGGTGTAGGAACTAGGTTGCAATCTAGGCTTGACGATGGGTTTGGATATAATGGGTATACTTGAGGGGTGAATGAGTAGTCAAAAATCACTCTAACAGGTAAAATTTTTATAATGTGATATTAAGCCACCTTCATTTATATTTCTATTTTATTGTTTATTATTTGTCTTTTATTGATATCACCTTATATTGTGCATGTGTGTATTGTTATGATTCTCTACTTGGAGTTAAGTTTTGATATCATTATTACTCTTGTATGTTCCTCATGTGCTTGAAGTTATCTCTCATGTTTTGGTTATCCTCCTTGGTGTAGTTGATATTTAATTACTAAACCATAACGAAGTGGCTTGTCTTAGTAGCCTAATTGGTTTGGGCATGACCATACCATATTGGGTCTTTGGCTTTGGAATATCATCAAGGGACTCCCCTTTGTGGACTATTGACTACCATTAGCTTTAATGGACATAATGATTTTTGTTAACTATTAGTATTTTAATGATTTTGTTGTTTATTACCATTATTTGAGTCAACTTATGATTTTTTTAATTATTATTATTTTAATAATTTTATTGTGTATTATTACTATTATTAATCAAATTAATGATTTTGCTGATTATTATTTCTATGGATTGACTTATGGATTTTTAGTTGACCATTATTATTTAATCATTATTATTTTATTATTATTGTGTTCTTTTGGTTTATTACTGACTTACATCCCTAGGACACTTTATCCTTCCTTTTGGAATGTTACTCTATAGGGTAAAAAAAATGAGGCCATGTAGGGGAAGGGAGGAGGAGAATGAAATGTGGAAGGATTGATTTGGCCTATGCCTAGGGTTTTTTAGGGGTTGGATTTTGCATTAAGATAAATCGACAAAGGTATGAAGGTGGAAGAGGGAAGCCACAAATTTCCTATGGTGACTTGCTTATTCCTTCTAAGTATGTTATTCATTTGGTTTTCAAGGAGGGGTATCATCTTTTAGTATTTGAGCCTTGATACTATAATACAAATACATAACAAATACAAAATCATGGGTAAGTTGTGAGAATTATCTATGAATATTTAATGGCACCTAATCGATTATTTCCTTTGTTAAGGGCTTGAGTTATTTTGGCTTGGACTTGTGATTGTGTTTTGACAAAATGAGGGAAATTTTTTATTCATGGGATTTATATTTAATGTTGGATGGTGTGGGGGTTTGAAACTTAAATTTTATTATGGGAATGTTATTTATTTATCTTAACCCTATATGGGTGTAATAAGGTTATCTTACCCAGTATAAATTAATATAGTGGTAGGCTTTTATTCTATGAAATGATTTTTTTAAATCTTTCATGTATTTCTTATACACAATTTTATACACAATTATTTTGTTAGATATCATATATAAATAAGGAGATATTTATTTTTATCTTTGATTTATTCTTTATACGTGATTTTGTTCAACCTAGTTTTTATAGATATCATATGTAAATGAGGTTATATATTTTTTTTAAGATTTCATGCCTTCTTGATATATGATTTTGTTCTTGATTTTGTAATCTTTGTTTACACTTTGATTCTACATCCTCTACTATATATATATCTCTTCTATATTTTACTATTTTGGTTTGTATTATAATCAATTTAACTAGTTTTTTTTAAACCTCTATTTATATTCATATTGGCTATAATTAATTTTTCCAAAGTGGTTGGGATGTATTCATCAGTCATGAACTATGAATTGTTTTTATTCTTCTTTGTTAGATGAGATTGCATTGTCTTTTAGTTTCATATTTCAATTAATTGCTTGAATGAATTTAAGTGTTGGTTGTGCATGGCTATTTATAAGCCAAACCATGTTTTATTTCTATTATGAATGATTTTAACTCCTTCTCTCTTGACTTAAATGAGTCGATTTGGCTATTATGGATGGAATGCATTATGTTTAAACCATTTTACAATCAGATAATGCTCTTGGGTTGAGAAATAGAATTGGATGGACCTTCTAGTCTTGCTAAATGAATATGATATAATCTGATTTACTATGTAAATCATCTCTTATAAAGATTCATGGTATGCCTTGGGTATTACTTAGGATGACTGGTTTGTTTGGGTGATATGATTCTAATGTTGTCTATATTGGTATCTATTGTATTTTTTTTTATCATTTTTATAAGTTTTTATTGGTGGCTCAATATATTTTTCCCAACTCTTACATCGCTTGAGCACCCAGTTATCGAAACCCTCCACCTAGATAATGATTGGGGTAGTAAGGGACACCACAAGTTGGGCTCACAGGGTTTGTTTTGAGGGGTGTTCTCATTTCCATGTTCATCCTATTCCTTTGATTCACATATATTTTCATTTATCATGATGTTTATTGGCCATATATATTGGTGTGTTATTTTGGTGGGTGTGTTGGATTATTCCATAGATGTTCATCTTATGTACCAGTTCTATTTATTTGCGTCATGTAGTATTGTAACATTTATTATGTTGTAAGAATGATATTTTATATGATGTATATATAGGTGGGGAAAATGTATATGGTAACTTGGTTCTTGTATATCTAACTAAATGATATTATTCCCCTTGATATGCTTACATGTTGGATTATATACATAGATTTCATGATAAATGCTATCTTGCAATTTTATGGCATGTAATTCCAATTTAATATATATATATTTAGTTCTTTTTTATGATAAGGGATCAATTTTATCTAGTTATGTTGAAAGGTATTATTGTTTTAAAACATGTTCAATGATATTTTAAACTTAGGCTTAAATAACAAGCCATAAACAATGTATGTATCCTATTATATGATATATGCATACTCAACAATGTTATTATTACTAAGATGTTTTATGAATTAATTAATTCATGGTTTATGATGAACTAAGGTACAATTATACAAATTTAGGTTATGCCTAGATATATGGAGGTGAAATCATTACTCAATGGAAGTTTCATGCTGTATGTTGCTCCTAAAAATCATGACTAACATAATGGTTTACCTTATGGATAATAAATGGTTGCTTCCTTTATTATCTTTTATATTTATTATCATCTCATTCTAATCATATGACAATGCTAACTTGAGGAATTGTTAATTGAAAATATGACTTGTGCTATGTTTATAACTTGGGTTAAATCAAACATTACAATCTAATTCTTGCAATCAAATTCCTTGATAATAGAAATAATGTATTTTTATTTTTGTAATGATTTTCTAGATTGTCATGGTTCACTTATAGTAATTGTATTTATATTACTTAACCAATGACAAAGATCATGATTTAATGACCTTATTTATATGGGTCTATACTATTGATTATGGTTCATACCTATTAAGCATGAAATATACTGAGAGGGGGGGGTGAATCAGTATATTATATATCCTTATTCTTAATATGATTTATTTTCATTAAGCACTTAATCACACATTCGAGATATGCAATAAAATTGAAACAATAATTTACACCACACGAGAGAGAGAGAGAGAGAGAGGAGAGAGGAGAGAGGAGAGAGAGAGAGAGAGAGAGAGAGAGAGAGAGAGAGAGAGAGAGGAGAGAGAGAAGAGAGAGAGGAGAGAGAGAGAGAGAGAGAGAGAGAGAGAGAGAGAGAGAGAGAGAGAGAGAGAGAGAGAAGAGAGAGAGAGAGAGAGGAGAGAGAGAGAGAGCAAATTTTTACATGGAAACCCAAAAGTGGGAAAAAACCATGGAGAACAATATCAAGTATATGAATGAGCACCAACTCAAAATACAAAGTTTGAAAGAACCAACTTGTAAGAAGACCAACCCCTTTTTCCTAGTACTTACACAATAGCTATTTGTGAGCACCAACCCCTTACAAATATTTGTGAACACCAACCCATAGGAGCACCAACCCCTCTTGTGTATAAAACACAACTATCTGTTAATGTTGCTTACTCAACAAATGCTAGAACTCTATGATATATCATACTTTTATCTCTTTGAAAACAAATAAAAACCATGCACTCTCTTGCATATTAAAAATGGCTTCTCAAGCCTTTATTTATATCTTTCCAAAAGACCTTTTGCATTCACCCTTTGTGACTCTTCAATCCTCATGGAAAATGGTGCCAAACTTGCATGACCCTTTGTATCCTTCCATTTCAAAAGTCATATGGTGACCCTTCATAATAAAAAGTGTCCTTTCTTCTTTTGTCTTTATCTTGGTTACTTTTCATATTCCTCAAAGTGTCCCTTCATGGAAAAATGCACCATACCTCTTTTATCTTCACATGGTGAGTCTTGGAATTCCTCAAGATGACTCTTCATGAGAAAATGCATCCCATTCCTCTTTCATCTTTTACCCCATGATTCTTTGACTTCTCCATGGGACCTATTTTGACTTATATGTAAACCAAAAATATATTCATTAATATTAAATAAATATTAACAAACATTAGCCAATATCTAAATATTAAAAATTCCATTAACAGTAATGGAGCCTTTATCACCAATAATGCTAGAATTTTGACATCAATGATAATATTTCCAAAAATATACCCCTTTGTCATTGATGGCAAACTCAAACTCAAAACTATCACATCCTAAAACTTGCACATACTACCATCTACAAAACATACCATAACTCCATCTTACTATATCCCTTAACTCCCCCTTACTATAGCAACTTGTACCTATTCCCTGTACCTATTTTGACACATGTACTTGTACTTATTATTCTCCCCATTTGACATCAATGGAAAAGGGGCCTACCTAGAGCTAAAACTCAGCTCCCCCTCAACTAATGGTGAACCTCAATGGTAAGAAGTAAAAGAAATTACTCCCTACTTCTCTCGTAGATACTCAAATGTGTTTTTTGGTAGTACCTTTATGGAAATATCTACAATCTACTTTTTAGTACTGATATACTCCATCTTAACCTGTTGATCTGCAATCTGCTCTCTCAAGAAGTGATATCTAATGGGAATATGTTTTGTTCTTTAATGCATCACTAGATTCTTTGAAATATTAATAGCACTTGTGTTATCACAAAAAAATAGAAATAGGTTCATCATACTTTACCTTGATATATTCCAATGTTCGCTTCATCCAAAGCAATTGAGTACAACACAAAACCACTACAATATATTCTACTTCAACTGTGGAAACTGATACTAAATTTTTATTTTTTCTTAGCCATGGTAATAAGCTATCTCTAAGAAAGAAATATCCTCCACTTGTACTCTTTCCATCATCCAAGAACCCTACCCAATCTAAATATGTATAAGAAACTAAAGTGAAATCTCTACCTATGGGATACCATAATCTATAATCCAATGTCCCCTTGGTATATCTAAATATTCTCTTCACCAAATGAACATGACTATATTTTGAAGATGACTAATATCTTTCAACCATACCTACTACATGCATGATTTTTGGCCTTGATACTATCAAATATAAAAAACTACTAATCATAAATCTATACAAAGACTAATCTATAGCAGGTGAATCTTCATCCTTGCTCATCATTTTTTTTTCTATAAACGTTGGTGTACCAACTGGTGCACAATCCTCAAAAACCAAATTTCTTCAACATTTCCTTGGCATATTCACTTTGAGATTTGAAAATTATTTTATCTAACTAAAATATTTGTAATCCTAAGAAAAATAAAAATTCTCCAAGCATAGACATCTCAAATTCTTTTTGCACATTATCAAAAAATTATTTTGTCATCTTTTCAATATTTCCTCTAAAAATGATGTTATAAACATATACAAAAATAATCAATTAATTATTCACCTTTTACTTTGATGTAGAGATTACTATCAACAAATCATCTCTTGAAACCTTGATCCTATAAGTACTTATCAAGTCTTACATACCAATTTTTGGTATCTTGTTTCAATCCATACAATGCTTTCTTCAATATGCATACATGGATACTAATATTTGAGATAATAGATCCCTTAAGCCATTCAATGTAGACCTCTTCTTCTAGATTCATATTTAGGAAGGTAGATTTAACATCCATCTAAAAACACTTTCAAAATTGTAAACACTCCATATGTAAGAAACATTCTAATAGCCTCTAACCTTTCGACTAGTGCAAAAGTTTATTCAAAATCTATTCCCTCAATTTGAGCATATCCTTTACATACTAATCTTGATTTATTTCTAGTCACTTCTCTTTTTTTCATTCAACTTATTTCTATAAACCCATTTTTTTTCCTATCACATTGTGATCTTTTGGTCTAGGCACTAATTACCAAGTATCATTCTTTTCTATTTGATTTAATTGTTCATCCATAGCCTTAACCCAATGCTTATCATGCCTATCTTCTAAAAAAGTTCTAGGCTGAATTTTGGATAACAAAGAAAAATTAACTTGCTCAGATTCACTTACCATCATTCTTTTGGTGTGAATTCCTTCATTTATGTCCCTGATGATGTCACTTTCATTATGATTTCTCCAAACATATTTGGATGGAGTTTTGGTGTCCTTTTTCTCCTTCTCATCTTCATCTGATTCTTCAAAATCTTCCTCTTCAATGATTTTAGTAATGTCTACTGGATCACTGATTCTTTATGTTTCATCTTCTTCTATCCTAAAACTTACACTTTCAACAATTTTCATGGTTATTTTTTTATAACATTTATAATCTTTACTTTTTCAAGAATAACCAAGAAATATACCTTTATCTACTCTATATTCAAACCTACCAAGTTTTTCATCAGTTCTTTTTATGAAGCATCTACTGCTGAAAAGTCTGAAATAATCAATTGTTGCTAGTTTGTCTTTCCATAGCTCAAAAGGAGTCTTGTCACTATTGACTCTCAATAATGCTCTATTATAAAATATGCACTACTATAACAAATACCTCTCTCCAATATTTATCTACTATCTTGGATTCATTTAGCATTGTCCTCACCATCTCCTGAACTATTCTATTTTTATGTTCAACTACTCCATTTTGTTTTGGAGTTCTAGGTGATAAATAATGTCTCTTTATTCCATGGTCTTCACAAAACTCAATAAATTTATCTAACATGAATTATCCTCCTTGATATGATCTTAGACACTTAATTTTTAAACTGGTTTCATTCTCAACTAATGCTTTGAATGCTTTAAAATGTTTGAAAGCTTTTAATTTTTTTCTTTGAAAACATTACCCAAGTCATATGTGAAAATCATCAATAAGCAACATGAAATATTTCTCTCCTTGAGTACTTTGAGTTCTCATAGGTCTACATAGATCAGTGTGAACAAGCTCTAGCATCTGAGTGGTTGAGTACTCTTTTGTTTTGAAACCACCTTTCTAGCTTGCTTCCCATACTGATAGGGTTCACAAAGTGTGTTGGATGGCTTTGTAATATTTGAAATATTTTTTGACTACCTACTTCTTGCTAATGTTGACAATATTGTCAAAATTTATGTGCTCTAACAACTTTATTTAATTTGACTCAAAAAACATCTTTGACCTTTGATGTCTGATAGCATATATAAATTATTGTCTATTCTTCTTTGAGCATCTGCAACCAACACATTTGAATATTTTTATTCTAATTTCACAACCTTATACATAAAACTTTAGTGTGTGCCCCCAATTACACATTTGACTTACACTAAAAATATTATTCTTAACACCTTCTACATACAAAAGATTTTTAGTTTTAGTTCTACCATTATCCAAACTTAGTGTACCTTTTCTAACAATTTTGGTAGTAGTATTGTCTCTAAAATTTCACTGTGCCACCATTGATCTTCTTCAAGGTTATGAAATTACTCTTATCTCCTTTCATGTACCTCAAACATCCAATATCAATGAACCATGGCTTTTATTCATTTCTTGCATGCAAAGCTATTTACAACAATAAATATATTTTTAGGTTATTTATTTTGCCATGAACCTGTCTAAAATTTATTCTTGATGAATGGAGCCTCGAAACTACCTGGTCTTTCTTGATTGACTCGAACACGCTTCTATAGTACTGAACTATGTGTCTAAAGTTTTTTGCACTTGTAACATATTATGTCATCTTCATTAAAGCCTGATAGAGGACCAAAAGAGTTGTGTTTTTTGCTTGACTCTATATGAATTTCCTTCTTATTTCTGAAATTGTTAGCCCTTTTTTGATATTATATTTTCTTATCACCATATCCATTACAATAAAAATAGTAGCCATAAAAATAGGACCTATTTGTTTATCTCTAACCTAATTGCCTTTTGTAGCTTTGTTCCCTCTAACCTTCTTTATTTGAGATGTCCTCTGTATTCTTAACTTCTTCCCATTTTATTTCTTATTTTGTAAGAGCTTCAACATAGCTCTTTCCTTTTTCCTTATCTATGAGAGTGGTGACCTCTTTCACTTTTTTAAATCCAATACCTATATTATCTAATATTGATCTTTGATTTTTTAATATGTTATTTAACATATTAGTTCTATTCTTAAATTTTGAATATTTGGTTTGTTCTATCATTAATTTCTTTATTTATTTTCTCAAGATCTTTTTTTAAAGAAGTGATTTCAATAATGTACCTTTCACATTCTTTACTTACTATTTTCAACTACGTCATTAGATATTCTTCATTCGTATTGGCTTCTTAAAAGTATGCTTGTAGCTCTTCAATTATTTCCTTTGAACCCTTTTCATTTTTCTCAATCTGGATCTTTAATCTTCAATTCTTCTTTTCAATAGATTTTAACTCTTCTAAGGCACAAATGAGTTCTCCATCTAGATTCACATCAGCTTCATCATGTTCTTCTTCTTGATCATCTATACTTTTGATTGTAGAGGCATCTTCATGTATGGCCATGAATAGAATCTCTTCTTCTGAATCACTAACTCCACTATCTTTAATTGAGCTAGGATCTTTAGAATATAATTTTTTCTTATCGAATCCCTTCTTGAAATTACCTTTGAAATTCTTCTTTGTATGGAGACTTTCATTCTTCATTGTCATCATTACCCTCATTTGGGAATTTAGCTACAAAACGTCCAATCTTTCTATAATTAAAACATTTAAAAGGTAATTTTCCTTGATATTTACCTATGTGCTTTTTCAGCTTTCGAATGAAAAGAGCTCCGTTCTCATCTTCATCATCGCAAGAACTACTAGTTGATTCTTAAATCTTATCCTTCTCTTTCATTGATGTCTTGAAAGAAACCTCTCTCTCTTTGAGGGTTTATCTTGTTTAGTCCACATCTCATATTTTGTAAGAATACCATGAAGCTCATCCATCTTTAGCTTGGCTAAATTCTTCATCTCTTCAATTACCAAAACTTTTGCATCATATCTCAATGTTTGAGATCTCAAAACTTTTTAAACCATGGTTGATTATTCTAAAATTTTCTCCAAGACATTAAACATGATTAACTATTTGATCAACCCACAAAGGATAACTTGCTATATTTTCTTCTTCTTCCATCTTCAAACTCTCAAACTATCTTTTTAAAGTCTAAATCTTAGCTTGCTAAACCTTTCCATCACCTTTGTAAATATTCTTATGTTTTACCCAAGTTTCATGAGTAGATTTACATTTCATAACTTTAAACAAATTCTAATTCACATAAACCACATAAAATAGTATTTTAAGCTTTAACATTATTTTCACTTGCCTTCTTTTTTTTTCCAGAGTAGTTATAAGTGTCTGTGGCTCTTCATATTCCTCCACCAATACTTACCATATGTCAAATCCAAGGGCTATAAAATAAGTCTTCATCCTTATGCTCCAAAAAACATAACTCATCTTACCAAACAAAGGTGCCTTATTTGTATAAAAATCCATCATGTGATCCACCCATCATGCTTTCCTGATCTACCTTCCAGCTATACAACTTTTTCAAAAGGAACCTACTCTAATACCAATTGTTAAGTATGAAATACACTGAGAGGGGGGTGAATCAATATATTAAATATCTTTATAATTAATATTATTTTTTTCTTTAACAACTTAATATCACATTCAAGATAGGTAATTAGACTGAAATAATAATTTGCACCACACGAGAGAGAGAGAGAGAGAGAGAGAGAGAGGAGAGAGAGAGAGAGATGAGGAGAAGAGAGAGGAGAGGAGAGAGAGAGAGAGAGAGGAGAGAAGAGAGAGAGAGAGCAGAGAGAGAGAGAGAGAATTTTTATGTGGAAACCTAAAGTGGAAAAATCCATGGAGAAAAATGTCAAGTATATGAATAAGCACCAAATTAAAATACAAAGTTTGCAAGCACTAACTTGTGGGAGTACCAACCCCTTTGTTGGGCACTAACACATCAACTATTATGAGCACCAACCCACAAGAGCACTAACCCTATGAAAATATTTATGAGCACCAACCCACAGGAGCACCAACCCTTCTTATGTATAAAACAAAACTATATATCAATGTTGCTTACTCAACAAATGATATAACTCTACAATATCTCCTATTATTCTCTCTTGAAAAACAAATACAAACCATGCACTCTTTTGAATATTAAAAATGGCTTCTCAGTCCTTTATTTATATCTTTCCAAAAGACCTTTGGTATTTACCCTTTGTGACTCTTCAATCCTCATGGAAAATGGCACCAAATTTGTATGACCCTTCATATCCTTGCATTTAAAAAGTCATATGGTGAACCTTCATAAGCAAAAGTGTCCTTTCCCTCTTTTATCTTTATCTTGGTGACTTTTCATATTCCACAAAGTGTCATTTCATGGAAAAATGCACCACACCACTTTTATCTTCAATGGTGACTCTTGGAATTCCTCAAGATGACTCTTCATGAAAAAATTCATCCCATTCCTCTTTCATCTTTTACCTTGTGACTCTTTAAATTCTCCATGGGCCCTCTTTTTGACTTATATCAAACCAAAAATATATTAATTAATATTAACACACATTAGCTAGATACAAATATTAAAAACACCATTAAATGCAATGGGGCCTTTATCAACAATAATGTTAGACCTTTGACATCAATGACAATACTTCCAACAATACCAATAAGGATAATGTAGTGTTTTAGGCCTTTGGAAAAATTGGAAAGTTTATTGTTTTAGTTGTTCATAATTAATCCCTTAATTAATGAAATGATGGTTATATTATTATTATTGCATTCCTTATGTTAATTTTAGCTAAGTGTAGTTTTTGAAATGTAAGTTAGTTTATAATGGCAATGCAATGCAATGATCTAGAGTTGATGATTCATTTACATAATCTCAATTTGTAACATCAAATTAATTCCCTATATTAACATGTAATGTATTTCTAGAGTTAGATGGTTGGTGGACTATAGGTGAATGTATGTGTTTGATATTAAAATCTCCCCTTTGGTTTTAAATCCTTAGCATACATCATATTGTGATCATTGAGATAATGATTAGTCCTTGTAAATGGTAAATAATTCTCAAAATTGGGATGAGGCTTAAATATTTTGTTGAAACTCATAATGCTTAAACCATGACTGGTGATTTAATAGCCCATCTTAGTTATGCATTATTATGTCATAGTTTTCCTTAATATTCACTCATGTTAATGGTTGAAATTACTTAATAAATGAAATATTTCATGGGCATACACATATTAAAACATTGGCATAAATATTTATGTTTTATCTAAAGTTTGATAGTATAACCAAAGGACAAGTAAGCAATAACATAGGTGCAATAACCATATGGCTGACATAAGGAATGATATATTTAGATCAATAAAAGTAATTTGATTTGCTAATGTTGTATGTATGTATATTTAATGAGATGCTCAATTGTGTGATGACATCCACCTTGAGCTAAGTGAATTATGAATTATTTAATTTTAATGAGTAATTATTTTATAATGGATTTATATCTTGTGTGTGACCATTTTTCAGTAAGGGAATGATGGTGTAATAATCCCTAATGAACTTTGGATCATGGTATAGTGATCCAATCAAGGTAACATAAGGACTAGTCCTTGATTAAGTGAATCCCAAAATATTATGGTGACTCTTAAGCTTATGCAATGTTGGTTTTTAACAAGGGTTTAGAAATATCCACTTGTTGAACTCACCATGTGGTTAGAATTTACCTAATCATAGCTAGTGAGATGGTTCATCTGTTTAAATCATTTCAGACCTCCATAATTAAGTGTTGGACTTCTCTTTTATCTTATTTACATGCTTATCAGATGGATGGCAAGATAAAATCTAATATGCTTAATTTCATTCTTAATGTCCTTAATCTAATGGAATAATAAGGATGTTGGATGTTGGTAGAATATTATAGCCATCCTATATGTGAATGAGCTATCCATTTTATTGAAATATAA